>CM053604.1:117147286-117166288 GCA_028646535.1 Procyon lotor
AATAATAATGGGATAAATAACGTAATACTAAATAAGCCTATTTCTGCTAATCCCCATTAAAGCACAAATCTTAGCACTGAGAATTCTAGCAAGATATCTGGCAGGACAACTACTGATTGATATTTTAGTTAACATGCCTTCTGAATTCAAACTTATACTTGCCTTATATTTTTAAAAACATGCTGGGAAAGCATGGCAAAATATGTATTTCTTCTCAGGGAGTAAACTCAAGAGAAAGGGCTTATCAGAATACTTTATTATACTATCACTCTATCTTAAATACCATAATCCCATAATGTCAACACACAGGGATCCGTGACTAGTGAATAAAGTATGCTTTGTTACTTGAAATCACAAGAGAATAACTTGCCTTGTATCACTTGGTTGAGATCTCTCTGAGTAAATTGCAAATCTCTCACTCTGAAATATTCTCCTGAAGTTTACAAAAAAAAGGATAAAAGAATTGAAAGCTTCAGTATTGCTCTGAACTATAAAGCCTAGTGAAGTCCTCCTAGTTGCTCAGGTCACAATAATGGGATTTGAGTGACAGGTTTTAGGGAGGTCTATAAATTAAATTAATGGACATATTTTAACATACTTTTAATGAATGATAATGACAAGACTTCATAAGATTAAGTGCTAATCAGTAAATAATAGTCATATTCTGCACAGTGTACATATTCTATCTTTTGCATTTATGACATAAAATGATGTTACTATTCAAATTCCCCACTATTAATAAATGTGTCTACAGAGTTGGATGTTAAGGTAATCCTCAAAAAAAGAAACAAGAAGTAGCACACAATTGATGAAATTAAATATTTTGGTAAATCACCCTAAGAATACTTATAAGTGCATTATTGGGTAGTTAAAAAAAATTTTAATTAGAATGAATGAAAAAAGTAGAAAAGTTAATTGAAGTTAGAATAAATGGAACTGTTTGAGAAGTTCTATTTGATAATAAATAAATAAATAAGTTACAAAAAAGAACATGCTACCTTTACATGGTATACAAAAAACCTGACGTGCAAGCACTTAACATTTTCTATCACTGCCTAGGGAACAGAAAGAGAAATGGGTAGCTCGGTACTTAGAAATACTTAAAAATGCACTTGAAAGATTGAAAACAGGGCAGTATTATTATCTTTTATCTCCTACATTCTTTTAGTTGATTCCTGTCTTCCCAAGTCATCTTTTTTTTTTGTTAAGATTTTAATTACTTATTTGAGAGAGAGGGAGAGAACTTAAGAGCACAAGTAGCAGGAGCAGCAGAGGAAGAGAGAGAAACAGGCTTCCCACAGAGCAGGGGGTCCAATGCGGGACTTGATTCCAGGACTCTGGGATCATGACCTGAGCCAAAGGCAGATGCTTAACCAGCTGAGCCACCAAGGTGCCTTCAAGTCATCTTATCAATGATGATAAGAAATTCCCAAGTAACAGGATGCTAGAATGGATGGTCCCTAATTCAATTTGTTCAAAGGCTATTTTCCTAAACACCTAGCCTACCTATCAGCTACCTGTCAGGCAGCGATGAAACAAAAAAATAATCAGAATCTGAATTAATCCTTGTGATTCTAGGGTTTATAAGAATCTGGTATACATAAAATCTATCTGTGTTTATGTATTAATACTAAATAACTAAAGATGTACCGAGAATTTTCCAGAGTAGTATATATGCCCACAGATTTTCCACCTCCCACCGTGGTAGATGAACCAGTATCTTTACTTTTTCTTTTTTTTCTCAATTAATTGTAAGTCTTTTGAAATTCCAACTATGAAAAACACAAACATGTTATTTTAAAAATCAGAACTAAATTTTTGCATAATAGATATAGATACTGAGATTAGAGAAGTTCCTCTCAGTTTCTAAAAGATCTCCCAAGTATCGGTTGTTATATTGTGCCTCATAACTTGCTGAGCCTTATGGATTGAATCCAGAGACAGAAAAAGTGGTTCCTCAGATTGGCTATGCACAAGCTAAGGAAGTGCCTCTCCTCTCTTATTAATTAAATAAGGAAAGGATCAGCAGTGCTATTCAGCTCAATTAATCATTATAAAATATATATATTTGTATATCCATATATATATGGATGCAAATGGTTTATATATAATTTTTATAATATAATTTTACATAACATAAAATGTATAATATAATATAAACCGTTTGCATCTATTTCTAAAGTAAACTCTAAAAATATAAATACCAAAAAATAAAAATAAAAAAATATAAATATAAATACCAATTTAAAAATGTCTTCCATGTGAGACAGGAGAAAAGAGTGAGGAAAACCCTTACAAGGGCAAGTTAAACTTTCTCATTTTGGTTCAAAACTGGTTTCTTTTTATTGTTATTGCTTTATTTTTATAGAATGATTTTATTATTATTTTATCACAACATTGGAAAATTTTTAACCCTACAGAAAATTGAAAGAATAGTAAAATAAATACTGGCAATTCCTTCACTTCAGTAACAACTGTCATTAACATTTGCCACATTTCCATGTATGAGAGTGTGTGCTGCTGAACTAGTTGAACATAAACTTGAGACATCTTAAAATTTCATCCTTGTGTTGACTCTGTGATATGTCAATTTAGCTAGACTGAAATATATTTCCCAGAATTCCCTTCCCTAATTGCTCCTGATTAGAGTGGACCATAAGAAGTTTCCTGTAGAAGATTTGAATTTTGTAATTCACCGTGTCCTATGAGATACAGAAGTCTGAACACTGGGCCTGATATGATAGGAAATGGCCCCACACACCTGCTAGTTGTATGCTGTCTGACCCTTATGATTTAGAGATAAGTAAATAGACATTTTTGGGGAACTACTGTTTCTGCTGAGTCTTTTCTTAATTCCACAATTAGTCACAACTGCTTCAGTGGCATCATACAACACAAATGGCAGGGTGATGGGGACAATGGCGGATTGAGGAGATGCAAAATGATGCTATTATAAGTCACATTTTCTTCATTTGATTAGTCTGAATACTTTAGTGAAGAGAAATTTACCCATATCAACTATTTGGTTACCCAGTCTTACAGATTTTAGGAAAGAGAGGATAAAGCTGATTACCTTTGTTTTCAAAAAAGATTGGATTCCTTTATAGTCCAGGAGGAAAAGATCAGTGCTTTGGTTAAGTATAATAATATAAATTCATTAAAACATTTGATGTATTTAGGTCCACTGCAACTGCTATCATTTATATATAAATTGTCGCAGCTATCTTCAGGGGAAGGTTTCATGTTGACTTCTGAACGCTTTGAACCATGAATACTTTTTTTCTTATTTTATTGAGGTATAATTGACAAATAAAATTGTATATATTTAAGGTATGTAACTTGACCTTTTTAATAAAATCGCCATAAACTAACAAACATATCCATTACCTCAGTGTTACCTTTTTCCTGTGTATGATGAGATCACTTAAGATCTACCCTCTTAGGCACCTGGGTGGCTCAGTGGGTTAAAGCCTCTGCCTTCGGCTCAGGTCATGATCTCAGGGTCCTGGGATCAAGCCCTGCGTCAGGCTCTCTGCTCAGCGGGGAACCTACTTCCCCCTCTCTCTCTGCCTCTCTGCCTACTTGTGATCTATCTGTCAAATAAATAAATAAAATCTTAAAAAAAAAAGATCTACCCTCTCAGCAAATTTTAGATATACAATACAGTATATTAACTATAAGCTGTATCTCCAGAATTTATCCATATTGCATAGCTAAAATTTTATATCCCTTAAACAATATCTCCCTATTTCCATTCCTATGCTCAGCCTCTGGCAACCACCAATCTCTCTCTGCTTCTCTGAGTTTGACTATTAAAGATTCCAAACATAAGTTAGATCATGAGTATTTGTCTTTCTGTGACTGGTTTATTTCACTTAGCATACTCTTCTCCAGGTTCACCCAACTTGTTGCAAATAGCAGGATTTTCTTTTCTTTTTCAAGGCTGAATAATATTACTCTGTGTGTGTGTGTGTGTGTGTGTGTGTGTGTGTGTGTTTGTTTTCTTTATCCATTCACCTGTCAATGGACATTTAGGTTGTTTCCCTATGTTGGCCATTGTGAATAGTGCTTCAATGAACATGGAGGTGGAGATAACTCTTTGAGATAGTGATTTTATTTACTTTGGATACCCAAATGTGGGATTGCTACATCATATGATAATTCCATTTTTAGTTTTTGAAGAATATCCATATTATTTTCCATAATGACTTTCCATAAAGACAGTGTACATTCCTAGCAACATTGTACAGGGAGTAAATGTAAATTATATATATACACATATATATAATATTATTATATTATAATATCTATTATATATATGACATATATATATATATCAGTGTGAATTATATTTGGAGATCCCAGCCTTAGCAAAGAGTTGTTTGCTGAAACTGAATTGGCCTTTTCAGGTGACACAGCTAGTAATACATTTGAAGACAAAATATACCACGTGTTCATAATTACAATTCAATTCAGGACTCAAGGGGTTTTAATATCATTTTCTACAATGATTTGAATCTAATTTCTCCCATACCTAAACCTGATTTAAAGAACAACTGAGGAAGAGAGCTATAGAATACCACACTATTAATTTGCTTTATTCTGTATTCTGTATACATTATACATAAAACAGTCTAAGAATGAAAATTTTAACATTACAACATAACATTAACATCAACTTTTTTCTCTGCATGTCTTTTCTTTCTTATTAAAGTACATTCAATTAAAGATATGAAATTAAATAATGTTTCAAATTACTCACGACTTTTACTATGTGACTGTATCAATACATTTTTTGCTTCATTATTTTTGTGATTGTTTATAAATTTATTTTTTCTATATTTGTGTGAAATTGGCTCCAGTCAAATTTACAAAGCAAAGTATGTTTTAAGAATTCTATGTTCTTGGGGTGCCTGGGTGGCTCAGTCATTAAGCGTCTGCCTTCGGCTCAGGTCATGATCCCGGAGTTCTGGGATCGAGCCCCTCATCGGGCTCCCTGCTCAGCAGGAAGCCTGCTTCTCCCGCTACCATTCCCTCTGCTTGTGTTCCCTCTCTCACTATGTTTCTCTCTGTCAAATAAATAAAATCTTTAAAAAAAAAAAAAAGAATTCTATGTTCTTTTTTTTTCTTTTTTAAATATTTTATTTATTTATTTAGCAGAGACTCTGAGATCATGACCTAAGCTGAAGGCAGAGGCTTAACCCACTGAGCCATCCAGGTGCTCCAAGAATTCTATCATCTATCCCTGGATCCTCTCTCACATTTTCTTCTATTCCTAATAGGTTAGGTAGTTGCTTATGTCTGTGTCCTGATTTATGTAGCCTGTGTTTTGTTTTTTGTTTTGTTTTGTTTGGTTTTTTTACTTTTTAAAATATAAACCCATGCACAGGTAAATATATACGTGTATGTGTGTGTGTATAAATTTGTAACTTAAAATATGTACCTGGAGTTCTGTATCTGGTAAGAGCAAAGACGCTCATGGAAGACAGACTCTCCCACACACAGAAAGCATAAATGTTGATAAAATTAAAAAAAATCTAAAAGAAATAAAAAGTGAACAAAGGCATAACGTAGAGGGGAAATGACATTTGGTAAATAGAAATGACATGAGGAGTTTCTGTATGTTTTGCCTTTATTCTATGAATGGGCACTGTTGGCACCTTGAACTACAGAGAGAACAAGAAATTTTCTAGCTTGAAGAACAGAGAACAGATTTAGGGGTAACCTCAGCAACTGGACAATGAGAAAGGAATTCTATAAAGGAGTGAGCTAGGACAGATTCCCCAAATTCTGCTCATAAATTCTGTCAAAAATTCCCTTTGACCTAAGAATCACACCTAACAGCCCAGATAAGAATTTTTTTAAAAATGGTATTTGACTATTGTAGACATTGCTGCTATGAACACTGGGGTGCAGATGCTCCTTCTTTTCACTACATCTATATCTTTGGGATAAATGCCTAGTAGTACAATTGCTGGGTCATAGAGTAGTTCTATTTTTAATGTCTTGAGGAACCTCCATATTGTTTTCCAGAGTGGCTTTATCAGTTTGCATTCCCACCAACAGTATAAGAGGGTTTCCCTTTCTCCACATCCTTGCCAAAATTTGTTATTTCCTGTCTTGTTAATTTTTGCCATTCTAACTGGTGTAAGGTGGTATCTCACTGTGGTTTTGATTTATATTTCTCTGATGGCTACATGTACTATATGTTGTCTAACTGAACAGAAAAAAGAAAAAAAAGAACCAAAAAATAAAATGAAATAATTTTAAAAAATGGTATTTGGGTGCCATTCCCAAAATGTCACCAACATTCACAATATTCAGGACACAAACTGACATTGTTTGACAAAGATAGAGAACAACACAATATATTCTTAAAAGAAGATAATCAAGAAAGAACACATCAGAGATGATGCAGATAGCAAACAAAGATTAAAGCAGCTATTACATCAGTGCCTAATGAAGTAAAGAAAAATTTGCTAGTAATAAAATGAATATACAGAAAATCTTAGCAGAGAAGCATAAATTATGGAAGGAACCAATGGAAATTCTACTACTGAAGAAAAGTGTATAAGAATAATGGGATTATTTGACAGCATAATCGTGATAGAAGAAAATCAATAAACTTGGAGAGAGATATCAGTAGATATTATACAATATGAAGAACAAGGACACCTGAGTGGTTCAGTGGGTTAAGGCCTCTGCCTTCGGCTCAGGTCATGATCTTAAGGTCCTGGGATCGAGCCCTGCATCGGGCTCTCTGCTCAGCGGGGAGCCTGCTTCCCCCTCTCTCTCTGCCTGCCTCTCTGCCTGCTTGTGATCTCTCTGTCAAACAAATAAATAAAAATCTTTTTTTTAAAAAAAGAAAACAATATGAAGAACAGTGAAAAATCCTTCAAAATATATTGACAGAACTTAGGGACCTGTGGGACAATCTTAAAAGGTCTAACACATGGAGTGTCAGAAGAAAAGAGATATAAACTGGTCAGAAAAAAATACTTGAACAAATAATGGCTGATTCATTTTCCAAATTTATTGATGGGTATAAATGTACTAATTCAAGAAGCTGAATGAACACCAATAAGGATAAATATGAGGAAAATCAAGCACATTAGTGTCAAACTGCTGAAAACCAAGGTATAAAAGGGATTTTATAAGAAACCACAGAAGCAACACACTTCAGGCATATAGACAAGAAGTAATCAAATGATCACTGAATTTTTATCCAGAATTCTGAAATCAAAAAGAGAGTGGAGCAACATCTTCAAACTGTGTGTGTGTGTGGGGGGGGGTGGTGGTAAACTAACAAAAGTCAACCCAGAATTCTAAAGTGAATTAAAAACATCCTTCAAAATTGAAGGAAAACTAAAGACATTTTCAGATAATGAAATCTAAGATAATCTAGTACCAGAAATGCTAAAGGAAGTTTTGAGTTATACCTCTAGCTGGATTGCTAGGTTTTCATTTTATGCAGTTTTGTTTTTATGAAAAAGGTTGTATTTATCTTTCATTATTTCAAGACTTTTTTCCTGAGTACCAAATTCTTCCACTAGTAAAATTCTTAGCAATCTCTCAGCAATATCACTGCTACAGCATGCGAGGAGTTTTATATACTACATCTAACACCAGTGGTGAGGTCTTCAGTACCCTTCAGCCAGTGAGTGATAACTTAATAATCCTCTCCTTAGAGTTTGCTTCCATGATCCACTCTTGGTAACAAAATACAGTTGGATTTCCTAGAAGCAGTACATTTATTTTGTGAGAGCTCTCACTAGAGTAAGGCTAGGGGAACAAAGCTAGGCAAAAAATCGTCTCAGCTGGAGACTTTCTTGGATCACACTGCAAGACTCTGGAGCACAAAATATACCACTGTATTGGTTTCCTCTTGAGGCTTAATACCCCATGCCAGTTATCCATGGACTGAGGGGATGCGGTGGTATGGGTGGGGTGGGGAGTAGCTGCCAGGGAAGAGTTGCTCCTGTTTTGCTAAAAGAAGTCTCCAGAAAAAAGGGTCAACTATGTATGAGGAATCTGGTCCCTATATAAAAACCCAAGTATGATTTTTCAGACCTGACTATAGACAATTACAAAGGCTTTCCGTGATAGGCTTCATGGGGAAATTTGCCCCCCACACACCAGACTAAGCAACAGCCAGTACATTACACTCTCTGGAGAGAGTTGTGATAAAGGACTCAGGCTCCCTTGGCCTGCCTGGCCAGCCAAGCTCTTAAGCATATCTGCACTCTTGGTACAGAACTCATCATTCCCACATCCCTTGTCTGGGGCTCTTTGCCAAGGTTTTTAGAGCTCTCTGCCAAGGCCAGAGAAAAGGAAAACCTTGAATAACCTTAAATATGTTTCCTCATTCTGACTTGATACTTAATACATCCCATTCCTAGATCTTTCCCCATACATTCCCCTCAGGCCCAGGATCCATACAAGAGGAAGAGTCTTTGTCTAGCTCCCTCAAATGAGACGAGAGCAGTGCACATCTGCTGACCAACCTGATGCCCCCTCCTCCCCAATAGGGTGGCCATTCCATGTGGCAAAACAGAATGAAGGGAGTCAGCGCTTTCTCCAGTTTAGACCTTTGTTTATACCATCACATTAGGTGATTAAAGGCTTAACTATCGCTTCCATTTGCCTCTGTTACCAGTTTAATTGCCTATTTTAATAGCTGGCAGCTCAAATGTCCTAACAGTGGATAGGTCCCTCAGCAGTTAAAGGGGTGAGAGGGACTCCTAGAGCATCTACTCATTTTAGTTATCCTTACTCTAGTTTACTCTTTTTTTTTTTTTGACAATTGCTTCTTCTCTTTCTAATTCCTGAGTTCTAGCACTTCCAATTTTACTTTTTATAATAATTCCAATTTATATTGTTATTTTATATCTTCAGATATTTTCATAATTCCATTTCATTTAAAAATATAAGATTCTCAGTTATCAGTTTGGGAGCATGAATTTGTGATGTATTCCTTCCTTTTGAGGATATTTTTCTCCTTTGTTCAGTTTCTTAAAATAATTTTAGAATTCAAGAGCAATTCTTTTTTATTATACTTTTACATGAAATAAGTTTATCTTATTTTAAAAGGCAAGGCTTCAGGAATAACATTTTGAGCTTCATAGCTATAAAGATTCCTCTTTTGTTATTTACAGGACTGTTAAAAAATATAGCCACTATTATGTGAAATCCCCTGATTCTGTCTCCCTGCCCACAACTTCTACATGAATCTTCTCTTTTCTGAACTCCTATTTTCCTTGTACTGCTCAGCATGAATTCTATTTTCCACTGCTTCTAATCAGTAGCAGCTCTACACAGGAAGGGAGTAATGTTGATTTGTTATAAGAGGTCATGTGATGAAGGCTTCTCAAGACTTTTCACATTATAGTCAAAATTTCAAACTTACCTGAGAATTTACATGTGAAAAGTCTTCCAGGCTTCAGCTGCTACTGATAAATTGATTTGCCACAAATTCCAGTGAGTGCTTGCCGATTGTTTTTAGTTTTCTTGCTTTTAGATTCCCATTCCTTACCTCAGCCTTCTTCCAAATGGATTCTCATATTATGAAAACCTTGTAGCTCTCAGTGGTTTGTTCTCACTTTTTAGGGTTTGGGGGAAAGCTCATCACTTATCTGTATTGTCCATGGAGTTTCAGTTTCGCTACCCTAATGATTCTGTTATTTTTTATGGGGAGTTTGGGGAGATTTAAAAACGCTGCACTTCCAAAAAAAAAAAAATTAAAAAGAGACCGCATTTTCCCCTAAATTTCCCTTTTTTTCTTTATTAACCTCTGAGATTTAAAAAAAATTGAGAGAGTTATGAATCAGTGTTGATAATTTCAGTATTCGAAAAGTTGAAATTTACTTGGTGCCGTCCTAGAACTATATGGATAGGATAAGCGTCTGTTCTCCCACACAAGATACACACGTGCACCTGAGGCATCTGTACCTTGTTGAGTTTGCTATATTCTGGGAGAAAAATGCAGGTATTCTCTAGCTCTCATCCTAATTCTTGTCCTTGTCCATGCAACCGATGTTTGAGAACCAATAAATTACATATTGTTGATCCAATGTGCTCCAATCTCTCCTACTTTCAGGCCTTAGTTTATCCTTCTCCCTCTGTCCGAAGCAGCTTGTTCTAATCCTCCCTTTTCTAAGGGTTCCAAAGAAAACACGGAATACTCAGTTAAATTTAAATTTTATACAAATAAATATATTTTAGTATAAGAATATCCCATACAATATTTTGGATTAGTGTATTCTAAAATATTATTTTCCTTTGTCCAAATTCTATTGTTATAGAATTATTCTCTACATATGATAACCTTTTCCTTTTCTCTACCACTATAAATTGCTTTAAAGACTCAGTTTATAAGTCATCCATTCTAAAAGAAAAAAAGTTCTCTGAATTTCAAGGGTTAGTTACATAACTTATGTATAACTTAAACTCTGAAAAATATACACAGAGGGTAGCCACTAAATCAATCTGAATATGCTCATATAGGTGTAATTTAAAAAACAAGATTTTAAATATGTAACCATAAATTTAATAAAAGGATAATGCGGTGAGATCACATATAATGTTTTATAAACATGGACTTTAATTTTACATGTTTTATAAACATGGACTTTAATAACCATATTTTACACTTTTATTAAGCTAGAAGCACAACATTTTTTGTCTCAGAGCTGAACATAATCAAGTCTAGAGGCAATTTTCCTCAGTAAGAAAGTGTCACTTTTCAGCTACTGACATGTTTTAATATGTGTACTCCTCACATCTTACATGTTGTGTTCTCACAAGTATACATTCTCATTCATAAGCAGAAAATGACTGTGAATTCTATAATGTATGATCTAAAAGCTAATGCAGTGAGAGCAGAGCAGCACCTCAAAGAATGCAGGCAATGAATTCCTATTCCATAGTATTTCTTTTAGAGTCATGACCGATATTTAAGTTTGTTTTCATTTTAATTTAATAATATTTTTCTATTAAAGAAGAAAATTTTCAACACTCAACTATTTCTTGGAAAGCAAGACCTAGACAATTTTTCCTGAAGCTTGATTTTCCCATGAGCATATTTTCCTTTATGTACAGTATACTGTCAATACATTTATATACAGATGAAGACAAATGTAATCATTTACATTTTGTGTTAAATAAAAAAAACTAAGAAAAATCAAACTCCTTTAAATGTTGAGAAGAAAAATAATGGTCACTGTCAAATCACTTTTTAATTCTGCTCTCCAAATATTTTTTCTGAGTGAAAAAAAAGCCATGAGCTGAGTAGTGTTATGAAAAGTTGTTAAATTACATTATCTGTAATAAAAGCATCTTGATTGTATCCAAGAGGCAATGATAAGATTAGGAAAGAAACAACAGCAAAAGAAGTTCTTCTAACATGTTTTTGAGTTTGATTTAATCTAATCTTGAATTTGGGTGGGGGAAGACTGCTCTAACATTGAAAAGGAATCCCATAATGAGGCCTATAACTACCCATTCAGTTACTCTGATAAAATTGTTGTCAACTGGTTGGCACTCAAAGGTGTGTTCATGGAAGTAAGTCCTTTTCTACTTGTTTGACTTGGTGAAGTAGAAAGCTGTTAGTATTTGGTTTGCTGGTAAAAAATTGTCATCAATCAACTGAGTGGGATTAAAATCCTATTCGGGTGACTATCTGATAAGTAAGTATAGAATAATGAGTCTTTTCTTAGGACCGTGATAATATTTTATTCTCAGTTTCTCATTTCCCTTTCACATAGCCAAAGCTGCACAGAAGACCATCAAGGATTGTCCACATCATCATGACTATTGTTGAAGTAAGATTTCATTTGCCAATAAATATTTTTTGGTTTAAGCATCAATAAGCATGATTTCATCCTGATTTTGTCTTTGAATCACTTTTTGAGTCCCTTGTTAAAAAAATCCTATCCAGAAGTATTTAAGACTTGGTATAACAAATATCAAAGAACTCTAAGGCAAATAAACATAATTAGAATTATAAGAAGAGAATAAAAAAGATTCCAGAACAATGACCCAAGACTTTCTTTGCCTGACAGAGAAAGAATGTCCCCAAACCGGGTTTTCATTTCTATAAGTTTATATATAGATTATTTCACATTTCCAGTTCACACGAATTGTTAGCAATGGTGACAGAAAGAAAATCCAAGACTTATTTATTGTTCGTAACTATTTATCTTAAGCAATTTAAGTTGGTTGCCCTAGAACTTGGGCTGTATTTTTCACTATGTCAGTCAAAGTGACGGACAAGTTCTAAATGACTACTTTGAACCCTACAACTCTTACTAATGGAATTAGTACCCTTAGATGTTTGTTCCACTCAATATTAGTCATATCCTTAGGGTGATATTCATTCAGGTCCCTTTAATGAGACATCATCTACTTGGGGCACTAGAAAGTCACTCATTTGTAATAGTCTATTATCCACACAAAATAATTAACCATGGTTCTGGATTGTCACTGAAAAGCCTGATTCCTGTATAAGGAAAAGCAACCACAGCAGGTGTAAAGGAGCTATGACTACCTTTAATGCAGCTACAAGTATATTATTTCTGGTTATTGACATAACAATCATTGGTGTCTCTTTTTCATTTATCTACCATAAACATCATTGTTGGTAATGTTATTGTAACTTTCTGGCAATTTATAGAAACATATTAGGATTAAAAAATCCTAATGCTAATACTTGTTGGCAGATCGATAATTTAAAGTTGGTAGGTTTTACATTCCTGAGTAAAATTTTGAAAACCTCTTCTCTAAAAGAAAAATAGGAGTTATCAGCTTGGATTCAAACAGTATATAGAGCCCCACAGTAACTTAAACAGGGGAAGATTAATAAAATTAATTATGAATCTGTAGAAAAGGGGAGGGATTGTAAGGATAGGCAGAAACACCTGTAAAGTACCCTAGCGCTGATGCAGAGCACACAAGGATGGATAAATGTAGAAGAGTAGATTTTCACCAGGCTGAAGTGCACACCTTATTGGAAAAGATATAGTTGCAGCCCACAGACGGTGATGACCTTTCTGGGTTTCTGGGGCTAGAGCTGGTTCACAGTCACCATGTTACAAGAAAACTCTCTGGGGTATCGATGAGCAAAGTCCAGTGGGCAGGCAGGCAGACAGTCTCAGAGCACTGCAGTAAGAGACCTGGGGTGCAGATGTCTGTGTTGGAAGTGGTCACTGTAATTGGCAGGTGACTGTGACTAGCAAGATGGTCACTGTAACCAGAAAGTGATGTAATATCACCAAGAGACTGTCCACAGAACCCACCAGATGTCCCACCCATACGCCATTAATGGACTTCCAGTAGGACAAGAAAAACCAAAACAGAGGAATTAAAACTAGCAGTCTTCTTTCAGGTGTAATGACCCTTTGGCACCCTCTACTACCAAAGCATAAGATTAGGCTTACTGTAGAGAGGAAATCCTTGAAAGTCCATTATCACAGAGCACATAATGAAGGGAAAATTTGGAACTGAGAAAAAATGAATTACTACCTAGCATGAGTGAAAGAGATAAAATGCATTAATGTAAACTAGAATTAAAGAGGTTTTAAGTTAATATAAAGTGAATTATATTAGAAATCATTTTATTATCAAATATATGCAATAATTGGCTAATCATAAAAAGTTACGGAAACAAGTTACAAAAATTAATTACACTTATTATAGGAATGGAAAATTCAGACAAATTGCTACAATTAAGAAGGAAGTACAGTGTTTTCTAGAGTTAAGATCAATGTACACAAATCTATTTTGTTTCTATATATCAGCAAAAAAGAGAATATGAAATTTTTATAAAAATAGAGTTCTTAAAAGCAGCCACAATTGTGACATCTAAACATCCCTCTGACAGAGCTGTGATACATTCTGTGGGAAAAAAATCACAAACTTTTAATGAATATTACAAAAGATATGCAATTAAATAGAAACCTATGTCATAGTTAGGAATGAAAAACTCAGTATCACTGAAATATAAATACTACGTCCAAAATATTTCATAATTTAAATTAATTTCCAATAAACAATGCCAAGTTTTTCATAGACCTAGATTATAAAATATACATGAAAATAGCTGCCTAGAATAGCCAAGAGAACTGTAAAGAAGAACAAGGTAAGAAGCTGCTGAATCAAATATCAAGACATGAAAATTATAACTTACACACTGTGGGGAATTCACAGGGCATTATCTGGATAAGGATAAAAAAAAAATAGATCGATGGAACACAGCCAACAGTCCAGATAAGATCCCACACATATACTTGCAACTTGATATACAGCACATGTAATATTATTTATCAATGGGAAAAGTAAATGTTATTTCTGCTTGAATGGATGACCCACATGGGGAGCAGGAGATGAAATTGAATTTGAACTTCCCCAGTAAAGAAAAAAATACAGATCAATAGATTAAAGGCCTACATGTGAAAATCCAAACTATAAAAATCTTGAAAGAAAATACTGCAGAATACTTCTATCGCATGATAGAAACACTTTTCTTAAGACACAAAACACGAGCATACAGAAAACATTTGATACATTTTATTGAGTTACAAATAAAAATATTTCCTCATAAAAAATTTAACAATCAAAAGGGAAACCACAAAAAAATATTTGCGATAACTAAAACTGTCATCAGACTAGAATACAAGTTATAAAGAGCTCATACAGCTTGGTAAAAATGGTAAACATATAATAGGAAAACTAATAAAAGACACATGTAAAGGCAAATTTCGAATAAAATGTCTCAATAGCCATAATATGAAAACATGCTCAACCTCACCAGGGATCAGGGAAATGCAAACGAGTTTTACCTCCTATTGGCATTAAATCAATGAAATTAGAACATCTAGCAATATAATGTTTGGTGAAGATGCTCTTACCACCAAGGAAAAGACACCACTGAGTATAATCACAATGGAAAGCAATTTCTCCACTATCTTGTGAAGATAAGGATGCACCTTTCCTATGATTTAGTATCTTTACTTCTATATGCATGCCTGCAAGAAATGCTCACACCAGTGTACAAGGGCTTATATGAAATAGTGTTCACAGCGTAATACTCACAACAAAATTCAAAACAACCTAAATATTTCTAAGTAGGAGAATGGATTAAGAATATTGAGTATTTTAATTTAACACAATTAAGTTGATTTGCAGAGAAAATTACTAAACTAGAAATATCTAAAAAAAACAGCATTCACTACAGCTGCATTCACAAATATAATGTAATGAAAAGAGCAAGTTGAAGATTGTGAAGTAGAAGCCCACTTGTATGTTGCTTAAAAACAAAAGCAATAAAGACAAACAAAAACAGATATGCAAAAGATTTTAAAATATGTATTTATAAATTCTGAGAAAATGAAGGACAAGAAAATCACTGAAGCTTTCTTTAGGGAAAGAGAAAGAAAAGCCCTCTTATCAAGGATTATTCAATCAAAATTAAACTGAATTTATTTTTTTTAAGATTTTGTTTATTTATTTTACAGAAAAAGAGAGAGCACGAGCAGGGGGAGCAGTAGTAGGAGAGGGTGAAGCAGGCTCCCCACTGAGCAGGGATCCCAATGTGGGACTTGATCTCAGGACCGTGGGATCATGACCTGAGCTAAAGGCAGACGCTTAACTGACTGAGCCACCCAGGTGCCCTTAAACTGATTTTCTTTAAATAACACTCTGGTAAAATAATAGAAAAATGTTCTAAAATGTAAGAAAAAATGATTTCTGAACTAAAATTCTAGCACATTACCAAATTCAAATATAATTAAAATCATGCCCAGACATATAGTGTCTCAAAAAGATTACATTCAATGCCCTTTCTCAGAAGGAAAATGCCCTTCTGAGAAAGGATGTGCTCAAGGAAAATGGAGGATGTGCTCTACCAAAATGAGAAAGTATGAAAAAAAGAGATTGACATGGGCATAAAATGTATAGATCCATTTCCCTCATATTTGAATGTGAATAGATTATATCTAAAATTTTAGAAGTTTAAAAGTCATATTATGGTCATATTATTTCAAAACACCAGAAACTAGTTTAATTCAACTGAATCTATAAGCTTCATTATAAACAAGAATAACTAGTCATAGATATCAAGCAATATTTAGCAAAATTATTCTAGAATGAAATTTTAATACAACATTAAATTTTTAATTGTCTTATCTTTCTTCTGGTCAGTGTATATTTCTATGAAGAAACACACTTTTAATCTTAGTACTTACTGCATAAATCACCTTTTTAACTTTATATCCCTTCCGAGTCCTGTTTTCAACTTTCCATCCTCGCTGTGTTCTCTGATCACCAGTGCATCTATTTATACTAAGAATGATTTTTCTCTGCATCCTTGGGTAAGTTCCAATATTTTACAGATCCTATGTTCTCCTATTAAAATTATTCATTTTGCTACAGTTCTTCTTTAAAAATTTCCTTATTCAAAAGAAGATATATGAATCATTTTTTTCCTGACTTTTTGCTCTTCCAAGTAAAAAGAAAAATCACTTTGTTCTTTCATTCGCTTGATAATTTAAAGAATTCTAATTTCCAAATAGCTTCCTTAGAAGTATGAAAACATAGCTTTATTGTCTTCTACCATGTTATACTGATGATGAAAAATCTGGAAGTTCTTCAGTGAGAGTTGTTTTCTTCTCTCAATAATGTTTGTTTTACTGGCCCTCTCTAGAAGCTTTCTAAAGCTTATATCAGTGACTTGAAACCTCACAAGTATATCTGTAGTTGAGATTTGGGGGAGGGAGGAAGCTGTTAACCTGGTTTGTCACTGGTTGACCCCTCCAATGGCAAATGACAATTTGTATTTTTCCTTAGCTCTGACAAATTTGACATGATTACTTTTTTTTTTTCCCCACTCTGTTTTCCCTGTTGCTGTTTTAGGGGACTTTTAGTAAGAGATCTTTAAATTTTCTGGATTAATCTTCCTTAATCTTTTTGATTTATGTTTTGGAGATTTTCTGCAATGTCTTATATAACCTTTCTACTGATGGTCTCATCATCTATGCTTTTTAAAAACTGTCACAATTTCTTCCTTGTTCTCTAACTGCTCCTTTATTAATTTCTTGTATTTAAATCTCCAATAAAATATACAATTTAATTTTCTTATTCTACTGTCTTCATTATTCATTAAGCAAATATCTATTTAGTGACCATAATTTGCCAGACACTTTTCTAGGACGACAGGATAATAAAATTTGACATAGTCCCTCTTTTCATGAGAGTTATGATCTAAATCCCTGAAAGATATTTTCTACTCCCAGTTTTGATTTCTCAACTTCATCTTCGTCCTACTTTCTTATGCTATTTTCAACTAAATTTTCAACTAAACACTGGATTTTCATTTATACTTAAGATGAGATATAAACTAATTTCCTAGGTGTCAAGCAAATCCATTCCCTGCAGTGTATCTCCCTCCTAAAACTGAATACAGAATAAGATCTCTGCATACGTGATCAGTGAATGTCAACTGGGTGGGCTTAAATGTAAGGTATACAGACAGGAAATCGGAAACTACGCTATACACATTCTGTAATGCCAAATATGGAGAGCTTTAGTTTTGGTCACCAAAACCCACATGAAGATCTGTAATTTCCCTTGAAATAAATGTTTCCAGTTTTTAGATGGAACATATGGATAATATGGCAGCATATTACACCGCATTTTTAGAGCAGAGGAGAAGCTGCAGGCCAGTTTTTCTATGAATGACTCTTTAGCTACCCATCCTCTATCTGGCCCCACAATTCACTTGTATCTACATCCCACAGCTCTCTGGTGGTGGTCTGGGAAAGTTACCTCACCACTCAGATACCCCAGCCCTCCTCCAGTATACTCAGCATTGTTCTTTCCCTCCACAAATTGGGAACCACTGTCCATTACCAAAATTCATTTACAACACCCTCACACTAGTGAACAACTGTCTTGATCTTCTCATTGTTATAAGTTTCTAGCCTTTGGCTATTTTTTACTAGCAATGTGATGAGATTTTGAAAGAGGAGAGAAATAAATGGGTGTGTTTATTCTTCTACTGACAAATAAGAAATGACATAATTCTGTCTATATAGAGATATTGATTAACATATATATCAGTATATATCTATTATGTAGATATTGTATGTAAATACATAGATATATAAATACTATATATGAACATTATATATAATATATATAGATACAGACATAGATGGTATATTTATTACATGTACATTTATATATTATAGAGAACGCTACTTTTTTTTTTTTTTTAAAGATTTTATTTATTTGACAGTGAGAGAGAACACAAGCAGAGGGACTGGTAGTGGGAGAAGCAGGCTTCCTGCTTAGCAGAGAGCCCGATGCGGGGCTCGATCCCAGGCCCCAGGGATCTGACCTGGGCCGAAGGCAGACGCTTAACGACTGAGCCACCCAGGCGCCCCGAGAGCGCTACATTTTTATACATATGTATGTTATATATGTGTATATATAGTTGTGTGTATGTGCGTATTTTAACAAAAAAGTTATCTGTGATTCACTATTATTCTATTGTGCTAAAATTATTTTTTAGAATTGTGGCCTAATATTTAATTTTTCTAAATTCCCTTGGTGATTAACCTAAAAAAAAAGGCAAGTAGATCTATAGTACTATTTCTTTGTATAACCACACGGTGGCAGCAAAAGATAATAGCACATGCATAGAGACACCAGTACAAAGGAAACAATAGAACCTTCTAAACACTGCTATAAAAGAGGTGTATGACTACAAAACAAGTCTTATAGTTTGAAACTAATTTATATTATATGGTTTTTATAGAACTATTGAAATTCAAAATTTTTGTTACTTTTAATTTTAGTTAAAATAATGTAGCCATTAGTGATTACCATGTTGACTATAACTCACCTTCTTATCATACATTTGGACTTGTACTTTAAAAGTACTTCCCACATTCTTAGCCATATATCCCACAATATTCAATGTTTCTCTACATATAAGTTTCATTTCAT
>CM053604.1:117166788-117290269 GCA_028646535.1 Procyon lotor
TTTTTTTTTTTTTTTAAGATTTTATTTATTTGACAGAGAGAAACACAGCGAGAGAGGGAACACAAGCAGAGGGGATGGTAGTGGGAGAAGCAGGCTTCCCGCCAAGCAGGGAGCCCGATGCGGGGCTCGATCCCAGGACCCTGGGATCATGACCTGAGCTGATGGCAGACGCTTAACGACTGAGCCACCCAGGTGCCCCTGAGATAAGAATTCTAAATAACCCAGATAGCTAGCTACCAATAGAGTGCCCAATTCCCTACGTCCACAAAGAAATACACTATGGAGCTATGTGTTTCCACAGAGGATACTTTTGTAAACATATATACATTTTATCTGTGTGTATATTATATACTTTGGCAGCAAATTGGCATAGTTTTCTCACCCTACTGAGCTAGACTCATGAGTAGGTTCACTCAGAGGTTATATTTGAGTCAGACATGAGCAAGTTCCTCCAGGTTTTCTTATTTCTGATCTCCTTACCTGTCCCTCAAGGTAGAGGCATGTTCTTAGGCTTCATTAATAAAAAGAGCCAAACCAAAGAAAAGAACTTTCTTAAGCATTTTTAATTTTAATCCTTTCAGAATTCCAACAACTACTTGTGACCCCACCCTATGAATTGATGAGTCTATGTCTACTGTGTCTTTGTAAATTATATCAATGATCTTTTAGGGAGACAAGAGGAAGTGACAAGAAGCATCCTTGAATTTCTCTCAATGGTTATTTTTCAGTAAAAATATTGATGATATCAATATCATACCCTATGGACTAATATTTTAAGTGATGTTTTAAATCTTTAAGTATATTAATATCTTACAGTCAGAAACAAGATATAGATAAAAAAAAGTACATTGAGGAATGTGCCAATGAGTCTTTCCAAAGAATAGCATTTGTTTAATGCAAGAAGGAATGAATGGATAAACTGTCTTTTGCTGGGTCCAAT
The DNA here is from genome assembly GCA_028646535.1 of Procyon lotor. NCBI lineage: Eukaryota > Metazoa > Chordata > Mammalia > Carnivora > Procyonidae > Procyon > Procyon lotor. The sequence continues at coordinate 117,167,729 of CM053604.1, forward strand.
TAAGTTCTTCAGAATCTCTCAGGCCTAATCTAGATGGCTAATCAAGAGTGAAATAAAAAAGAAATTCTGAAATGTTTCCTTCCTTATTTCATACACATTTGCCAAAACTTCTTTATAGTCATTAAGGAAACAAACTTAAACAAGTGTTCTTGATGATGCAACTACTTTCAGAGCTTAGTAAAAATGGCCTTGTATAGAACAACTAGTCTATTTGAGTGAAGTTGATTCATTTCCTTTCAATGGAGTTCACTTAACTTGCTTTAATCAATCCTATAATTTAGGGAGAGTTGAAAGCAGCTTTCAAAAACACTGTGATTTCTTTCAAGTTTTCTCAAAATTTCAAAGTCTTCATTCAAATCTTTACAGCAATACTCTATAAATAAAACATAAAAAAACTTAAATATGTATATTTCATATAACTTGGCCTGTGCTGCTATCACTACACTATGTTCAAAGGCCTTTTAGATAATTATATTATGATTTTACAAAATGACTTTTATTATTTTGTTTAATGTGTGACTTACATGTTTTATAATAGTGAGATTTAAATTCCTTAAATTCTTTAAATTTTTTAAATTTCTTTAAAACTTTTTCACTTGTTCACACATTTTTAAGGAAATTCTCAAGAGAATTCATTAAACATTGATTTTCCATGGAAACCGGTTGGTGTTTCAGCACCAAAAGAAAGATCATTCATTCTATTCTATAAAATGTGTTCTCCATCACATATTTAACTTGATTAAAAAAATCAAACTGATCTATACTACATATTCTCTTGTGTTAAACACAGATTCTTAGAACTGAACTGCCTTAGTGGTACATCTATTACCTATTCAAGTGCAAGAAGCCTTTCAATTTTCTGAGAATAAAACATCCAAAATTTGAGACATTTTGCAAATTTGTACTCAAAGTATAATTACAAGCCTTCTATTTTTATCAGTGTTGTGACATTTTTGGTGCCTATCTTGCCATGTACAGCATACATAACAAAATTTTTTTTTGTTTGGTTTTTTTTTCCTCTGCTTAGGTTTCCGGTTAGATGGTTAGGCTGTGCTAATTACAAAAGTTAAGTAAGTGTATTGGTGGAGTTTGTACTTAAATATTCACGTTATTCCAAGAATTAGGCCATTTGATGATGATGGTCTAATGCTACTCAGTTGGTCTAATATGACTTCAGCTCAAGTGTATGTGATCTAGATGAAGAACACTTGCCCAAGACCCAAACTGAACAGTAAAAGATGCTATAAGAAAATGGTTAAATTTCAGCTTAGGTGATTCCTTTTGGCACTAGCAAAATCATCACTCAATAATTTTTCTGAATTTTCTAAAATTTTCTAAAATTAAAAGACTCTGATGGGTCAAAATACAGAGACTAGCTAAGAAAGTATCTGTGATATTTGAACATAAAGTCCTTGTAGCCTGAGTGTCAAATGCCATAAAACATAGGCTCTGTCATAAGTTCACTTCTTCATATGTATATGGAATTGACTTTAACCTTTTTGGAAGCAATTTGCAAGTCTCTCTTGACGTACTCTAATCCCTGCACTCTGACTCAAGTTTGAAAGTCCCAATGTATAAATCATTTGTGGGTTTATCTGAACTACTCAGTTATTTTCTTAATTGACGTATAGATGACACACAAAGTTATATTAGTTTCAGGCATACAAAATAGTGATTCAGAAGCTCCATACCTTCTGGCTCTACTCACAAGTGTAGCTATCATCTGTTACCACACAACACTGTTACAATTCTACTGACTATATGACTAGTCATTTTTAAATGCAAAATGGGTGAAGTGGTCCCTGAGAAATCAAAATTAACGATCTCTTGAGGTCAACCAGGGCCCAACTAATCCCCATAGTGACTTTGAAAAAATAGTAAAAAGTGTCCTCTAAAAGTAAATGCAGGCCACTGGGCCTAGAGCAGAACTAGGGGGTCAAGACTGGATTACAGGGGTCCTAACTTGGCACTTTTCAGTCATTATAACATGAAAAATCCAGATTGTCATTTTAGGTGATTTGGAATTTGTAAAGACCAACTTTCAGAATAAATCCCTCAACTGTTGAGGAAAAGGAACTTTTTTTTCCTCTGGGTTTTATTGAGATGTAACTGATACACAGCACAGTGTAAGTTTTAGGGATCTAGCGGAACAACTTACCTATACTGTGATATGATTATCACAGTAAGTTTATTTAATATCCATCATCTCATATAGATACAAAAAAGAAAAAAAATTGTTTTTCTTGTCCTTGTGATAAGAACTTTTATATTTACCCTCTTGGCAACTTTCAAATGTACCATACGGCAGGCAGTGTTAACTATAACCATCGTGTTGTACCCCATGTACTTATTTATCTTAAGACTAGAAGTTTGTACCCTTTGACAAAAGGGCAATTTTTAATCTCCTCAGAAACTGAAGTAGATCTTTACCCTAAAGTACAGGACAATGTACATGGATGGGTGGGGAAAGAGATAGGACAGGTAACGGTATATGGGATGGAAATGGAAATATTAAGGAAGATTAAGAAAGACCCAGATAAGATGGTAAATTTGCTCCTTTCAGGAAAGTGCTAAAATCTTACTGAGATGAATTATCATTAAGGACAAAATAAAACAGAAACAAAAATGAAATCCAAGCTGGAATTTCTATGTGAAACATGATTGATAAAATAAATGGAGAAGTAAGTAGGTTTTCATTATCGATATCACCACCAGACACCAGAAAGGAAAGGGTGAAGCATTCCCCGTGGTGAACAGAATGGCCAGCAATAGAAGCACACTGATCTTTTTGGTAGCCCTAGCATGTGGATCTGTAAGGAGAAGAAGGTACAGATACCATCACCACTTTCACTTGAAGCCCAGAAGGCCACATAGAAATGCAGTAGAAAATGGGACACCGAAGGCTTTCACGTAAGTTCCAATACGCTCTTGGGCAAGAATGGAAAAAAAAATACACTCTTTACCCTTTAATGCTTTTATAATCCTGTAATATTGGGAAATGAAAGTCTGATGAATAACATTTACAGTCCAGTTTCAGTTGGTGATTATTTGTAATGCAGAGTACAGCTTTATTACAAATTAAGCTGTATAAAATGCATAGATTATCTCTAATTGTCCATGATCATACTTTGTGCGTGTGTGTGTGTGTGTGTGTGTAGAGAGACACAGACAGACACTAATGGTATTATTTAGTTCTGCTTAAGTTTGTTATACATAACTATTAGAATTCATGGACTTTCTTCATAAAGAGGCAGATATAAAATACATGCACACATGCTTGATAAAAGTATAAAAACTTTTGTCTCTTTTCCTTATTCATAATCTCAACATTTTTGCACATCCTCAATGAGTTATTTAATCATGCTTAAGGTCTTTAATTGCCAGAAGAATTAGTGTTATTTGCTATGCATCCTACTGGAAATCCCTGAATGGAACGCATTCTTTTCTATTTTTTTTTTTTTAAGATTTTATTTATTTATTTGAGAGAGAGACAGAAAGAATCAGAACACAAGTGGGTTGAGGGCCAGGGGGAGAAGCAGACTCCCTGCTGAACAGGGAGCCCAAAATAGGGCTCAATCCTAGAACTCCAGGATCATGACCTGAGCTGAAGGGAGACGGTTAATCAACTGAACCACCCAGGTGCCCCTGAATGGAACCTATTCTTAAGTATGAATAGTAAGAGAATGTTCCAGACCTGCTTACTTTTTCCTTTTTGGTATAAAAAAAAAATTTACCTGGGCACCAGACATACTCATAACTACTAATGACTTTTTTGAGACAGAATTCCTTTAAAGAAACTTTAAATAATCATCACCATCTAATAGATAAAAATTGAAGCTCTCAATTTTTAAATTGTCACTCTGGGAATCTTTGAATTATCTCAACTTTTTTACAGCTTCTATGCTGAATTCCAGTAGTTAGTTATGCTTCAGTAAATATGATGTGTTCCAAGATGTGCACAAATCATCTGGTTTCAGGCCTGTGAAATATGTGATAATGTGGGTGAGTGGAGAGTCACTGGTGGATATTAAAAGAATCCAAGACCCTGTGTCCAGATCTATTTCTGGTATACCCAGCAGGATGGCTACTCATACAGCACAGAGAACTGGAAAAGGGCAGAAAGCAAAGGCAATGCCAAAAAGAAAGATCTTTTAGATTCTAAGAACTCACAACTACTCTACCTTTTGGTCAGTTTTAATTAGGTCAATAACTTTTATACTTGGTCTGTTCCTTGATAACAGTAATATGAAATCCTTCTCCCTTCCCCCTTTCTGCCCTCAAATGCCTGCACTGAAAGTCATAACAAAATCTCCTTCAACTCTGGTGAAGGGTAGGCGGTGTTATCCATAAAGTGTCAGGATCCACTGGCATCACTGCAATTTACTCCATTGGATGAGAATTCTTCAGCAAGTGTGGATCTCTTGAAAAACCATACCAACACCTCCATAACATTGAACCTGAGTTTGCTTCTCAGCAAAGGAAAACTCATCTCTTGGGTTGAGACATGCTTATGTGCCCAGGATGGTTGGAGTGTTGGTTCCCTATTTAGTCTTCTTTCAGAAACCTCCACTGAGGTAGTAGTCAATCAGCCCAATGCACTGCAGCTCCTCCTGCAGCTGCGACTGAGATGCTGGGTCTAAGCTGGACCCTTCCTGCTTCCACAAATGGGCAGTGATTCAAAAGCAGCAGCTGCAAGAATGTGACATCATGGGTCTGGCACTGCTGCCGCTGCAAGTACTGAGGGGGATTCTGACTTGGTTTTAAACACACTCCGTGTAAATTTGCTTAAGAAGTTGGTCTCTGCCTAAATTTGTACAATGACTTTTTCCTGATTGATGTCCTGCTGATTTCTTCTTTAATTCTAGCCTTATGATTTCTGCCCTTTGTACGATCAGACTGTGAACTGATTTTGGCTGGTATCCTGGTTATAGAATATTTTTATCTATGTGAATTGTGAAGTTTGTGTGTCTTCCTAACCCAGGAGCTTTTTTTTTTTTCTTTTTCCCCACTCAACAGTCACTTCTGACATATTCAAAACCCTTTATGATCAGCTCTAGGATTAACTAGAACATTTCAAATATTTCTATCACCTGCTTACCAAACACAATTATATTATCCTAAGCCACTGCCAGACTGGTCAGAGTAACTGAAGTACATTTATCTGAATTAAAACTTCCTTCTCAAATGACCTCATAAATATCACTTTCCATTTTAATCAAAAGAAAAGAAAGTATTTTACTAAGAGAATGCTAATGCCTTTATGTTGTACCTATTATTCTTTGCTTAAGAGGATTCTGCAATCCAGTTGCAGTCTTGAAAATGTTTATGTCTCAAATTTATTACTGAAATTCTTATTAGAGGGAATAAAATTTTACACTTTTATAGTTTTGTTCATTATTACTCTTTCCCTACTATATGTGTGTATGTGTATAATGTATGTTATAATGTACATAATCATAATTTACAATGATAAGTGATTTTTAAGAAACTATAGAAATGTAGTAGAGCAAACTACACTTTGCTTTAGTGTAAACATTTAATTTTCTATCCTTCCCCTGTTTCTCTAAATTTCTCATGTATGCTCCCACTACAGCACTTTCTGTCTCTCTACTGATAATTCCTTCCCTCAAAAGTATGCCTGAATGACTCTTTCACTTACTTGAGATCTTTATATAAATATTACTCTTCAATGAGGCTTTCCCAAACTTCTCCATTTAAAACCATAATTTCACTTCTCAACTCTCCTTTTTTGCTCCTATTTTAATTTTCTCCACGACAATTATGTGTCTTACTTGTTTATTTTAATCTGTCATTTAAAATGGAGGCCATCTAAAGAAATTTCATAATATAAATTCAAATACATTCAAAATAAATTCAAACTGAATAGCCAAAACAATTCTGAAAAAGAAAAGCAAAGCTGGAAGCATCATGATTCCTGATTTCAAGCTATATTACACAGCTGTAGTCATCAAGACAGTATGGTACTGGCATGAAAACAGTCACATACACCAGTAAAACAGAATAGAAAAATCCAGAAATGGATAGCTATATGATCAATAATCTTCAATAAAGCATGAAAGAATATCCAATGGGGAAAAAACAGTCTCTTCAACAAATGGTATTGGGAAAACTGGACAGCAACAAGCAGAATAGTGAAACTGGACCACTTTGTTACACCACACAAAAAATAGATTCAGGGGCACCTGGGTGGCTCAGTAGGTTAAAACCTCTGCCTTTGGCTCAGGTCATGATCTCAGGGTCCTGGGATCGAGCCCCACATCGGGCTCTCTGCTCAGCGGGGAGCCTGCTTCCCCCTCTCTCTGCCTGCCTCTCTGCCTGCCTCTTGTGATCTCTCTCTCTCCCTGTCAAATAAATAAATAAAATCTTTAAAAAAAAAAAAAGAAAAAGAAAAAATAAATAAATAAATAAATTCAAAATGGATGAAAGAACTAAATGTGAGACAGGAAACCATCAAAATCCTAAGGAGAACCCAGGCAGTAACCTCTTTGACCTCAGCCAGAGCAACTTCTTACTAGACACATCTCCGGAGGTAAGGAAAACAAAAGCAAGAATGAACTACTTGGGATATGAGGATAAAAAGCTTCTGCACAGCAAAGGAAACAATAAACAAAACAAAAAGGCAGCCTACTGAATGGGGGAAGATATTTGCAGATGACATAGCTGGTAAAGAGTTGTATTCAAAAATCTACAAAGAGCTTCTCCAACTCAACACTCAAAGTACAAATAATCCAGTTAAGAAATGGGCAGGAGACATGAAAAGACATTTTCCCAAAGAAGACAAACAGATGGCCAACAAACACACAAAAAGGTGCTCAACATCACTCATCATCAAGGAAATAGAAATCAAAACTACAATGAGATATCACCTCACACCTGTCAGAATGGCTAAAATCAACAACATAAGAAACAACAGGTGTTGGTGAGGATGTGGAGAAAGGGGAATCTTCTTGCACTGTTGGTTGGAATGCAAGCTGGTAGCCACTCTGGGAAGCAGTATGGAGGTTCCTCAAAAAGTTAAAAATAGAGCTACTCTATGACCCAGCAATTGCACTACTAGGTATTTACCCAAAGGATACAAAAATACAGATTTGAAGGAGTACATGCACCCTGATGTTTACAGCAGCATTATCAACAACAGTGAAACTAGGGAGAGAGCCCAAATGTCCATCAACCGATGAATGGATAAAGAAGAGATGGTATGTGCGTGTGTGTGTGTGTGTGTGTGTGTGTGTGTGTGTGTAATGGAATAATACTCAGCCATCAAAAAGAATAAAATTTTGCATGGATAGAGCTAGAGTGTATCGTGCTAAGCAAAGTAAGTCAGAGAAAGACAAATGCCATATGATGTACTCATGTGGAATTTAGGAAACAAAACAGATGAACATATGGAAAGGGATTAGAAAAAAAAGAAAGAAGGAAGCAAACCACAGAGACTCTTAATTATAGAGAATAAACTGAAGGTTTATTTAGAAAGAGTGAAGGGGTTGGGGATGGACTAAATGGGTAGTGGGTATTAAGAAGGGGGCATTTGTTCTGATGAGCACTGGGTGTTATATATAAGTGATGAATAACTAAATTCTACTACTGAAACCAATATTACACTATATATTAACTAGAATTCAAATAAAAATTTGAAACAAAAAAACCAAATGAATTAAAATTCAAATATATTTTAAATATAAATAATTTTCTAGGGGTGCCTGGGTGGCCTCTGCCATCTTTGGCTTAGGTCCTGATCCCAGGGTCCTGGGATGGAGCACCAGGTTGGTCTCCTTGCTCAGTGGGAGTCTGTTTGTTCCTTTCCCTCTGCCCCTCCCCTTGCTTGTGCTCAATCTCTCTTTCAAGTCATTTTCTTTAGCAGCAGAATATCACTGCAGATATTCTCCTACCTCTCTACAAAACAACCCGTGAGGAAATTATCTCCAACAATCCTTGTGAATTAGAGAGGAATGCTCATGTGATCAAGTCCTAACCATGTATGGAATGTAATGGCCAGATGGAACTCTCATAAAATCTCTTTAAAACAGGGAAGGATCAATTTGTTCTTTTATTTTTCATTGCATCTTGCCTACAATAAATATTCAGTGCTGGAAATGGAACAACTGACTTGTAGCCATTAGGTGACAAGCATGAGGGGAAAGTCACATGCTAAGCATGGTTGAACAGAGGATAGATTGGGCCTAAATCACTGAGGACATTTGGCACTAGACTCCCTCTTGTCTCTTGTTATGTAAGAATAGCAGTCCCTCATCTGATTAGGCTACTATTATTTGGGTTCTTTATTACAGGCTATCCAACATACATTCCAGCTAATACAGACCTAAAAAAAGAAAAAAGAAAGAAATCTCACAAAGCTCTACCTTCTTTCTGAATTCCAAATGATGCTCTGCCTGAGAGTTGCACCCTAGAATGTACAATGGGCTCTAACATTTAAGCAACAAGTTTACATATAAAATAAACATTGCAATACTACAGGATTTATTTTCTGATCAGTATTTTGACTACGGAGTTGTAGGACAGTTGTATAACATACTGGAAAGAGCAAGATATCAGGGTCAGAATTTGAAAATTTTACCTAAGATTTGCTCATCCATAGTCTTAATCATAATCATATAATGACTCCGGATCTCAGTTTTTCTCATTGTAAAATCATGAGATTGTGTTTAGAATCCTTTTAAGTCTCCTCTAGTTCTAATACTGTGTTAGTTTCTGAGCCGTCTGACACCTTGTGCTGCATGTGATCAGTATAAGAGTTCACCTTAAGAATAAAGCAGTAGAACGAAGTCAGTCTAGATTATACACCTTTAATTTAGGTGATTATGGCTACATGTGATCAGTATAAGAGTTCACCTTAAGAATAAAGCAGTAGAGCGAAGTCAGTCTAGATTATACACCTTTAATTTAGGTGATTATGGCTACTCCTTCACCCCCACAAAACAGTGTGAAGCCTCTATGTCAGATATTTAGTACATTTTATTCACAAGTTAGGAAGTTTTTTAACACTTGCTAATGACACCTGGTATCTTCTATCAGTGATTTTCTAAACTGCTGCTGGCAGATTAGATTGTATTTGCTACATATATTTTTAGCACATGGTCAGACTGACCTGGTGTAACATCTTTGTTGGTGAGAGTGAAACTTGATGGGCCAGTATTTATCAGACTGAAGAAGACCAAGAAAATTTAATTTAAAAAATTACATGGAGCAAATACCTTAAGTCACTTCTGGAAGCTGCTTTTCAGTGTACCACTCAAGAAATACGCCATTGCGTCATTAAGTGGCAATTACCCTGCTGGAAAATGAACTCCAAAGGGCATCCAATCCCATCTCTTTTGTATGTTGTTCCTTCCAAAAGGCCTAGGACATTGCATGGCACAGAGCATTCAAAGAATAGTTGTTCAACTGAATTTAATAAAAATGGTTCAGTTCTTACTGCCTCTTTGGAAGAAAATTGCTGCATTCAGGGCAGATAATTTCCAAATTTAAAAACCAACAACTCACTTTTATTAAAAGCAGAAAGTCAATCTTCCCATAAAACATAAAAAGCATGTTTTGAGAATACATTAAATACATTTTTCTGATTTTGCTCAAGTTAGAGTCACTGGGGATGAAGCTCAATGTAGTAACAAATTGCAAAATGCACGAATATCAAATGCATAAACTGTCCCTCTTCATTCGCTAAGTATATATACATGCTAGCATTAAGGACTCAGCTCAAATTCTCGGGCATGAATGGGACAGTATGAGGAAGAGCTAGATCTGGCTTACCAGTGTCCATCAGGGAAAGGATGATCTTGCCACCAGGGTGCTGATAATGAATCTGAAGGGAAGCAAACATGATGAGGACATACAGTGGAGATGCAATACAATCGAGCCACTTCCATGAGTGAAAAGGGCGGAGAAATAAGAGTACTGACTGGGAGGATTTCTTTCAAATTAAGCATTGATTATAATGAATATCATTACAGTAAAAACAATGCTGTGCTAAGCTGCAATTTAGTAAAATAAAGTAAACACAAAGGGAGCTGTTATAGGCTGCATTTTCCCATCATTCCAGGGGACATCACCTAGGACTGAGATACGGTTTGATATATTATTAATTCTAGAGGACTAGACATAAGTTATTTGCTCTATAGTTGAAGTACATTAAATTTGCTAATCGTGTGTACTTAAAAATCTTCATCTCTAGGAATTCTAACAGATGTTTTACGATAAAGTGCCCAAAACCTTTTTAAAATTTTTCATGTTTGAAACTTAAAAATAGTAACGTGCTCACAAATGTATTTAATTCACACGACCTAGTTTTACACTTTAAACCTACTGTTAAAGGCAAAGGATGGGGAACCTTTTTTGGGGGGGTGGTAGTTCAGGCGGCAATGGAACTGGGCAGCAGCAGAAATATAGATATCTAAACCCTTTTGAGGGAATTCTCCCTTCGTTAGTATTAATACCTTAATACCAATACTTCTCTTCTTACTACTATATACTAAGTACTGATATATACTGTCACATATCCCTCTAACTCTCTCTCCCTCCAATGATGCTGGGTTTCTTGTAGCTCTTAAATATATCAAGCACACTTTCACTCTATGGTGTTTCCATTCTTTGCTCTCTGGCTAGAAGATATTCACCCATTTATCTTCATAGCTTACTCCCTCCTACCCTCATGTAATTCTAGTCTATCCTCAAATATCACCATATTAGTGACAGCTTCACCTATTGCCATATGACAAGTAGCATAATTTCTCAGTTAGGATTTTCTCTTTTGACTTCACTATCCTTCAAAGTATGTATCTATACTGCACATTATGTATCAATTTATTTCTGATTGTTTTTGCCTCTAGAACATAAGCTCCACGAGAGTTGCACTGTTTTCCCCACTGTATACCCACAACACCTCAAACAGCGCCTGGCATGTGGTGGTAGCTCATGAAATGCTACTTGGATAAATAAATAAGTGTACACTTTAGAGTCTGCCCACTCAAAACATCGTGCACTTCTGAGATAAAGCCACTTCCTCCGCTTTGATAGCCATGGTGCCACCTGACTGTCCAAGAGCTTTCTAATGAAAATATTTACACTTTGGGTAGTTCTCTAGCATTTAAATGTCTCTTTGATCATCCTCTCCCCTAAGTTTTGGCATTCAAGTTCAATTTAATGAAGAACTCAGATTAAAGGATAGTCCTACAAGCCATACTAAAGCCTACTAAAGCTATATTTCAGGTCATGATCCCAGTGTCCTGGGGTGGAGCCCTGTGTTGGGCTCTCTGGTCAGTGGGGAGCTTGATTCTCCCTCTGCCTCCCTTTCCCCATGCCTGCCACCCTGCCTGCTTGTCTGTCAAATAAATTAATAAAATCTTCAGAAAAAAAAAATAAAGCCTACTTAAGTAAGTAAAGGTTTTAGGCTGCAATAAAAAGAATATAATGTGATTTCATTTTTTTCTAAATTTGTATCAATCCTATTTTCAAAACCGTATCTCATTGTCAGCCTCTGCTGGTAGATACCTCCCTTGCCTGCAGACCCCAACTACCTATTGCAAAGTTTCTTCTCAAATATTACATCTGCTGTGTTGCCCAAGTATGTGGCAGAGCCTTTCACTGGAATGGCAGGTGTTTGGAAACAGGGAAAGGGAAGAAATTTTATGGCTCTGTTCTGAATGAGTTCTGGCAACAATCACACTCTCTCTGCTGGGCCACACGAGCTTGTTTGACCTTTTTGTTTTCGGTTTATTTTTTTCCCCTTGATAAGTAGGATATCACAATAATAGTTGATATTGATCTTAAAGTGCTTTATGGGTCTGTGTATCAAAGGATGAAGAAAATTTTTGAACATGCTAACATGGATGTGATTCCCAATTTCTCTACTTACTAGCTGAGAGGATTTTAAGAAAACCATTTAACTTCCCTGAAATGGTTTGCTTGATCTGCTAAGTTCTAGTCATAATATTTCATAGGACTATGGTGATAATTATATGAAATAATGTATGTAAAGTGCCTGGGACATAGTTAATGCTCAATGAATGTTGTTTAATTAGTAACACACTAGTTTGACTAGTAAGATTATTAAGTGTTATGAAAATGCAGAGAAAGAAGAGGAAGCTCAAAAGCAAGAATGATAGTAAGTGAAGGAAGAAAAGTGGAAGAAAAACTGAAAGGAAGAAGACAGATTCACATCACATATTAAAGCCATGAGCAGGAGAGAGAGATCAGGAAGTCACAAGGTTATTTGTATGAGAACGCACATACAAATTCTTATATTCTCTGACTCAAGAATTCAAACATTTTTGTGTGATGATAGCTGCTTTTTGAAAGATTAGAATATATGGAGACACTGTACTTAGACAATAATTAAATCTATATAATCAGTTTTGGGAACCACTGAGCAAATGATCATGAATCAAGCATATTATGGATTAGTATGAATTATTTTTATAATTATTATGAAAACTATATACTTATTAAAGTAGTGATAATATAAATAATCATTACACTTGGATAATTATTACTTCCTTGAAGTATATGTAATGTCGTCAAAGGAGAAAAATGTCTTCTCAAAGGCTTAGTAATGTATTTATGAAAATAAGCAAATTTTTAAGTACTGTATTAACAAAATTAGTGCTTTTATAAAAGCAAGCAACAAAAAATCACAATAATTTATTAATCCTCTTGAACTTTGCATTAATCTTCCTGGAACTGTTCACTGACCCTTAGTTACTTTTCCCACCTCTTTTATTTCTGTATCTTCTTATTAAAAGAAAGTTCTATTTATACTAACTTCTTTCCATTCCTCTAATTGGCCATTCTCACTTTCATCAGTATATGGGAAAGTCCTTGGATCCTAACCTAAACACATTCTTCAGAAAGCCTTCCTTGATGTCTCTGGCTTGGACTATCTGCTTCCCTAACTCTCATAGAACCAGCATTCAGGAGTTCTTCAACCAAACACTTACAGTATTGTAATTGTTTGCTTAGTAGACTCTTCATACCCACAAAGAAAAAAATTTTTTGAGGCAAAGGACCACAACTAAGTATGTTGCTCACACTTAGATCACCAGTATCTGGCTCAAGAAATATTTTAAAAAATAAACTTGGGTTTAAAAAAAAGGAAATTGGACAGATATGCTTATAGGATAAGAAATTCTAACATGTGCACATACATTTTCTATAAAGTTGGAAAAGTGTTTTTGCTAATGTGATAAAAAACAATTTTTCACTTCAGCTTGCCCTTTCATCAAGCTCAAGGAAGTTTCCCTTAGGAGATCTGTGGGTAAAGCAGGATTACCATTGGCATTTCTAGTATAATTACAACATCATAAAAACATAATATTTGTTCTGACTATGTACAATCTTTCTGCAAATATCCTATATGAGTTGACAGGCGAAGTCATAGTCCTCACTTATTGAACAAAAGTAACATAACTTGAAATCAGTTACCAGTATATATAGCAACTGAACGTGCCAACAGAGTACAGAATTAATTCACAAGTTTTAAGGGAATGTACCACATGATAGGGTATTCATCAGAGTGATGTAAGATTAAGTAACCTTATCTTCTTCAAAAATATTTATTGAGTATATACTCTTTACAGGCACTCTGCTGGAGTTGTACAAAACAACTTCTAAATTTAAATAGAACATAAATACATGTACACACACATATATACACACAGCTATCTATCTTGCCAAGTAGAATGAGATAAATTTCTTTGGAAGTAGATATATTGTCTTATGAGTTCAGAGAATGGGATGATCACTTCTTGCCGAAAATATCAGAATAGAAGCATGTTCATGAAACATATGGCATATAACCTCAGCCTTAATGGGAGTGAATAATGACAGTACACGAGTGGTCTAGGAAAAGTGCAACTAAAGTAGAGATTGTGATGTGGGGAAAAACAGAGAAGGTAGGATATATATTTGGGAAATTTGAACAGCGTGTCAAGTTCATGCAGAAATATGACAAATAAGCCACTAAGAAACGTTTGAACTGAAACAGCAACAGTTCTGGAATAATGGGTAAGGATTTTGGATGTGGTGAAATCATCTCATAATTAGAGATTTCTTAGTAAGGGTTTTTCTTTGGAGAACTTTTGTTTCAAGGCAGAAAAGAATTATAAATTAACTACAAGATATTCAGACTAGTACTTCTGGTACATATCCATGGCTTATTGTAGGGACGTGTTCCATAAACCTGTCAAAAATTAGAAGAAAGATTGTTAAAATGCAATTAAATGTCATCCTTTTTGAAATAGACTCATTTAATCAAGACCAACAACAAAAGAAATTGTCTGTGAGGAGTGGAAAATGGGTGAAAATCTCAAGGACAACATCAGATCCAGCCACATCATTACGTCAACCACATTAGGGATGTATCATGTACCAGACAAATGGAAAAATAGGGTTTATTCTTATCTTCGTTTCTTGTTCATCTATAACTTCCCTCTCTGATAGTGAGAAACGTGGTTCCCATCTATTATCAATTCATTCACTGTTCAACTCCCATAAATCAACTCCCTTTACATACATGTAAAGCAGTTTCTGAATTAATCCACACCATGATAAGAAAAAATTTTCCAACTTGAGTCCAGTGTTAATGTACAATTCCTTCTGTCTTTAGCCTTACAATTTCCAGGCAAAACATTATTTTCCAGTCATAGTTTTTACTATGAATACGGCTGACATTAACATCTGTTTATAGACTTTTGTATGAACATGAGTGTTCAAAGGAAATGAGGTATTTAAAAAATGGCAAATACTTAAACAGGAGGAATGAGAGATCTAGGAAAACTCTAAGTTATTAGTTTGGTTGTTCGAATTATGTTTGGTTGCAAGAAAGAGAACACCTCAATTAGTGCTGTAAATAATATAGAATTTTATTTTTTTCTCATTGGAAATTCTAGAAATGGTGTTTCAAGTGCTGGTATGCTCTATGGAACCAAGCTTCTTCTTTCTTGATGATCAGTCACTCAGTTCTCTTTTGTCAAGTGACCTCATAAACCAAAAAAGCTACTTCAGCTCCAGCCTTAAGTCATCATTCCAGCCAGAAGAACAAGAAAGGAAATAGGAAGAATGTGACTCTCCGTTTAGGAAAATTCCTAGAATTTACATATACCACCCCCGTGTACATTTCATTGGCCAAAACCTAGCCATGTGTACACACCTAGCACCAAGGAATGCCTAAGAATATAATCTCTACTTTTGTCATCCACATGATTCAACCTAAAATTTGAGGAATATACTACTACTGAAGAAGGGAAGAATGACAACTGAGGAATATTTCTCGGCTAGTTTTTGTCCATATGGCTAAGTTCTAGCCAATGAAATATATGAAGAAGTAATGAATGGAACATCTGGGGAAAAATTATATATACTTTTTCATTTTCTCTTTTCTGGTGACTAAAATGAAAACAGGATGACTGAAGCTTGTATAAGTAAATCTGTACATAGGAGAAATTTTGGAATAGAAACTATAACTTCTATGAGACACAAAAACAGAATTATGAAACACTAGAAGTCAGTCTATAATTGTCTACTTCCAGACTTGTTCATAAGAGAGAAATTAAGTCCTATCTCCTTTATGCCATTGTTATGTTAAGCTTTCTGTCAAAGGAAAACCTAGTTCCAAAAAACACAGAGAAAAAAAAATCACAGAGAAAAAAACACAGAGAAAAAAAAATCACCTGAAAAAAAAATCACAGTAACTTCATCCAAATTGCTACAATGATAGGAAGACTTGTTTTGAAAGTTAGCAAGGATCAAATTAGGACTAACTGGTACATTTACAAGTAATTAAATATTATTTCATAGATTAGTGGTCTTCTAATCCATATCAGACACTGTGCTAGACATCAAGAATATTGTGTAAGCTAACCTAAAATGGCCCTGCCTTCTTAAAATTTTCTGTCCAGTTAAGGATAAATATTTTTAATTTTTATTTAAATATTTATTTAAATATTTAAATTTCTATTTAATTATTTATTTAAATTTAATTAAATTTAATTAAATTAAATATTTAAATAAAAATTAAAAATATTTATTTAAATAAATAAGGCAATTTTACAAAAAAGAAGAAAGGTAAATGTATAAGGAATAAGTTCAAAATACTCTGTTTTATATGTTATATATCTCATTAAATGTTTTTGTGTGCTGGCTAATGAGTACCTTGATAGATTTTATGGTATTAAAAGGGGTATATTTAATTCCAGATTTATTTTTCAGCCTCCTCAGGAGTTAGGATGCCTTTTATCTTTCGCCTGAGTTTCAATGCAGGTGTAGCATATATTAACTGCTTAATGAATAGGCATTGCTGAGTTAACTCATCTGATCTCAAGCTGGTGCTCAATTAAACCTCCAGGAAGCCAGCTAATTCCAAAAAGACATTAGTTACAGGTTCATAATGTAAATGATTTGGGAAATTCAAAGAAAGTAGTATAAAAACTCGATAATGTAATTGCCTTATTAATCCTGTAAGGTTTCTTATTCTGTTGAAACTAGCACAATGCCTCACCAACAGGTGATGTGAATGTTTTTTAAAGCATTCTGCTGCAACATTAGGATGAAGATATATACTGGTATGTTCTTATTAATTCTGAAGTGTGTTTATTTTCTCTAGACAATCTAATTATTCCACATTCTAAAGCTACTTGAAATTGAGGCTGGCAGTCAAAGGTAGCTTAAAAGTGATCTCTAGATTTACTTTTAGAAGCAATTTTTTTTCTTTAAGTGCTTTCTTAGCAGGATTTCATTTTATATCTCCAGTACTGGCTTTCTCTCCACTACCAACTCAGAATAATGTAACAATGTGACTTAGTTGACTTATAAAAGACGTTCTGATGTTTAAAATAAACTAAGTGCCAAAATTATATTAAGAGCTCAAGGGCACCTAACGGTATAGATTTTTCTAAAAGCAAAACATACTATCTAAATTAAAAGTATACCAAGTTTTCAAGGAAATCATCAAAGTGTTATTTTCATCTATAGCCCCTAATAGAGGAATGTGTAGATAAACATTATAGAAGCAATATTAATGGACAGAAACTCAAGATGAGGGAAATTCAGTGAAGGGGACAGGTGACTGACCCCATAATGTTTTCCAAAGACCACTAGCTATTTGAGATACTAGAACCTACATAAACACACACACACACACGTGATCACAAAAGTGCTTTATGAACACATCACCTTGGGAAGTGCTGGGTAATAGAGTATAAAATACTATTGCAAAATAAACCTCGGGGCTTTTTTTGTTTGTTTTGCAAAGCATTTCATTTATTTTGAATAAATCATCCAAAATGAAACAAGACTTACTTCATTTTTAAGAATTTACTCAAACTTGGGGTGCCTGGGTTGCTCAGTGGGTTAAAGCCTCTGCCTTCAGCTCAGGTCATGATCTCAGGGTCCTGGGATCGAGCCCCACATCAGGCTCTCTGCTAAGCAGGGAGCCTGCTTCCCCTCTCACTTTGCCTGCCTCTCTGCCTACTTGTGATCTCTCTCTCTGTCAAATAAATAAAATCTTTAAAAACGAAATTTACTCAAACTTCATAAATTTTAGTTATCTCATGGTTTAAAAATAAATTAATAATAATAATGCCTACCTGATATCATTTGTATAATTTTAAGTTAGGAAATATATGCAATAAACAAGAAAAATCTTTGATAAATTACACATGAAAATGATCATCATAGCTATTATGTATTTCACTTTTATGTTTATGACTCTTTAGATTAACTTATATTTAAACATATTTTTAAATTTATTTTTTTATTTAGATAAACATATAAAAAGATATTTCTGCAATAATGTAGGTTTTTTCTTCGTGTTATGCTTTATGGTAAATTTAACTTTCAAGACAAAGGGAATACAGTTGATTGTCATGCAAATGCAAGAACACACATCTATACACATACCCACACACACACAAACTGCTTTTGTAGTTTCATCAATTATGTATAAACCAGAGTGAAACTTCCCGCTCTTGGAAGTACAGCCTTTACCATGGTTCTCAGTAATTTTATGGCCAAGTTTGATGAAAGATATAAAAACTCTCACCAATAATTCCGGTCTGTGATCCCTTACAGAAGAGTATATATTTGAATCAGTATGTATGTGGTCTGGAGAAGGGATTAAGTGGTGATGATATGAGTATGATACGATACCAGTAATTTGTCCAAGTATATTAAAAGGTTAAAGAATTATAAAGCCATGATTTGATAAATCCATTCTAAATTGATCATCACAGTCTTTTTAATACTCAAACGCTATGATTTGCCTTTCTGCAAAATATAATTAGATTTATCCTGAATCACTAAGTAAGAGGTTTTAGGGGAAAACAGTTATTTAAGCAAGTTTTTGAATAAAAATAAGTTTCACATAAAGGTGATCTTGGCCAAAAAATGAATCAATGTATAAAAGTGTAAAGCATGCAATTTTGAAAATGACTCTTCATGTTTAGAGAAAAAGAAGGAGGAGGCTCTGGCCAATAGAGAGAAAAATCTAAAGGGAAGAAGAGCAGCCATTTAGACACATTGTGAAGAAAAAATATAATGGCTTTGAGCCATTTGGGAGAAAAATGAACCTGGCCCTTAAAAACCAATAAGAACTCAGGAAATTGAGAGCTTAAAAGGAATTTTTTCATGAAATGACTATAACTGCTCATAATAACATTATTCTGATAACTGAATCAACTACAGATTCCCACAAATGGTTCTTAACAAGAATCAACTTATGTTAATTCTATATTCATAGCTTCACTGAATTTTGCACTTTAAAAGTAGCAGGAAGGGGCACCTGGGTGGCTCAGTGGGTTAAGCCTCTGTCTTGGGCTCAGGTCATGATCTCAGGGTCCTAGGATGGAGCCCTGCATCGGGCTCTCTGTTCAGCAGGGAGCCTGCTTCCCCTCCTCTCTCTCTGCCTGCCTCTCTGCCTACTTGTGATCTCTTTCTCTCTGTCAAATAAGTAAATAAAATCTTTTTAAAAAATTAAAAAAATAAAAGTAGCAGGAATATGTTACTTAGGAAGAGTTGATTTAGGACATTAACTCTTTGGGAAGCTAATCAATAGAGAAGATTCCTTTATAAGGAATTTAAACTCTAGCTAAGAAATAAAATACCTATCTCTGAAAAAAGATCATTATAAGCATTTTACCAAATACTTATTACATTAAGACTTCAAGACCCAGATCAAATGTATCTTCTCTGTGAAACTTACTTTTATTTTCAGAGTGGAATTATTTATCCCTTTTTAAATTTTTAACAAACTTTAAAATATTAGAATCAGTCATTCAGTATTTATCAGCAGCTATGTGGCCCATATTATATTGTGTTGGAGCTACAAACAAACAAGAGCAAAAAAAACCTGCCTTTATGAAACCCAAATTCTAAGGGTGAGAAGAAAACAGCATTTTTCCAGGTGAGATATACAACATTTATAAGTCATTTTCTCTTTCTCTCAAAAAAAAAAGGGGGGGGGGGAAGAGGCCTAATTCTATAGTGTGCCTATTGCCTATTGGGATGGTGGTGAGAAGATGTGGGAAGTAAGGCTGCAAAGAGATTTTCAGAAAGGACATGGTGTCTGAAATAAGCCATAGAGAAATAAAAGGAGTACCTGATGGGCAAACTGAAAATGACCTATGTGCACTGGTAACACTATGTTAAAAGTATTTCTTATTGCCTCTACTCCATAGACCCTTAACCTGAGAGCAAGGATAGGTATCATAACATTTGTTTATTCTGCTAGCACTTAGAAAAATACCTGGTTTTTATACATCACTCAACAAATTATTACCAAGTAACATAAACACAAAGAGAAGATAGAATAGTTACTCTGATGCAAAAGCCGATTTGGACCACAGGAACATCAAGGAACAAAGATGGGGTACTTTTAACAAAAACTTCTTGGAAAGAAGATTCAGGCAAGAAAGCAGCTGTCTAAATCGTCGAATAAAGTCAAAGAAAACAACCAGAACAACCAAACCAGAAAAAAAAAAAAAAACCTCACAGAAGATGTATACAACAATACTCTGTAGAAAAATATCCTCCTATAACCCAAATAAGAATGAAAGAAGATAAATCACCACCGACTACACAACCTACCTGAGTGTTTGTGCCCGAGGAAGTAACAGGAAGTAATGGAATATCTGAGACCTAAAATTGTCAGGATAACCATTAGTTATTTACTCAAAACCTCCGTGAGTTGATACGGAAACTACAAGGAGTTGACATACTCCAAAAGTGTGTGAGTGCAAGGGCTATCAGGAGGTTTGAAAGTCATTAAGTTCTCATCTCATGCATGCTCAAAGCCAACCAGCCATAGCCCACTTCCAGGACAAAGCTCTATTCTGAAGAAAAACTATTAAAAATAGATTTTTTTATTGTTGTGTGTGTTGTCAGCAGGGATGACAGAGACAAAAGAAAAAGAAGATCCGGAAAATAGAGCCAAGAAGTCTCAAAAATATGTTTAAAACTTTACAGATACGGAAACTCTAGAGTTAAGAAATTAGAAAAAAAAACCATTATGTCTCCCTGTTGGGGTTAATGTAGAGCATAAAAGCAGCCATGATACCTGGCTTGCTAAAACGTAACACAGAGGCTGCTGGGGACAAGGGAAGGTTTGGGTGAAGGGTGTAGGCCTTTGGAATGCTGAGGCCTGCAGGGCCACTCTGCTATCCCAATGCCTCGGGGAGTTGCCTTCACTGAAGCTTTCTCAGCACAGACATGGTAGAATGCACAGATTAACAGATGCTTTTTTTCCCGTAAAAAGACCCTCTTAGTTTCAGTAAGACCCCTTGTCAGACATTATGTGCTTGAGAAACAGTGATAAAGATTTGTGATTATCCTGAGGACCAATAAAAGTGGGAGCACAGAAGAGCAAAGGGTCACATCTCTGAGCGTTGACCCCCTTGCCTTCTCCTCTCTTTCACAGCAAAATTTGAAGTAATCTTTCACCTGTTGGTACAGGGATTGCTGGCCATTCTGGGCATCTCTCATTGGAAAGTTCAGGAAAAATAATCTTGCATACAGATGGACAACAGAAAGTAATGAAATCAAATCCCATACCTACATAGTAGGTCTGGGACTGACAAAAGTCTAAATTAGAGAGAACACAAGAACAAATACACATAGATTAACTATTAAAAAAAAGTAAAAGAAGAAACACTGAATATACAAAAAAGAAATGAAAATAATTATAAAATTGAAAATTTCAAAGACAAGCAAAACATATATTAGGCATACCAGATGGTGAAAAAAAAGCAAGTAATCACATTGGAAAAAAAATTTTAGAAAAGTTTATGAAAATAAAATTAAAGAAGGTTTGAAACTCCATATTGAAAAAGTATAACATATGCTTGGAAAAAACTATAACACCTAACACTAAGTAATATCCTAGTAAAGTATGGATGTTAAAGGAAAAGAAGAAGGAAAGGAAAGGAGAGGAGAGGAGAGGAGAGGAGAGGAGAGGAGAGGAGAGGAGAGGAGAGGAGAGGAGAGGAGAGGAGAGGAAAGGAAGGAAAAAAAAAAGAAAACCTTCATGCAAACAGATAAACAGAGAAGTGACTTATAAGGGTGAAAAAAATTCAAATGTCATCAACTTTTTAATAGAAAAATAAAGTAATATTATGAACACTTTCATGATACAAAAAAATTCATCCAAGGATATTTTTCTACCTAATCTGCTTTCCAGGTATAAACACTATAGGCAAACTATCTCCAATGTGCAAAGTTTCAGGGAAATTTATTCCCTAGATTTCTTCCAGACAATGAGCATTTGAAATTAAAATGATTGTAGAATTACTGATACAAAGTTGTTTATGCTAAATATATATTTATATATAGAACAAAATAAATTAGAAACAAAAAGAGAAATTATACAATGGCTATATTTAAAATAAAATAAGTTTTAAAATATTTAATAAAAATATTTAAAAATTTTTAGCAATCATAAATGAGTGTTGTGTTACCATTCTGAGAATGTTTTATGTATACTGTAAAAGAAAGTAAAAAAAAATTAATCATATTTTTATTATATCACCCTTTGAATCCTTGAGAACCACGATTCTTTGTGAGAGAAAAAGGAATTGATGTGTTGAAGAGTTACATAAACACTATGTAGTCTAGAATTTAAATTGGGAGTAGCAATTTAACTCACGATGTATTTTATCTTAGAAAGTAATGTACTTTAGGGGGTGCCCGGGTGGCTCAGGGGGTTAAAGCCTCTGCCTTCGACTCAGGTCATGATCTCAGGGTCCTGGGATCCAGCCGGGCACATTGGGCTCTCAGCGGGGAACCTGCTTCCCCCTTCTCTCTACCTGCCTCTCTGCCTGCTTGTGATCTCTGTCAAATAAATCAATAAAATCTTAAAAAAAAAGTAATGTACTTTATATTAAAAAAAACCTTTCCTGTATCTGTCCACATAAAAGGGCTAGAAACTATGACATATTCAGGGTCAGTAGCTCTCTCTATCACAAAGATTGAAATGCCATTTTCTACTAAAATAGAATAAGCTTCCTTGTAAAAAATCACTGATTTCAAGTCTGAACAGAAAATGGACCAAAGAAGCTTAGAAAACCTAGTGGTTTTATAATGTATAGCTTTAAGAATAATGCAGCATTTTTTTCCTTTTTCACTCTTTACCTAGTTGGTCTCTCTAACACTGAAACAATTTTTGTTTCAAACATTTTTATTTTTTAAATTACAGTTATTTTTTCCTTTTTCTTTCTTCTTCCTTTTTTTTGATAGTCCTCCACAATCAAGATCTAGAAAACATCCATAATCCCCCCAAAAACTCCTTCAAATTACCCCTTTCTAATCATCCACCCTATCTGTAACTGTTGGCAACCAATGACCTACCTTCCATCACTCTATTTTGTTTTTTCAAGAATGTCATATAAATGAAGCTATTAACATATGTAACCTATTAAGATGGGCATCCTTCATTCAGTGTACTGTCTCTGTAATTCTTCCAAGTTTTTGCAAGTGTCAACAGTGTTTGTTTGTTTTTTTTAATTGTTGGTTATTATTCCATTGAATAGATACAGTATGACATAGTGTTTATT
Organism: Procyon lotor; assembly: GCA_028646535.1. NCBI lineage: Eukaryota > Metazoa > Chordata > Mammalia > Carnivora > Procyonidae > Procyon > Procyon lotor. The sequence goes on from CM053604.1 coordinate 117,190,801, forward strand.
CACTCACCTGTTGAAAAACATTTGGTTTTTTCTAGTTTGGGGCTATTACTAATAAAGCTTCTATAAACGATCATATGCAAGTTTTTATATGAAGATAACTTTTCCTTTCTCTAGAGTAAATGTCCAGGAGTGGGACTGTGGGTTTATATGGTAAATTGGGAAGTGTTTTCTCCTTATGGTAGGCAGGATTTTAAGATGGGCTCAAGATTTCCCCACTTTAGTGTGCACACTCTGTATAATCCTCGTTCTTGAGCATGAGCAGGGCTTGCGAATGACATAGGGCCCATGTTATTTCACATGGCAGAAGGGATTTTGCTTAAAATCCATAAGCAATAGATTTTTAGTTAAAAAAGGGAGATTATTCTGGGTAGGCCTGACTTGATCATGAGAGATCTTAAACATGGTCAGAGAGATGGGAAGAGAGAGGGAGAGAAAGAGACAAACTAACAGGCATTGACCTTCAGGCTTGAAGGCTAAAGAAACAAACTGCTTTGTTCTGGCATGATGACAAGTCAGCGACCCAGAAGGTGACCTTGAGGAATTGAAAACCCCAATCCTACTACTTCTAAAAAGGACTCTGATCTTCAGATGACACAGTATTCCTAGGTAATACCTTGATTTCACCCTTAGGAGATTCTGAACAATGAACCCAGATAGCAGTACTGGATTTTTTACAGAAACTGTAAGATAATAAATGGCTGTTGTTTTGAGTCACTAGGTTTCTGATGATTGTTACAGAGCAACAGGAAACTATTATACTCCTCTTCTATTTTCTGTAGATTATGAACATTTATGGTACTTCTTTAGATGTTTTGCTTTTGCTAATGTTGACAATAAAATGTTCTGACCCTGGAAAACTTTTTTTTTGGAAAACTTTTTTATTACAAATTCAATTTCTTTAATGGCTAGAGGACTATTCAGGCTACCTTAGGCGGCTTTTTTCAGATTGTTCTTTCAGTGTAATTAGTTCATTTCATGTAAGTTTTTTAATTTGTGTTTCCTTTTGTAATCTTTTTAAATGTCTGTGGGGCTATGGCACCTACCCTCTTTTTTTCCTGATATTGGCAATCTGTATCTTATAGATAGAATATACTCAAGATATCTTTACATTGATATGACAATCTCTATATTTTTATTTGTATGTTTAATTGTCTATGTTTAATGTATTTGAATTTTGATCATTATTTGTTTTCCATTTTCCCACTCTTTTTTCCATTCTATCTGTTCCTTGAGCTCTTTAGCCATTTTTAGTATTCAATTTTAATTTATCTGCTGTGAATTGGACTATATCTTTTTGTAAATGTGTGTGCATATATCTCTTAGTGGTTGCTTTATTTCTAAAGCAACCATGCTAAATAAGTATTTAGCATGTATTTCACAAAATACATACTTAACCACCTTAGTTACACTGAAGAAACTTTATCACCACATATGTCCCTTTACTCTTTTCTCTTTGCTGCAGTTGTCTATGAGACCGGTGTATTTATCTATGAAATCTGCATTTACTGAAACTGCCATTTAACAATGTTACATGTTTTAGTAATCTACTCTCAAACATGTTTTACATAACTCAAAAATAGAATAGGCTATTATACTCACTCAGATATTTGCTATTTCTGTTGCTTATTATTCATTCTGACCTTTCAAAAATTATCTTCTGGTATGATTTCCCTTCATCTGAAGATTTTTCTTTAGCAATTACTTTTGAGCAGGTCTGATAGCTATAAATTCTCTTAGTTTTCATTCATCTGATATAGTGTCTTTAGTTCACTTTCATTCTTGAAGGATATAGTCCCTGGAGATAAGATTCTGGGTTGATAGCAGTTTTCTTGTAATAATTAAAAAAAAAAAAAAAAAGTTTGCCACTTCTGGTGTCCCTGGTCTCTAATGAGAAATGTTCAGTTATTCAAATCATTGTACCCCATAACCAACATTTCTTTTCTTTTTTTTTTTTCTGGATGCTTTCAGGACATTTTTCTTTGTTTTGAATAATTTTGAACAATGTATCTGGGCACAGATTTCTTTGGGTATGCCCTGTTTAGGATTTGCTCAGCTTTTGAATCTGTCAGTTTATATCTTTTGACCAACTTGGGAAGTTTTGATTATGTCTTCAAATATTTTTTATCAGTTACTGTGTTTTTAGTTCTAAATTTCCACTTGATTCTTCCTTATTTTATCTATTTTTTGCTGATACTTTTTATTTTGATATTTGATTAAAAAGGTTTCAATCATTTTAATAAAACCTACAGTTAAACCTTTTCACATAATTCAAATGTTTATGCCATCTCATCCTTGGTATCTTTTGATAATTTTCCATGTGTATTGAAATTTTCATGGTTCTTTGCATGTTGAGTAATTTTAGTTTGTACTCTCGATATTCTGAATATTGCTTTTAAGACTTGGAGTCCTGTTTATATCCCGAAGAGAATATAGGTATTTTTGTTTTAGTGATCTGTGGGCTGTGATTCCAATGTCAATTCAAAATATTTTGCAGTATTATTAGACTTGTTTCATATTTCTGCCACCCAGGACAATTCAGTCTAGTACTGGGTAGAATTCTACCCATTAGATCAATTCTCAAAGTTTATTTGAAGTAGACCCATGCATGCGCAATACAATGAGCCCAGAAATTTTTAACCAACTTAATAGGATCGTTTTCTCACATTCCTCCTTCTCATCATCTTTCTCTCCTATATATTCCAGTTCCATCAGTTCTCCTTTGGGATCCTCTAGGCAAATGCTGACTACTTCTAAAGAACATGGGGGAAAAACACCTAAAACAACGGATTTGGGCCCTATTCTCTTATCCCAAGAAGAGATAGGAATGTGCCCTGACCTTACATTTTTTAGTCTTATAGGCTCCCTTTACCTGGATGCCACCACTTAGCTTGAACATAAAACAAAGTATAAAGACAATAAAAGGGGGATTTTCCATTCTTTTGAAATTTAGAAGTTACCTTTCCACCCAGTGAGCCAGAATTGGGTTTCTCCTGGATTTTTCTCTGTACCACAGTTCAGTTCAAGCTTGGGGATGCTAAAGAGGGAGAAATAGTAACTAAACCACTAGTTTGGTGATACTTTAAACTATGGTCTTCTTTTACCAATCTGGCTACTAATACATACCCTCCCAAGTTTCCAAATAGTAACTCATAGGTTGTGCCTGTTTTATACTTGAGTCAGTGGAAGATAGGGGAACTATATGTTTAAATCCATCTAATACACAACTAGAACACCAAACTTTTTTTAATGCTTTATTTTAACAACAATAAAAAAGAAGACAAATTTTATCTTTGGAATTTAGATAAAAGACAATATAATATACTAAAAAGCTTGTAATAAAAGAATTCACAAGCCTTAAATTCAAGACATGGCTCTAGTCACTCAAAACTTATTACTTTGGTCAGATTACTTCATGTACCTCATTCTCAAGGCTCTCATTTGCAGAATGGGCAGAAGTACACAGAAGAAGATTTCCAATCCATACATTTGGATCACATACAATCTATATTTTCAAACAGTCATGTATTGGTCATGCCATCACCTTTTCTAATAACTTCATAATTTCATGACTCAAATAATCTTTAATCAATCCCAATTACATGAATTCTAATGTTTCTAATATTTTTCTGCAGAGCAGTGATTGACTATTTTATGATTCTTGCTCTTGCTATGGCACAGGGATGAGGGGGAAAAACATTAAAATGAAAGTCTTCTACAAGTGTTAATACAAGTCACTTAAAGTTAGAAATTATTATATAGGAAAACATAGTCAAACATTTAGTGAAAGACAATAAGTAGTGATAAAAAAAAATCTGGAGATAATATTCACATAAAATAATACCCAGTACGCAAATGTAAAATGACATGGATGGGTCCATACAGATTTTTTTAATATTTTATTTATTTACTTGACAGAGAGGAGAGAGATCACAAGTAGGCAGAGAGGCAGGCAGAGAGTGAGGAGGAAGCAGGCTCCCTGCTGAGCAGAGAGCCCAATGCGGGGCTCGATCCCAGGACCCTGAAATCATGACCTGAGCCGAAGGCCGAGGCTTAACCCACTGAGCCACCCAGGTGCCCCATACAGCTTTTGACATTGATACAATTTATCACTGGTTACTTCATAAAGATAACCTAACATTTAAACAAGTACCTTTCTTACTGAAGATATTACAACTACATAGTTAAGCTAAATTCTCCTGAAACAATTCCTGTGCTCCACCTACTCTTACTAATTCCCTCTTTTTAAGAGTTTCTTTATTCATTTGACAGACAAAGAGAGCACAAGCAAGGGGAGCAGCAGGCAGAGGAAGAGGGATAAACTGGCTCCCCACTGAGCAGGGAGCCAGATGTAGGACTTGATCCCAAGACCCTGGGATCGCAACCTGAGCCAAAGGCAGATGCATAACTAACTGAGCCACCCAAGTGCCCCCCAATTCCCTCTTCATAGTAGCAAAGTGCTATTTATTAAATGACATTACAAGTTAGCTGAAAATTTTTATTAGCTCATTTCCTTAGATCCAATATTCCTATGGCTCATGCTGGAGTTTTCTCCACAGAGAAAACACATAAGAAAATGTAATTCCTCTGATCTTTACTGTGATACTCGAGAGAAAAAATTCCAAAAATAAATATAGTGTTAGAAAAAAGTATATAATTTTAAAGATAATATAGAAATCAATATGCATCATCAATATTTGATATTAAGAAACATTTGTTGTTTAAATGATCATTTATATCTTGATAATTTGAATTAAGCAAATTCTGTTTAATGACCTTACATTTTATTCTTATTCAAAAGGATCCACTTGTAATATGTAAGTCTAATGTGCCACTTTTTAATATCCAATTTCCAAAACAATTGTTTTTCAGAAATACATTATATTTGACTATGAGTGTCATTGCTCCTTTATAAGGTAGTCATTGGATCTAAATTAGACAATGTATTCAAATCTCAAAGTACAGGGCTGGCACATCCTATGTCTCAGTAAATCTTACTTCAATTCTCTTCCAGTCCTGGTAAGCTAACAATCACATTATCAAAAGGGTAATTATAATACTTTTAACATTACCTACTTATTGAAATAGAGCTGCTCTCATGCTTTCATTGTAATTAAGATACTTTAAGATAATAGGTAATTTATCTTTTTATTTTCACTTCCAATACCTAAAGAAATATGACTATAGTTACTTATTTTTTAAAAATGCTTAAAGCTTTCAGCATTGTCTTCAGATAATAAAAAAGGTATTTTAAAAACTTAAAAGAATTATATAATTATAATTTGAGAACTAATTTTTTCCTTTCAAAAGCTACCCTAAAAGTATTCACACACATTTACACAGTAATAGTACTGAAGCTTTTGCAAGAAAGCATGAATACTGTCTGAATATTTTTCTTTTCCTGTCCTTCATGCTTTAACCCTGCTAATATTATTCTTACATATTATATTGAGATACTTTGAAAGGAATAAGAAAATTTAGAGGCTTTTGGTTTTGTTATTAACTATTAAATATATTCTTACTCCTTTTACTTTAGAGCTATTAAAATCATGTTAATTATAGTGTTCGACATATACGATATACAGGTATATCTATCTATCTATCTATCTATCTATCTATAGATACACACACACACACACACACTATGATTATATATATAATACAATAATAAATGAATTGAACAAGTTGCAGAGTAAATTTCCTATTAAAAACAACAAGATGGAGCACCTGGGTGGCTCAGTGGGTTAAAGCCTCTGCCTTCGGCTCAGGTCGTGATCTCAGGGTCCTGGGATCAAGTCCTGCAGCGGGCTCTCTGCTCAGCAGAGAGCCTGCTTCCCCCTCTCTCTCTGCCTGCTTCTGCCTACTTGTGATCTCTCTCCCTCTGTCAAATACATACATACATACATATGTACATACGTACATACGTACGTACATACATTAATTAATTGATTGATTGATTGATTAAAAAGCAAAAAGAGAAATTCTACATGTAAAGATATCAGTCTGAATATATTCATATGAACACAAAAATAATTGTTCAAAAATTCACAACTAACAGAGCATTTAGTAATTCAGAGAAAAGAGGTATGAAGGGGAAAGACTGAGATTATAAAACTTTTCTGTACACAATCTGCATTGTTTGAATAGTAAAAGCAAGCATATATTACTTTGTTTAATGAACAATTTATTACCAAAAGAGGTCATAAATAAACAACTGACAATCATATTTTTAAAAACTAGCCCTCTGGAGGCAACCATAAAAATTCTTAACTACAGAGAACAAAGTGAAGTTTGTTGGAAGGGAGATGTGTAGGGGATGGGCTAAATGGGTGATGGGCATTAAGGAGGGCACTTGTGAGGAGCAATGGGTGTTATATGTAAGTGATGAATCACTAAATTCTCCTCCTGAAATCTGTATTACATTATATGTTAACTAACTAGAATTTAAATAAAAATTTGAAACAAGAAAGAAAGAAAGAAAGAAAACAAAGAAAGAGGGAAAGAGAGAGACAGAGAGATAAATAAAAGCCACCTCCCCGGAGCATTAAACACACTTAAATATATCTCTTCATAATGACTGCATTTAACTAGTTAAGAAAAAAACTTACATACTTCAAAGGTCTGTTGACAATATCTCAGCATAGTGAACATTTATAATTCCCAGAGAAATCTGTCATTGATAGAGCACACATTCAGTCTCATAAACAATCCTATTTCAAATAGTAAAAAATACTGTTGTTATTACTAAAAAGGTCTGTAGTAATCTGATGTTAGTTTTAGATTTTCATTAATATGAAAAGTCTTCTTATGAATATGGAAGGCAAATTTGTGTACCATTTTGGGTAACTGAATTATTTCAGTTTAAATTAACAGTACATTGTATTTCTAGTATTTATTCTACCTTCCAAAGAAATCACTGTATGGATCTGATGAATTATTTATCATTATTAGAGAGATAGCTTTTATGATAAACTCATGTATTTTATGGCTATAAATTATCACTGGGCCAATAATTAAATAATATGATCCTGCACTTAGTTCCCAACTTAAACTTGCTTTATAAATACATCTTTAATGACAGAAGAAAATCCAGTGATAGTAGGTTTCTTAAATATATAAACACTGCACTGCTTCAAGTTATGTTTATCTAGTAAAATATCACTCTCTCTAAAATTGCATGCATTGATAATATTGATGACCTCCTAATACTACGAATGAAAAGTCCCCTGCTTCCATCAAAAAAGTTCACATTAGGAAATTTCCTCCTATGATTAATTTCATTTTCCATTATCAATTTCTCCCTCTATGCTGGATAGTCTCATCAGTATGCAAACATTATGTCCCTATTGAAAAACAAAACAAAAAACAAACTATAAAAAAGCAAAAATAAAAAACTTCCCCATCATTTTATATACTATCGAATCCTTTTCCTCTTCTTTCAGGTAAACTTTCAAAGCTTTTATAATTTCTGTCTCTACTCCTCACCTCAGATTTCCTACTGTAAGCACTCTCCCTGGGCTTCTTGCACCATTCCACTAAGACTGCAGTTTCATAAATGACTTCGAAGTGGTCAATGACATTGCTTCCTTTGGTTATTCTCTCCTTGCCTGCACTCTGCATCACTGTTTCCCCTTCCGTTTCCTCAACCTTGCTTTCTGCGTACTTATTCTTATTACTGTTCCCTGACTTCCACTCATCTGTCTGCTTACATAGGAAGATTTACTTTTGTGTCTGTCCCCTTCTGTAGGCCACCTCATCAAGTTCTATGGCTTTAAATACCATATTTGTGCCAGTAATTCCCAAATCTATGAATTCACTTCTCTCACCTGTCCCAAGAACTCTGGAATAGTATACTCAGATCTGCTTTCTGTGCTTGTCCACTGGAATATATAACATGCAAACTCAATGAGACTAAAACAAAACCTCTGATTCCCACAGCAATCTTCCACCTACACTAAGCTACCTTTCCCCCACATCATCACCTTCCATAGCTGGGGGGAAGGAAGCAGTATTATAATCAAATAAATTACTATTCTGTTCCTCCTCCTCCATATATCCATTCCACCAGCAAAGTCCTGAGAGCTTTGTTGGAAAACAAATCTCAACTCCCACCTCATCTCTCCATCTCTGCTTCTCCCATCTCTAGCCAGGCCACTAGTCTCCATCTCTTTCCTGCTTCTAGTATTGCTCTCATATAATCCATTCTCTTGGAGTAGCCAAAGTGCTCTTTTAAATATAGATTATGGGTACTATGTTTAATAATACCATATTGCATGCTTAACAGTGGCTAGAGAGCAGATCTTAAATGTTCTCACCACCAAAAAAAAAGTCACTACGTGAGATGATATATGTATTAGCTAATCTTATTGTGGTAAATATTTCTAAATATATGCATATATCCAATCATTACATTGTATACCTTAAACTTATACAGTGTTTTATAATTCAGCTACATAAAGCTAGGGGGAAAAAGTCAAGATAGATCAAATCAGATAACTTTCTTATTTGAAATTCTCCAATCACTTTCTTGTCCACTTTAAATAAAATACAAAATATTTTCTGCAGTTTATGGTCTGGCTTCTTAGATCTCATCTCTGACTACTGTCATCCAGCTACATCACCTCTTATCTTCCATGAGCATGCCAAATGGGTCTCCATCTTAAGGTTTTTTTTCAAAAATTAGTCTGCTGCCTGAAAGCCTAGTGCTCTTTTTTTAAAGATTTATTTATTTATTTATTTTAGAAGGGGAGAGAGAGTGAGAGAGTGCAGAAGTGGGAGAGGAGTGGAGGGGAGAAGGAGAGAAAGAATCCTCAAGCAGACTCCTGCTGAGTGTGGAGGGCTGGGCTCAATCCCAGGACCCTGAGATCATGACCTGAGTCAAAATCAAGACTAGGCCACTCTACCAAGTAAGCCACCCAGGCACCCCCAGAAAGCTATTGCGCTCTTAATCTTCAAATCTGTCTTCCTAGAATTCTGAACTTAGCTTTAATACGATCTCTTCAGTAAAGACTTTATAGCACTTACAAACAAAATGTTCACTTCATCACTTTCTATCACACCACCTTATATGCATTCTTTATGCATACTTAATGTAATGTGTCACTTTATTTTTCATATTTTTTAAATTTTTAATTAGTGTCTGTATTATTTTCCACATTAGGTTATCATTTCCAAGAACAGTGACCTTGTTAATCAGTCTTTTTCATTGTGTCTCTCATGCCTAGGATACTGCCTAGCAATTGGTTAATAGTAAATAAATATTGGTTAAATAAATAAATCCACAAATAAATAAATTATTTAAATGAGAGTGCATCTAAAGGTTAAACAAGAAAATGTGTGACATCTGATCTTAGGATCAAGCTATTTTTTAACCTTCTTTCCCTGCTTTATTTTAACCATTCCTTGGATCAGTTATATAACTAAAATATCCATCTATCCTTTCTCCTTTATCATTTCCTTCTTCCTCTTCTCTCCCCCTCAGCCTCTCTGTCCAAGAAGATATATAGTCTCTCCTGGCTAAACACAACTATATGGATTGATGCCACTTAATGATGTCCATCAATGTATCAGAATAAAAAAACAAACAAGTCACACTATTTCATAGCTGGACTTTAAATCAGAATGCAAACTTCAAGGCCTCAGTGCTGGAGGTCTTCAATTTGAGTTCAATAATGATTTGCAACACCAATGACCTTTCCAAAGTCTTGCACTGGACAGATTGCCTCCTCAAACCCTGCCACTAGGCTTGAAATCAAGCTGCTATTTTTTCAACTGGTTTCTCTTTAAATAAGAGAAATTTACATCACAGATACCAATCATTCTCTTCCTAGTATCTTACTACTTCAGTACCTACCCTCTCATAATGATCAGGAAAGGTAACAACAGACCCGCAGTATGAAGTACTTGCCAGTTAAAAGAGAGGAGGACCAATCTCAGGTTATATTTGAGGAAGAATGGGAAATAACCACGTGTGAAACCAGGTTCAGGCTGGGCCCTGCACATGCACCATCTCATTCAGGACACAAGACAACATGACAAGGGAGGGATTAAAGGTACTCTTTTTATACATGGAGGAACATAAGTATTTAATGAATAAGTAACTTGCACAAGAACATTATAAAAAGCAAACAAAAATGTAGATAACAAGCCCAAGCCTTCAAACATGAATGTTCTTTCTGTAAGAATAAGATGGAATAGCAATATTTATGCATTTACTTCTGAATAAACATTTTGTTTTCAATTTCAGAGCACATTGGAAGTGAAAGATGCATATCATATTATATATGATATTACCTTTAGTATTTGTCTAAAATTTTAAGAACCTGTTGCTAATTATCTTCTGCAGGGAAAAACACTTGTTTTTGTTTTTCTTATTGACCAATGATTTCATGTTCCTGCTTATCTTGACAATATTTTGCCCACACAAATCAACATTTTGAATAAGAAATTTGCATGCATATGGATATCTACTTTTCTAAATTAAAAATGCAGCTTAGATTCAAAAACCAATTCCCCCTCTCACCCTCCATCCCCAAATACTTCATGGATGAAGAGCAAATGCTTACAGAAAGTCAATTATGCTACAGTAACTAAAAGCATGTCCCTTCATTTTTCTGTTTAATGATAAAGATGGTGATACACAGGACAAAAATAGTATTATCAAGGGACATTTTTGTATCTTGTATTTAGATGTTATCATGAATATATTTATATATCCCTGTACTGCTTATTAAGGATCTTCTTTTAACTCCAAGCTTGGCAATTTCAGATAAACATTTATGCTTAAATTCATATAAGGATATAATTACTGGGTGAGAAAAAAAATTGTGCTGATTTTATGTAGACATAAATTAAGTATTTTTAAATGAACAGAAGAAGTTATTTATGCCAATACAAGTTGGTGATACTTATTTCTGAATGATAGTATATTTTTCTTTTATTCCTTAGACTTTCTACATTTCCTAAAATGACAGGGCCACCTGGGTGGTTCAGTTGGTTATGCATCTGCCTTTAGCTCGGTCATGATCCTAGGGTCCTGGCTTTAAGTCCCTTATGGGGCTCCCTGCTCAGCAGAGAGCCTGCTTCCCCTTCTCCCTTTGCCTGGCACTGTCCCCTGCTTGTGAACTCTCTCTGTCAAATAAATAAATAAAATTTTAAAAATAATAATCAATAAAATAAAATGACAATGCACTTTATTCAGAAATTAACATTACTATAAATATATGATTGTAGTAGAATTTAATATACTTAGCCTATTAAAACTATCTAAATGTTATTATATTAAATAAAAATTTTCAGTTTATTTTTTATAGAAACTTAAGTATTGCTAAATGCCCATTTTATGTAACTTATTTTGAAAAAAGTGCTCATTTCAAGGTAGAATAGATAAATCTACTTAAGATGAATATGCATCTTAAATATAAATGTATGTAAATGTATTTATATATCATAAGTTATATATAGATAATTATTTCATGTATTACTGAATATAGCTAAAAGCCTTAAAAAATAAAGCAAAACAAAACAAAGCTACTATTTAACCCTTGCCTTAAGCCATTTCTTAATTTTAGAACCATTTGCTCTCTGGAGAGGTTCATTCTAAGACACCGTTTTATTTTTAGATTAAAAAACCCATGGCACTTCAACTATATCATTTTTCCTTTAGCTAATTTCTATTCTCTCACACTTTTACTATAGACAGCAAGGAAAAAAACAGGTCATATATTTAACTCTCTTCCTGGAAATATCCTTCACTAGTTCATCAGTTAATTAGGTACATTTTTCTCTCTCCACATTACTTTAGGCAATAGTGTTGTCAAATTTCTTCCACTTTGTTATCAAGGGACACCTGCCTCTCCAACTTCCAATAACATTTACCTATCTTTCACTTAAGTCCTCAGCAACAGGCTTTTGAGGGCAATTAGGCTTTTTATAACAGACTCTTTAAAGTCGATAGGCTTTTACTAACACTCTTGAGGTCCCTCCAGCTTCTTTCTAACTGCAACCTAGTTAGTTCTAAAACCACCCAGTCTCATATTTAGATTCTGCTCTGGTACCAATGTCAGTTCAAATATAAGTTACTATAGCTGGATGGTGGACTTTAGCAAATTGTGTTTTCCAATAAAGGACACAATATTTCCAATCCCAGATGGCTTTCCAGAAAATTGCCTCTCCCTAGCAAAAGGTAGAGACATTTCCTCTTGTCTTTAAATTGGGTGGGTCTGTGTAACTGCCTCAATCAAAGAGAATATACCGAAATAACATGGCATATAACTTATAAGACTAGGTTAGAATAGGAAATATAACTTCTGCCAAGTTCTGTCCTTTGGGACACCTACTCTAAGAATCCATTTACTATATTGTAAAAAAGTCCCACATCACTGAGAGACCACATGTATTTTAAGTATTATAGTTGAAGACCAAGCTGAGGTTCCAGCTTATCAACCACTAGCAAATATCAGCCACCATGATGTGAGTGAAAAGCCTCAGATGAGTTCAGACCCTAAATACAGAGTCAACTCAAGTCTTCAAGCTGTTAGCTGAGTCTCCAAACATCACTGAACAGAGACAAATGGTCCCCCCTTAGGACTGTCTAAAATTCTGATTGCTCCATAACTTCTGTGAGCATACAAAATAGTTATTTTATACCACCAAATTTTGGGATGTTTTTACAAAGCAATCAATAACTAGAATAGAAAGAATTGTCAAGAGCAGATGAAATATATTAAATTAATTGAGAGCAATCAATTTGTGATGAAATATCATCAGTTCAAACATGTAGTCAGTTCTTTAAAGATGACCAATGTGAGGCAGCTGGGTTGCACAGTGGGTTAAGCGTCCAACTCTTGGTTTCAGCTCAGGTCATGATCTCATGGTCCTGAGATTGAGCCCCACACTGGGCTCTGCGCTCAGCATGGAGTCTACTTTAAAGACTCTCTCTCTCTCTCTCCCCCCCACTGCCCCTCCCCTACATGCTCTCTCTCAAATAAATAAAGCTTTAAAATAAAATAAAAGATGACCAATGCAGTATTTGTTAAAAAATGTAGAATAAAAATATGATTTTTTTTTTATTAATCATAGTTATAAGAAAGGAAGAATTCAATTTTGGTCTCCCATGAGAATAAAAGTTCCTTGAAAGTTGAGATCATTATTGAGATTTTTAAATAGAATCTCAATGTTACTATAATTAATAAATAAATAGAATGAGTGATTGAAACAATGACTGATGTAATGGCATTTCTTCTTTACTGACTGGAATTAAATTGGGCATTTAGACCCCCAAAAGCCAGGAAGTGATTGTAGGAATTACTGCTTCTCCCTGCCAAACACAGAGTAGAACACATACACACACACACACACACACACAACAAGATTTTAAAGACACTTAGCAAGATATATGAAGGTAAAGACATTTCTAAGTCAAACTTCTACTTCTTACTTTTTTATTTTAATGAATGACAACATGAGGTTATATAATACTGTAAGTATTAGAAGTCGTAGGATTTTTAAAGTTGGTAACATTTCATGTTTTTCTTTTCATCATTTTCAGCCCATAAAATGAGAACTCTATATCTCTACATATAGGTATCAAGCAAGGAAAAGAAAATATCGTTAGAGCTTTTTTTTAAAAGATCTTATTTATTTATTTGACAGAGAGAGAGAGCACACAAGTAGGCAGAGCGGTAGAGGGAGAGGAAGAAGCAGTCTCCTCACTGAGCAGGGAACCCAATGTCGGGCTCGATCCTGGGACCCTGGGATCATGACCTGAGCTGAAGACAGATGCTTAATGACTGAGCCACCCAGGCACCCCCTGGGTTTTTTTTTTTTTTTTTTTACTTTTTATTGAGGTATAATTGACATACAGAATCCTACTAATTTCAGGTGTATACCATAGTACACCATATTAGTTTCACATACAGACATATTATATATATATTAGTTTTTTGTCCAGTAATAATTAATATATATTTAGTATCATACACATTCCTCTGTAAACATACATTTTAAATTATTCAAAATCAAGCAATTTGACAGTACTCTTCTCTATGTCATCTGAAAATACTGTTTGTGCCTAATTACTTCAAATACTTAAATCAATCTCTTAAACTAAAAACATTTTTGTATATAAAGCTATTGGTGTGGTGCATCTGACATCTGGACCAATTGTCAGCTATAGATAATTATGTCCTTTAATGTTCCATGCATCTATTTTCAGTCCAGTTCAGCCCTTATAATTAAAAACTCTTTAAATAGGATACAGCTTTTTTGGATAATGCAAAATCCTGATTGAATTCAAAAGAGAGATGTGATATTACAGAACCTTTGTCTGTAAAAAAGTCATTACATCCTAAGTTTTCAACCTTGTTGCTAAAGCAATGTAAGGTATTCTATACATGTCTACTAAGATAGCAGTTTAATAAGACTTGAAAATCTCTACTAAATGCATAAATATCTCTGGTACATAAAACTTCCTACTTAAAATGCAATTAAATATAGCTAAAATATTTGTGACTTTTTTTGATTGATAATAAAAACTTACTGTGTTGATTATGGATAGAAAGCAATAAAACTACTGAAATTTAGATATTGGACCATTGGTAAGATTTCTTCATTGTCTACATAACTATGGGCTTTCATCCATTTCATTCCTGGGCACACAATAAATGGCAACATGTAAGAGACCATCAAATTCATTCATAAATGCTTGAAAATCTAAAGTTTGAACATCTATCAATATAGGGTTCAGGTTTTTGCATCACAGATTTCATTAAGAATTGCAAACAATGTGTATTCTATATTATCATTTCAGGAAGTTCTTTCTTCAACTAGTTTCCCTCCACAAGAATCTCTATAGTAGAAATATATAATACAATATAATCTTTTCATATTTTATCCAATCTTCCTACAACCCCTTCCCAATCTATGCACTGCTGATGCAACAGTCAAAGTATCTTTTTAGCCCCAGAAAAGTGGCAAGCTACCAAGTGCAGAAAGAGTCTCGAATCTTGGACAGATGGCAAAAGAAAATCAAGAGAGTTCATTTATTCCTTGCTACCATGTAGATCAGATGTCAGCAAACTGTGGCAAAAGAATTATTCTCCTATTTTTATGAATAGTTTTACTGGAACATAGCCATGTTCATTTGGTTACATATTGGGTATGGCTGACTTCACACTTACAGTGGCAGAGGTGAGGAGTTGCAACAGTAAGCAAATGGCCCACAAACTTAAAATATTGACTATCTGGTTCTGTAAGAAAAAGTTTGCTGACCCTTGACCTAGATCATTAGAGCTGCTGTAATTTCTTTTCTCAGCCAGTTTGTTCAATCTCTCTTTTTGGCTTTTGAAAGACCTAGATCCCCTTTTTCTCAGTTTGGTCAGACTAATTATGTTTTGCTTACAAAGTATATAACTGTTCACTAAATGGGTTCCAGCAGTTGGGGCAATCAAAAGATCCTCTAGGAAATGTGAGGTATTTGGAAATGTTTACTCACATAAATATGGGGAAACAGCAGTGAGGCTGCTATTTAAAGACCAAGGTGCAATAACTCCACCATGATATGCAGTTGCACAACAGTGACTCTATCACCTGTGGCACCTGGATCTTAGAGATAACTAAGGGGAATTCTACCCACTACCGCCAAATAATTGGAATATCATGAGGCATGTGGAACTGTGAAATAGGATGCTTACTTATGTCAACACTGGATTACATAAAGTAAGAAAATTCTTTTTCTGAATTAGGATGAAGTTGTTTTCTCCTGTTTACAACCAAAGACATTTAACTGATCCACTCTAACTCAGGACTGATTAATATGAAATCCTCCATAATCCAAGGCTGACATTATTGTTCCTGCTTCAAAGACCTAAAATGTGTTTCTAATTATGAAATGCAAATCATTATTGAAAGTCTCTTGAAACAATGGCATGAAAAGTTATTTTTCACCTACAACAAACTATAACAGTTAAGGAGACTTCTCTATATAATACAGATTAGTAAACATCTTAGATAATTATCTGACATTATAAAGTAATAAAGCTAGCCAAAGAGCCACTACACTTACCAATAAAAAATAATGAAAATGCTGCTTTCTTATCTCATAAAATATTAAAATAAAAATGTATTTTCTGTTATCACTGCCGTATTTATTTTCTCTTATCCATCTCCAGAGTTGTCTAATGCACCGCTTTTCCTTGCTTTGGTAGCTTTTATGTTACACAGTAAAAAGCAGCAGTTGTCTAGTATGCATAAGACAACTCTCTCGTTTGTGAAGGTCTAGATTAATTGAAGTGGACTTGTTAAATTATCCAAGCAGATGGAGGATGGAGAAATGTGCTTAGAGTTTATAAGGCAACTTATGCTGAACGCTGTGATCTTGGAAGCTTCAGGAACAGAGCTCATTCATGTTTTTGACACAGAAATCAAATAGCTGCCAGACTTTACAGAATCATACTGGTTTACAAATTGAACATGTCTACAATGTCTGACATGGATGTCGGGATTGACAAAGCCCTTTCTTAAATACATTGAATTACTTCAAACACTTAAAACCATTAAAAAAAACCTGAGAAGGCTGATTCAAGCAGGCTTGGTAATGAGGAGACTGAATATCTTACCAACATGGAATGATAATCAGAAAATAATGAAGATGTCTTAAGAACAAAAGAAGGGCAAAATTCCTTGCATCCTAGTGTCAGAGTAATATGCTACATGGCTAATATAGTTTCTATAATATTATATAATCTTAGAATTATTTATGATTTCTGCTTATAGATAAAAAACCAAAAGTGAATCATGTTCTCTGACAGTTACAAGAGTAGATAGAGGGACCTAAGTTTCTTAATAAACAGAACAGATAATTATCATTGGATACAAAGTCAGAAGTAGCTATAGAATTTTCAAATGGTTCTTAGGTTTCTGGATACTGGTAATATTTTTTTATAATAAAGAAAATCAAAAAGAGAATATTGGTAATGGAATAGAGTGACTGATTGCCAATTCAATCCATTCATGTTTAAGTTACATAAGCATTCATTTTCAGATACAGTATATACATCAGTCTGTATCTATTCAGACAATAGAAACCTGTATTGATTAAAACAGGGGTGCTTAATATAAAATAATTATTAAGCACTGATAGGAGGGCAATACAAAGGACTAACAATAACAAAGGGAATTCAAAAGAGTACCCTAGGAAAACAACACGTAAGGATAAACGTGGAAGGGGGGCCCCTCCTTAAAGCTGTATTTCAGCCTTTAATGGAGAATATATGCTAGTCACTCACTGGATAGTAGAGATATTTGTTTTGTTTCTCAGGTCAGAGAAGGCCCACATGCAGCAGGAAATAACTTTCCGGGGAGCAGAATAGTCTAAGCTCATCTATGAACACAAAGATGGGCTTGTCTGCGGACATGAGGTCTGGAGTAGGTAGCATCTGTATCACGAGGGTCTCAGGAAGGTGCTCCCTACAGCACTATAACAGTTATTGACATAATAACAGCACTACACAGTTATTGACAGATGGCATCCTCTGGAACGCAGCTGAGACAGGGCACTACCAGTCTTCACACGCTCATACCACTCATCAGTCATTCAACAGGAGCCATGAAAAGCAAAGTAGTAGACCTCTTCCTCCTGCAGTGTCTCTCTGTGACCTCTACTGACAAAGCTTAATAGCCTGCTATTTGTAAATGAGAAAGACTTCAGAGTCCATTTCACAGCAGGTACTAAAGGGTGAATTTGAAGCAGAAAGGCAATAAATTGGCATGAGAGGAGATGAAGACATAGATTTGAGTATTGTCAATTAATTGGTGATTTTTTAAGCACAGTGGTTGATGATAAATCTTATGAAAAGTGTGTAGTTAAGAAAAGCAAACTGATTCCCAGGGGACATCAATATTTAATAGATGGAGAAAGGGAAAAGAACAAGTAAGGGATACTGAGATGCAAAGGGTCAGAGAAAAGTCAAAAACCAAGAGGGCACGATGTCCCAATAATAACTTTTATGAGCTTTTTCCCTGCCCTTCAACTTCCCATTCACAATGTATGACTCACATTACAGCCATATTGGAGTTTTCTCAGTTTTCAAATAGGCACTAATTCTCTGGCTTCAATATATACATTTCTTTTTTTTAGTCTTAGAAATTTTCTTCTTCCTCAGATCACACCACCAACAGCCCATACCCATTTCCTTTCCTTGGTTACTAATTTATATTCATTTTTTTCTGGTCTCAGCTTAAATGTCATGAGATTTAGGAAACTTCCCATAATATCTATCTGATACTGGCTGTGTCTCTCCTAAAATATGCTCTCTGTTTAGGAAGAAAGTCTAACTCTCATATACAAAAGAGAGTAATCAGTTCATGGCACAGAATATACATGCTGAATTAATTAGTAAATAAATAAAATAAAGGGAAGCAAAAACTCAAAGGCAAACCACTTTGGAAAATTAAGTCAATGTAAATTAAGATGTGGATTAATTTTATTCATCAGCTTTATACAGTAGGGGATCATTGATAAATTTTGATGTCTTCTTCATTTCCTAACTTCATTTGTAAAAAATAAACAAACAAAATAAGACAAAACCCTTTTAAAAAGAATTATCTGTAACAAGTATGCCATATGCCATTGAATAATGCTAATTCCATGAAAGGTCCACATCCTAACCCCTAGAACCTGTACATTAGTTTCTTTATAAAGCAAACAAGACCTTGCAAATGTGATTAAGTTAAGGATTTTGAAGCACAAGTTATACTGGATTATTGGATGGGCCCAATGTATTCACTAGAGTTCTTATAAGAAAGAGGTAGTAAAAAGCCAGAGTCAGACAGAAGGCCATGGGACAAGGGAAGGAGAGAGAAAGAAAGATTGAAAAATGCAGGCTATTGGTTTTGAAGATGCAAGACAGGGCGATTAGCCAAAAAAATCCAGGAGGCTTCTAGAAGACAGAAAATTCAAGAAAGTAAATTATTCTCTAGAGCCTCCAGAAGGAACACAAGCTGCTAAACCATTTTAGAACTTCTGTCTTCCAAATCTGTAAGAAAAGTAAATTGTAGTGTGTTAAGCCACTAAATTTGTGATAATTTGTTATAGCAACAATAGAAAACTAATACGCCAATATTCTTTAACTCTCTCATTCCAACTTTCTCTTAAAGCCACAATAGGCAGGTGTTTGCCCCAATTACTTCACCCCAAATACTTCTGTCAAAGACACCAATGATTCTGTTTTATTAAATCTAATGATCAGCTCACAATCTTTACTGTCCTTAACCAATCAGTAGCAGAAACCATATCTAGTTACTATCATTACTAATGGAGAAACAGTATATTTTACAGAATATTTCACAGAAATTTTAAAAATCTTTATATAAAATCTTTTATAAAATTTTTAAATAATGGCAGTCAATAAAACAGTAAATGAAAAACACAAAACTTCTATCTACACAGAATACACATAATAATCTACAGCCAAAGTATTATGGATTAATTTATGGATGTAGTTTCAGTATACAAAAAAAAGTTTCACTTCTGTATATAAGATACAATCCGTTAGAAAAAGTAATTAAATAATTTATGATACAGCAAAATGTACCTAGGAATAAATCAAAATATGATATAAAATTCATTTTATAAAAACTAGGTTTTCTTATAGGACATTTTAAAAGATACCAATAGAGTAAAGGTATACCATGCTGACAAACCGAATAGAAAGATTTGACATCATGCCAACAAGAAAAATAAAGTTGAGCAGAAATACCATACCAAAGACCTAAAAATGTTCATCTTGGTACAAGAATAGGCAAAAGTGGTATCATCAAATAGAAAACTGACATATATACAAACACTCTTATTGAAAATTCATATTTCAGAGGAGCCACTGCAGATCAGTAAGAAAACTGCCTATTCAAAATTCAGTCCCAGGAAATTGGGACTGAAGGGTCCTCTGACTCTTGATCTCAGGGTTGTGATGTCAAGTCCTATATTGGGCTCTACATACATACATACATACATACATACATACATATATACATACATAAAATTGGGACTGGAAAGGTCACACCTGAAAAAATAAACAGTAAGTTTTTAAATATACATGTGATGAATGTTTAAGAAATGCAAGTGAGGTGAAAGTAAAACTTAGGAGCATGAGTAAAAATGAACAATAAAGGAAAATGACTGACTTGAGGAGGAGCCCACTATGGGCTTGCAAAACATATCAGTGATCCACTGTGTTCAGTTGGGTGGTAAATAGGAATTTGTTTGAATGACATACAAATGCATAATAAAGGTGTTATGTGGGTTTTATATGTACGATGGCTTCCATTATAATAAATACAGAACAGTCAATAGAATTTAAAAGACAGAACTAAATTAAAAGTAGAGATTTTAGATGGTAAATCCAGAGACAAATATGTGGTAATAGAATAAGGACCTCAAAGTAGTAAAAGATTGAATAGGAATTTTCCTACACCAAGGAGATGGATTTTTAACTCTTTATATGCTATACAGAAGTTTAAAAACACAAAACAAAGTAGGTAAATTCAAGTTCCTTAAACATACAATATTGGTATACATAGAACACAACTCCCAAGTTCCAAAGGACAAATATCTTCATCTGTTCTCTTCATTGTGAAATCCCAATGGCTTAGAACAGTGCCTAGTATATATAAGGTGCACAATTGGTATTTGTGGAATAAATATGTTGAATGAATTAAGGATGAGTACAAAATACAAGAACACATGGTTTTGGTGGGTCTGTCTTACTGATTGGGCTATAGCTGGTGATTATTTATGAGACTGTGGACTTTTTATGTTTGCTTACATTGTTCCTTCTGTTTGGTGTGTGGGTGTGGACTTGTTTTCATCATCTTTGAACCTGTTACACCTTCTACTTTACTAGCTTTTTTACTCCGAACAGATAGGCAAGATGTTAGAGAACAGTACACGGAAGAAACAAAAGGCTAAATGCCAAGGAATCTGTTCTAGATTTATGGAGTAGAAGCAATTTTAAGTTTTAAATTTTAAGTTTTAAATTAAAGTTTTATTTAAAACTAATAAAATTTAAGTTTTAAATTTTAATTTTAAGCAATTTAAATTCTACTGGATTATCTGATTTGTTTCAATCAAAATGTGAATAAAGCAAATAATGACAAACGTAGTCTACTTGCAACCTGATTAGTTGCCTAATCATTACATTTATAGCAACAAATGTTTACTTCCATTAGCAATTTAGACATTATTTTGTATCAATCATATAATTATCTAAGAAAGCAAAACAAGTAAAATATTTCTTTAATCAGGTGAAAACATCCTGATTTTAAGTACTAAAACATTCTTAAACTATTTTATTTTAAGAAGGAGTAGCTTTAAGATCTGAAAGGATGTTGATTCCAAATTTTTTTTTTTAAAGATTTTATTTATTTATTTGACAGAGAGAGAGAGATCACAAGCAGGCAGAGAGAGAGGAGGAAGCAGGCTCCCTGCTGAGCAGAGAGCCCGATGCGGGGCTCGATCCCAGGACTCTGAGATCACGACCCGAGCCGAAGGCAGACACTTTAACCCACTGAGCCACTCAGGCGCCCTTGATTCCAAATTTTTAGTTTTGTTTGTTTTCAGTATATAAAAGTCCACCCTTAGATAATTTAGAAGGGAAAACATTTTGTATAAAAGGAAAAGCATATGTAGAATATAAGAAACAGTGCAGAGGATCATAGGGGAAGGGAGGAAAACCTGAATGGGAAGAAATCAGAGAGGAAGACAAACCATGGGAGAGTCTTAACTATAAGAAACAAACAGGGTTGCTGGAGGTGAGGTGGGTGGGATAACTGGGTGATGGGCATTAAGGAGGGCACATGATGTGATGAACACATAACTAATGAATTATTGAAGACTACGTCAAAAACTAATGATGCACTGTATGTCGGCTAATTGAATTTAAATTAAAAAAAGGAAAAGCCTGGGGCTCTTCACTTAGCATGGAATCTGCTTGAGATTCTCTCTTTTTCCCTCTCTCTCCCTCTCACTTTGCACCTGCCCCTGTCCATGCATGCTGTCTCTCTATAAGTAAATAAATAAAATCTTTAAAAAATAAAATAAAAAAGAAGAAATGAAAACAATAGGAGCTCCTGGTCATATTTACCCTAAAAGTGTAACGCATTTTAAAATATATCATTAGCATGAATTTCCTTTTATTTTTAAAGAAAAGGGGTACAAGGTCTTTTCTCTTTAGTTTGGAGGGAAAAAAGCCAGATAAAAATATTACTTCCAAAGGGCGCCTGGGTGGCTCAGTGGGTTAAAGCCTCTGCCTTCGGCTCAGGTCCTGATCTCAGGGTCCTGGGAACAAGCCCCACATGGGGCTCTCTGCTCAGCAGGGAGCCTGCTTCCTCCTCTCTCTCTGCCTGCCTCTCTGCCTACTTGTGATCTCTCTCTGTCAAATAAATAAATAAAATCTTTAAATATATATTACTTCCAAGATATATGTTTCATCTTTATTTATATGCTCATTAATATGGCATATAAAGAGGTCTTTAATATAAAGCTACTACAACATAAATTGCTTATATTTACTTTTAATTACTATTATACATAGGAAAAAGCATTCAGCTGGATAGTACTTCAAAATACCTACTTGAACATATATATATATTACATATGTGTGTGCATATATATGCCACATATATTACACTTTACATTACATAATATATATAACATTTATATAGAGAGAGAATATATAGTGTATTTTGGCAGCGTTTAAAATTGTTGATGATTTTCACCTCTTTAAAGCATTTACATCTATAACACTACATACTCCTGATAAAAATAATCATATTTCTGTGAGCTTTCCTTTATATTATTTTAAATATTATAACTCTTTAGATGCTTTAAGCTAGGATTTTTTTTAATTTCTAACAATTTCTTTAATTGCTAACATGGCAATGCTGTCCATAAATTCCAATCACATTTTGTCAGTTTTCACTTAATCTTCTGAGAGTTGATAGAATTTCTCTCTTATTGTTGCAAACTGAAATCAAAAGAGAGATTATGAATTACAATATTTTCTTCTAGGAAACTGGAACACAGGATAATTTAGCGGGCTGTTAAAACCTTAAAGTTAGGAATGGAAGGATTTGAACTCAGGATATGAAGATATTATTCACAACAAACCATTTCAGTTTTTTTTTTTAGAAAACAAGTAATAGTTTTCATAGATGTTAGCTAATATCAAGAAGGAGGTAAAGAGAAGAACAAAGGTAGAAAAAAATGTTTTCAAACCCATGGTATCTAGTCTAGTACTCTAGTTTCTTAAGTCATGTTTTCTTTTGTTATTATTCATTTACATATCAACTTATGCCATAAGGAAATGAAATTGCCTCCAGAAAAAAATAACTACATGAAAATAAGACAAGATGAAGTTAGAAGAAAGATTAGACTATAAGAATGAAACCTATAAATGAACATTTGATCAATATAGGCAGAAAATATCTGTTTTAAAGACAAAGCAAACATACAAATATAGTTATAAAATATAAGGACATATATTGTACAGTGTCAAAAACTTGAACAAGAGATAAAAAGAGTCCAAAGACAGAAATTTAAAAATGTCATTTTTTCCCTATAAACAAGAGACAAAAATAAACCTTAGGTCATTTAAATTTTAAAGTGAAATTAAATACATTTCACTTTAAAAATTAGTATCATAGCAGTAACAAGAGATAGTAAAACTATATTACTACTAGTGGGGGAAAATAAGAGAAGGACACTAAAAGAGAAATAAAAACAAAAAAAACTCATGCTCATGTAGGCTGTCTGTAAATGTGCACTCCCTGTTGTGAGTCATATGAGAAATATTATACCATATACATAGATACACATGAGGACAAATTAAAAATACATTTTTTTGCCTATTCTAATTCATAGAATTAGTCTCTTAAAGCAAACACTATGATTTGACAATGTCACTGCACAGAATTGAGATTTTCAAGGAACCTTATAAAAATGAGAGAACGACTCCTGAAAAGTACAATTTGTCCTAGATAACACATGCACTACTGGGCAGAAATAGAATTTGAATTTTAACCTCTACTCTGTAATCTAGTATTATTTAAATTATACCAAGGACAACAGAAAGTTGATAACATATCTCTTCACTAGGAACTAAGGTTATTTTATTTTGTGACCATGAAACAGGTTTCTTGTTTCTGTATCATGACCCTTCCCCCATCTTTTCCATTTACAGTCCTTCAACTTTCATGAATTATGCTCTTTCTCTCTTGTTTCATTCTTCACATTTTAACTGTCCCTATTATGTGGCAGGGTTGTTCGTCACATGAGATAACAGCGATAGACTACCTCTTTAAATTACTCATAGTATTTAGTACTTAAATTAGACATAAAGACCTATTTAAAAGTACAGACTCTCAAATCAGAATACCTAGTTTCAAATTCTAGGCTTGCCATGTGCCAGATGTGCAACCATGGAAAATTACTTAACCTCTCTGTACATCAGTTTTCTCATCTTTAAAATGAAAATAATAAGGTGGTGCACCTGGATGGCTCAGTTAGTTAAGCAGCTGCCTTCAGCTCATATCATGATCCCAGGGTCCTAGGATTGAGCCAGATCAGGCTCCTTGCTCATGCAGGAGCCTGCTTCTCCCTCTTTCTCTGCTGCTCCCCTTGCTTGTGTACTTTCTCATTCTCTCTGTCAAATAAATAAATAAAATCTTTTTAAAAAATAAAATAAAATGAAAATAATAAGAATTGCTCCTTCACAGTATTGGTATCAAGATTAAATGAGTTAATATTTTTATAGCACATAGTAGATTCTACATAGATGCTAAGCACAAATACATAAAAAGATGACAACCTGCTGATCTTTATATTGTAACTTTCTCTATTTACTCAACCCTTATCTGTCCTTATCTGACACTTTGCTGTCCCATTAATGGATGCTCAGAAATTTTTAGAAGTTGGAATTTTGAAAATACAAGCATTCATTTTTCTGTACAGACCTTCGGCTGATGTTGACTTCTGAAATAATTACAATAGTTTATAGATACAGATAATTTCATCAGGCAAAATTTACTTGTGGCGTCCTTTCAGAATAGCATTATAATTATGAAAAATATTGTTTCACCTAATGCAAAGCCATTTAGGAATAATTTCCTCCTCAAATAAAGATGTTTTTCTTTCAAAATTTAATGCACATCATTTTGGCCAAAGCAACAGTGGAAGCTGATTACATGTCAGCTACATTAGACAGAATGTCCTGCTTTATAATTGCTATGCTGTACTGAAAATCCTAGAGTAAGATTATATGACAGCTGTTCCCTTGGTTTGTCTATAAAATTGAGATGTTTATTTCATAGAGCAATCCATGTGATCAGAGATTATTTTTAACATGCAGCTAATAGATTTACTGAAGTAAGGGACATAGAAAAAAATGATACAAAATGGTTAACTCTCATTGCTCTGGTCCCAGCATTTATATTAAGTCTATATAAATATAGACTTGGTAATAACTCTGTAAGGGGGTATATTTATGCTTGTGTTTGCAGAAACATTCTTATGTAGCATGCATAAATATATAAATGCATATGTATCAAATATGTAAATGTACATATAAAATATATACATATTTTCTTCTGTGACTTAAGAAGATCAGAAAGCTATGAAGAGGATGTAAGGAAAAATGATAGAATAAGGAATAGAAATATATCACTATATGGATATTTTATTAGCCCTTTACAAAATTTATAAAGTATATTTCTGTACAACGCAAAAATATACCATATCCATTTTAAATCAACAATTATATCAATGTAGATATTTAACTTTAATTACAATTATTCAAAATAGTATTCATAGAATTCAACAGAATATTTTTTAAAAGTCTATGGTAGCAATCTTCCACATGCTGAAGTCTTCTTTCTGCACTCTTTCCATCAACATCCCCAACCCTACCTTTTCGTATCATATGTAACATGTATCATATTGTGTTACTGTAAGATTTTCATATAATTAAGACTTCTTTTAATCTGTCATCTGACAAAGTAATTTCTTCTCTTATTAACCAAATGTTTTAAAAAATAAGGTCATCACTTTCTCCAGCTTTCTATTTCCAGCACCTGAAAATTGTACATATAAGCCTTCAAATCAAGAGACTCTTGGCTAAAGATCCTATCATACCATAAAGATGGCATTTATTTGGATAACATCATCAAGGAAGGAAGAGATGAATCAGTGAGATGAATGGCGAGCATCAAAGAATACTGAAACAGCACTTATATAAAGAAAACTATAGTGTAATGTTCTTGAAGCTAAGTAAAAAAGGCACATCATAAGAAGGCAGATGTAAATGTTGTTAAGAAATGAAATTAGATGAAGCTAGAAACAGTTTATTGGATTTAACAATGAAGAAATCATTAGTGTCACTTATAAGTGCAGATTGGGTGGAACTGTGAGAAGCCTCTTGAAGGTTTATAAGAAAATTGAAGATAGGGAATATAGAGAATCCTTTCTAGGCATTTTATTACAAAAGGTAGCAGAGAAATGGGATGGGAAAGGACATGCATGTCAGGTCAAAAGAGGAGCCTGTATTGCTTGTGTGTGTGTGTGTGTGTGTGTGTGTGTGTGTGTGTGTGTATTAAACACACACATGTATATTTACATATACATATATGTAACATACATATTTATGTATAAATACATACATTTTATGTATTTATGTATACATAAATACACATATACATATGTATACATAAATACATAAAATTTATGTATATGTAAACATATGTGAATATATCATATTTACATATATGTATATGTAAATATATCATACATATATTATACACATATGTAAAAATAGAGGGTGCTTATATATTGTGAATAATGTAGTATAGATGGAAAACTCAATGAAATGGGAAAAAAAGCAGAACTAAGGTTTTCCTCAGGATATATGCAACATATACATAACAGAGAAATCCTGGGCAACTGTTTGTACTGTTTATTTTTTTTAAAGATTTATTTATTTATTTATTTATTTATTTGGCAGAGAGAGATTACAAGCAGGCAGAGAAAGAGAGGGAAGCAGGCTCCCTGCTGAGCAGAGAGCCAGATGCGGGGCTTGATCCCCGCACCCAGAGATCATGACCTGAGCCGGAGGCAGAGGCTTTAAACCCACTGGGCCACCCAGGTGCCCGTTTGTACTATTTAATCACTGAATGCCCATGCCAAAGAAATAGAGCCTTTTGTTTCAACCACAGATTATTCTGTGATCAGTGGGGTGCACTGGAAAATAAAGGTTGTACTCAACATTTGTTATGTATGTGACAGTGATAATTTTTATACACATGCATGTCTATGCACTATCTCATTCACTGAAAACACTTAGTGATCAGTGACAGGTCTCCTGATCTTGTGTTGAAGAAAAAAAAATTGCAAAATACAAAAGCTGTCACAACACTTCCAACTTGTTATATATAGAAATCTTTGTATGATCCAGAAAAATACGTTTCATTTTCATCTTTCTACTTTAACATTTAAACACACATCTGTGAATCCACCATAGCTATACATAATTTTCATATCATAAATTATAAATCTTTTACTTACTCCTGAAGAATGTGTATAAAATGCAAGTGCTTGAAAGTGACACAATTATTAGTATAACCTTGCATTTATTCCACATAATAAAAATAATAAAGCGATCAAACTTTATATCATAGTGACACAAATGAGAAGCTGCAAATAGCAGTCTCAATGCCAGAGCCAGTTGGAAATATGTTGTGAGAATTTTATAGCAAAATAGAATAGACCCAGAATTTTAAATGTAAAGGTATTTTGACAACACACTTTCGTCAGTGAAATGTTATAAACCTAAGATGATATATAATGACTTTTCAAACTAAAAATTTTTGATGGACTTTTTCAGTTATATATATCAAATTAGAAATGTGCTCAAAATACTAAAAAAAAATATATTGGAGGACATCTCTGTAAATACCTCAAAAAATTAACTTCCAGTGCTTTCTCTTCTTTGAAAGATTATTGTCCTTACGTATTATAACGCACAAGTATTCTAGGAAGATCTTAGTGTATTTTGGGAATTTAAATCAAATAATAACATTAAATTTACTATTATTTGGCTACAACAAGCTAAATTACTTATGGCAAAGAATGATAGGAATAAGAAACCAGAAAAAACAACTAAATATTAAATTTTATTAATTTTGTCCCAGTAATTTAAGTATAATAGAAAGATAAACATCAAATACTTTCAAGGAAAATTTCAGGGATTAAAAAGTAAAAGAGAAAAAATCTGATTTTTCAGTCTATATTTTCAGTCTGCAACAGTCTGCAACATTTTACAAACATTGGTATAAAAATTCTGAAAATTTGATGTATATAAAAAGTACCAGAAGCCTACTTAAAATGATATGTCCCTAACTATTACCTCCATCTCTATACCAAGTATACTGGGTATAAAAAAAGAAAACTGAAAAATTATTTATTGTGAAAAACAAAACAGTACAAGTGACCACCCCATGAAGCTATATTAATATAAGTCTCTGAACACGACGTTAGTCAGGGTTCCTTGGAGAACCAGAGCAAATAGAGGAGACAGGAGACACACAAACTTCATATACATATACACGGAGTGGGGAAGGGGAAGGGAGGGAGGCTTGAAGGAACTGGGTCGTGCAATTATGAAGGATGACATATTTGAAATCTGCAAGGCAGGCTGAAGAATCAAGGAAGAACTGAGGCTGAAATTCAAGTCTGTAGACAGTCTGAAGAAAGAATTTCCTCTTCCTCGGGGACTTCAGTTTTTTCTCTAAGGCCTGTGAAGAAGCCTACCGAAGTAATGGGGGTAATCTGCTTTACTCAAAGTCTACAGTTTTAAACATTAATGACATGGACCGAATACTTCTACAGCAAAATCTATACTATGTTTGACCAAACAACTGCATACTGTAACCTAGGCAAGCTGACACTTAAAATTAACCATAAGGAAAAAAAAAAAATCAACCATCCCATATGGAAAGGCACTGAATGAAGCAGACACAGCTCAGAGGCTAGAATTTAAGCTAAACCTTTGCAATAAAATCTGCATATTGCCAATATCACCATAGGTGGGTAGCATAAATACAAAAATATGATTTCATTCTGGTCAGAGAAACCTAGCAGAGCATATGGAGATGAGAACAAAACTAAAACATTAGGAAGCATAATCTGAAAGTGAAAAATATACATGTAAGTCTATAAAATAGTCCAAAATATGTGATAACAATTTGATGAATTAAATCTGTATAAAATTTATTTATATAATAAATAAAACAATCTTAAAAGAGCTATATGACAAACATATTTTTATCCTCAAAGAGATAAAGAAACAGTACCATTGATAAAAACTGTTATGGAACTTCCAGGGAAGATGGCAGAGTAGGAAGATCCTAAGCACAACTCGTCCCACAGATGCAACTAGATGACACCAAAATCATTGTAAATAACCCCAAAAATGACCCAAAGATTGACAGAACAGTTTCTGCACAACTAAGTGTAGAGAAGAGACCATATAATAGGGTAGGAAGGCTAGAGACAGAGTGGGGAACTAAATGGACCCGTGGGACTGATGACTCCGGCCGAGACAGGGGAGGGTAACACACCCTCACAAGCAAGCACTGAAGACATGAGGAGCCCCCAAAAGAAGACAAATCTCTATAGCACTAGCTTTGAAAATCAGACGGGCCTAATTTTTTACAATCAGCAGGACTTAACAACTGGAACTTTAAATATCAGCAAAATTGGCTCTGGGGAGTAAGAAGGCAAGAGGAAACTGAATCCCTGTCCTTAAAGAGACAGCACAATGAACAGCCCCACTGAGAAATAACACAGAAGCAGCAGTTTGAAAAATGTTTGCCATATAGGAGAGAAATTTGTTTATTATTCTCAGGGTGTGTGGAGGAGAAACAGGGACCTTTAGAAGACTTCTCTGGAAAAACCAAGTTGGTGGGCACCATTTCCCTTTCCTACCCCCCAGCCTAGACACATGGACACCTGGACTAACCAGCACAGTGCCAACATTCTCATCCTAACTTACTAAGACCATATCCTGACCTGGACACTCTCCTGTCACTTTGACCCGTTCAGCATGAGACAGGAAGTTTTTAAAGCAGCTCCTCTCCCACAAAAGACCTAGGCAAACCTCATTAACATTGTGTACCCTGGCCCTGCATTTTCCCATGGACCTACTCCCTCCAATATGCCCTTGGCCAGAGCTCATCCAAAGCAGTTCCACAAGCCTGACAGTGTGCAAGCAGCCCTGACAGGAGCTAGCACCAATCCAAAATGACTAGTGCCCTGGGAAGGGGAAAAGATAATCACAGACAACAGTTTGACTGCAACCCCAACTCTGAACTGGAGGCAGATACGTGGTCTGAATGCAAGCCCTGATCACCAATGAAAGCTTCTCAGAGGACAATGCAGGAAAGCACGCTGTAGTTCAATGCTACCACATCTCTAGAAAACACCAGTTTAACTCAACTCAAAGCTAGGGTGGCCCTACACTGGCTTACTAATAATATAGAGATCAAATCCTGCCCACAAAAGCAAAGAGAGCCATTGAAGATGACTGGACTAAAGGCATATGTGACTCAACCGTAAGAGTAGGGCCCACACAACACATGCAGGAGACATCCCTGAAGCCAAGGTTCATGTGAACAGGCAACATTGCACTGTGGGGTACTACAGGATCTCTTCATAAGACCAGTATTTTCAAGAGCAGGATATATAACTGACTTTCTTCGCCCAGAGAAACAGACACGGAGAATTAGACCAAATGAGAAGATAGAGAAATATGTTCCAAATGAACAGCATAGAATCACAGTAAGAGAAATGTAAATGAAAATGAAATAGAGATAAGTAATATGCCCGATGGAGAATTTAAAATAATGGTCATAAAGATACTCACTGGACTTCAGAAAAGAGTGGAGGACCTCAGTGAGACCTTCAACAAAGACTGAAAATATAAAAAAGAACCAATCAGAGATAAAGAACTCAATAACTGAAACTAAAAATACACCAGAGAGAATAAATACCGACTAGAGGAAGCAGAAGAATGGATCAGTGAGGGGCTCCTGGGTGGCTCAGTTGGTTAAGCATCTGCTCTTGCCTCATGTCATGATCCCAGGATCCTGGGTCCTTGGGCTCCCTGCTCAGTGGGAAGCTTGTGCTTTCTTTCTCCCTCTCTCTCCCTCCCTCCCTCAAATAAATAAATAAAATCTAAAAAAAAAAAAAAAAAGGATCAGTGACCTGGAACAGAGTAATATAATATAAAGCAATCAAGCTGAATAAGAGAAGAAATAACATAATTAAAAAAAAAAAAAAAGAAAATAGATTTAGGGAACTCAGCAACACTGTCAAGTGTAATAAAATTCACATTAGGGGTGCCTGGGTGGCTCAGTGGGTTAAAGCCTCTGCCTTCGGCTCAGGTCATGATCTCAGGGTCCTGGGATCGAGCCCCGCATCTGGCTCTCTGCTCAGCAGGGAGCCTGCTTCCCCCTTTCTCTCCACCTGCCTCTCAGCCTACTAGGATCTCTCTCTCTCTGTCAAATAAATAAATAAAATCTTTAAAAAAAAATTCACATTATAGGGATCTCAGAAGGAGGAGAGAAAAGGGTGTAGAAAATATATTTAAGGAAATAATAGCTGAAAACTTCCTAAATCTGGGGAAGGAAACAAAAATCTAAATCCAGGAGGCACAGAGAGCCCCTAATAAATCAACACAAGGAGGTTTGCACCAAGACACGCAGTAATTAAAATGGCAAAAAGCAGTGATTTTAAAATTTTAAAATCAGTAAGAGAAAAACAAATAAAAAAATCAAAAACAGTTTCACACAAAGGAAACCCCATAAGTCTAACAGTTAATTATTCAGACCAGAAGGGAATGGCATTATATACAAAGTGCTAAAAGAAAAAATCCACAACCAAGAATATTCCTTCCAACAAGACTATCATTCAGATAGAAAGAGACAGTAAGAGTTTCTTAGACAAACAGAAGTTAAAGGAATTCATGACCACAAAACCAGTCCTATAAGAAATGCTAAAGGGAACTCTGAGTGGAAAGACCATAAGTAGAAGTAAAAAAATACGAAGTACAAGAGTAGTAAATTTAAGTGTATCCATACAAATCAGTCAAGAAATTCACAAAATAAAAGGATGTAAAGTACATACCATTTACCTAAAATGTGGTGGGGGGAAAGGAGTAAAAATTCAGTGTTTTTAGAATGAGTACAAACTTAAGTAACCATCAACTGAATATAGACTGCTATACGCATAAGATATTATATATTAACCTGATGGCAACCACAAATCAAAAACCAGTTATAGAGGTGCCTGGGTGGTTCAGTCAGTTAAGTGTCTGCCTTCAGCTCAGGTCATGATCTTGGGGTCCTAGGATTGAGCCCTGTGTCCAGGCTCTCTGCTCAGTGGGGAGTCTGCTTCTTCCTCTCCCTCTGTCCTTCCCACCCTGGCTCATGTTCACTCTCTCTCCTTCTCCCTGAAGTAAATAAATAAAATCTTTTAAAAAATATCAGTAATAGATAAAAAGGAATCCAAGTACTACACTAAACAGCAAACCATGAGAGAAGAGAGCAGGAGAAGAAAAAAGAGAGAAAAACTACAAAAACAGCCCATGAGAAAAGTAATAAAATGGCAACAAGTACACACCAATAAATAATTTATTTGAATGTAAATGAACTAAATTTCTAATCAAAAGACATAGTGACAGAATCAATAAAAAAGCAAGACCTATCTATAATGCTGCCTAGAAGAGACTCATTTCAGACCAACACATGCAGAGTGAAAATCAAGGGATGGAGAAGAATGCTTCTTTACAATGCAAACAGAAGTGAAAAGAAAGCCGGGGTGGAAACACTTAATATTGGACAAAATAGACTTTAAAACAGAGACTGTAACAAGGGACAAAGAAGCACACTATACAATCATAAATGGAAAAATCCAACAAGAAGATATAACAATCATAAATATTTATGAACCCAACACAGGAGTACCCAAATATACCAAGCAGCTAATAACAAACATAAAGGGAGTAATCCTTAGTAATACAATAATTAAGGGACTTTAACACCCTACTTATTATATCAGTGTATAGATCATTCAAATGGAAAATCAACAAGGAAACAATGGTTTTGCATGACATATAAATACAAAGGATAAGAGAATATTGTGAAAATTGTAATGCCAACAAATTGGACAACTTGGAAAAAATGGATAAATTCCTAGAAACAAGCAACCTCCAAAAATGGAATAAGGAAGAAACAGAAAATCTTAACAGATTACCAGAAACGAAAGTGAATCAGTAATCACAAAAACTCCCGGCCTAAAAAAAGGCCAGGACCAGAAGGCTTCACAGGTAGATTTTACTAAACATTTAAAGAAGAGTTAATACCTAGGTTTCTCAAACTATTCTAAAACATAGAAGAGGGGGCGCCTGGGTGGCTCAGTGGGTTAAAGCCTCTGCCTTCGGCTCAGGTCATGATCTCAGAGTCCTGGGATCGAGCCCCACATCGGGCTCTCTGCTCAGCAGGGAACCTGCTTCCCCTCTCTCTCTGCCTACCTCTCTGCCTACTTGTGATCTCTTTCTCTGTGTCAAATAAATAAATAAAATCTTTAAAAAAATAAAATAAAATAAAACATAGAAGAGGAAGGAAACCTTCCAAAATCATTCTATGAGGTCATCATTACCTGATACCAATAGTATCAGAAAAAGACACTACCAAAAAAAAGAGAACTATAGGCCAATATCTCTGATGAATACAGATGTAAAAATCCTCAACAAAATATTAGCAAACCAAATCCAACAATACATTTAAAATATCATTCACCAAGATCAAGTGGGATTTGTTCCTGGGATCAAGGATGGTTCAATACTTGCAAATAAAACAACATGATACATCACATCAATCAGAGAAAGAATAAAAACCATATGATCCTTTCAATAAATACAGAAAAAGCATTTGACAAAGTACAATATCCATTCATGATAAAACTCTCAACAAAGCTGGTTTAAAGGGAATATACCTCCACATAATAAAGGTCATATGTGAAAAACTCACAGTTAATATCATACTCAATGGTGAAAAAATGAAAGCTCTTCCCCTGAGATCAAAAACAACACAAGGATGTCCACTCTCACCATCTTGTCCAACATAGTACTGAAAGTCTTAGTCACAGCAGACAACAAAAGGAAATAAAAGGCATCCAAAATGGTAAGAAAGAAGTAAAACTTTTAGTATTTGCAGGTGACATAATACTCTATATAGAAAGACTTGGTCAAAAAACTGCTAGAATTGATAAATGAATTCAGTAAGTTTGCAGGATATAAAATCAATACTCTGAAATCCATTGCATTTCTACATACTAATAATGAAGTAACAGAGAGATAGATTAAGAATACAACCCCATTTACAATTGCCCCAAAAAGAATAAAATACCTAGGAATAAACTTAACCAAGGAGGTGAAAGACCTATACTATGAAAACTATGAAACATTGGTCAAAGAAACTGAAGACAACACAAATAGAAAGACACTCCATGCTCATGGATCAGAGAACAAATATTCTTAAAATATCCTTATCAACCAAAGCAATCTATAGATCTAATGCAATCCCTATCAAAACACCAACAACACTTTTCACAGAACTAGAACAAATTAATCCTGAAATGTGTAAGAAGCCACAAAGGACCCTGAATAGCCAAAGCAATCTCAATAAAAAAAACAACACTGGAGGTCTCGCAATCACAGATATCAAGACATACTATAACGCTGTAGTAATCAAGATAGCATGGTACTGGCAAAAGTTTTTTTTTTTCTTTTTTTAATTTTAAAAACAAGCAATTATGAAAAAAAAAACACCTAGTTCAAGTGAAATAGCAAGTTTCTAAGAAAAGGAACAAATTAAAAATGCAGGAAATACAATTATCCTAACAGTGTGGTACTAGTGAAAGAAGAGACAACTAGATCAACTTAACAGAATAGAGTCCAGAAAGAGACTCACACAAATAAATACACTTTACGGATGTTAGACAAAGGAGCAAAATCAATACAACAAAATGTGCTGGACACATTGATATCCACATGCAAAAGTACATAAATAAATAAATCTAGACAGAGACTTTAAACCCTTCAGGAAGGTTAACTCAAAACGCAGCCAGAACTAAATGTGAAATGCAAAACTATAAAACTGCTGGAAGATAATTTTCATAGAGGAGAAAATATAGATGACCTCAGATTTGCCACAGACTTCTTGGCTATAACACCAAAAGTGCAAAAAAAAAAAAAAAAATCTGATAAGCTGGGCTTCATTAAAGTTAAAAACATAAAAGAAAAAACTGAAAGAATTAACTTGTGCTCTACAAAAGACACTGGCAAAAGAATGGGAAAACAAACCACAAACTGGAAGAAAATATTTGCAAAAGACACAGCTGATAAAGGACAAAACAAAGATCACCTAAAACTCAACAATAAGAAAACATGCAATTCAACTAAAGAATGGCCCCAGTACTTTAACAAACACCTCACCCAAGAATATATACAGATGGCAAACATGCATATGTAAAGATGCACCATATTATACATCATTAAGAAATTTCTAATTGAAACAATAGTAAGATACCACTACACCCAAAATTCAAAACACTGACAACATTAAATGGTGCGGATGTGGAGTAAAAGGAACTCTCATGCACCGTTGGTAGGAATGCAAAATGGTACAAATGGTACAGCCACTTCGTAAGACAGTTTGGCAGTTTCTTATAAAGCTCAACATTCTCTACCATATAATAATGAAATCATGCTTTTTGGGTATTTATTCAAATGAGTTGAAAATTTTGTTAACACAAAAACCTGCACACAGATATTTATTGCAGCTTTATTCATAATTGCCAAAAATGGAAGTAATGAAGATTCAGTAGGTGAATAGGTAAATAAATGATGATACATCATACCATAGAGTATTATTCAACACTGAAAAGAATGAGCTATCAAGCCCTGAAAAAATATAGAGGAAACTTAAATGTCTATAACTAAGTGAAAGAAGCCAACCTGAAAAGACTGCATATTGTATGATTCCAACTACATGGCATTATGGAAAAGGTAAAATTATAGAGACAGTAAAAAGATTAGTGTTGCCAGGGGACAGTAGGGATAGAGAAGTTTTAGGGTAATGAAAGTACTCTGTATGATACTATAATGGTGGACACATGCCACCATGCATTTGTCCAAACCCACAGAATGTGCAACACCAAGAGTTGTACCCTAACATAAACTATGGACTCTAGATGACAATGATGCATTAATGTAGATTCAATGGTTGTAATCAATGTACCACCAAGGTAGGCTGATAATAGAGTAAGCTGTCCATATGTGTATGAAGAAGATACATCTTCTTCTCAATTTTGATTTGATCCTAAAGCTGCTCTAAAATGTAAAGTCTACCTAAAAATACTGGGAGTAAAAAATTCTGGGAGTAAGTTACACATCAGAATAAATTTTAAATCAGTGAGGGAAAATTAGTGACTTGAAAGATGTTAATAAGAGGAAGTGATACAACACAAAACTCAAATTTAGATTCTAAATATATGAAAAATGCTTTCAGGAGACATAGAAACTACCTCAAGTGGCTCCTACATATTCCTAAAAGGAATTCCAGAACAGAAAAATACTGTGAGTTAAAATGTAATAGTTTATCAGAATCAGAAATGTAAATGGGCAAGATTACTCAGATTGACAGTGAACTCTGAGTCCTGAAAAGACAATCAAATCTAATTAATACACACATTCTAATAACATAAATCAAAGACAATGAAAGGGTAAAAAGAAGTCAGTAAAGGACAAAAAAGGAGAAAGAACAGCATGAAAAATAAAAATACAAAATAAAGTAGTAGAAGTAAGTCCACATTTTTAATCAATACTAATTCATCAGTAGTATAAAAAACAAATGTAGATTGACAATACAACCTCAATCTCAAAAACGAACACCAACAGCATGCAAATATATATAGGTGCATGTCTCTTTCTCCATTACCTCATCTTACTCCTCAACAATTATATTTAATTTTACACTTATAATTGCCTTGCTTTTCTTATATATACTTATGCATGCATACCTAAATACTACTCAATTAATATTATATTAAGTACTTATATTGTTGCACAAAGAAACATTTAAATCACTATTGTATAACATTACCCTGCAGTATAATCTTACATTCCATTAATAGAAATCTTTGTATGCACTGTCAGTTCATATCAGTCAATGCACAGTTGAGTCATTTCCAGAGTTCTATTACTGCAAATATGTTGCTGTAAATTTTCACCTTTCAGTTTTGATACCCACATGCAACTGGATATCGCCCTTGGGTATTAACCACTGCATAAATTGCTGAAGCATAGGGAAGTATAAACTTTACAAGAAAATGACACACTGTCTTCAAAAGTCAAAGTCGTTGTACTGTAGTACACTCCTGCTTATATTAATATGAGAATTTGATTCATATTAGCTTGAAAATCTTTTTTCATGTCTTATCACCAAAAGGCAACTATAAACAGAGAGTTCTTACAGCTAAATTTCACCTTACCTTCAAAATCAAATATTCATTATCTAACAAAAGCCATTTACTAATAAATCAGAAAAAGAGGTTCAATTAATGTTATGTAAAACATAGTCATTGTTTGCAAAAGTAAACAGGAGAAATCAAAGTTAGAAGGCTACATACTGACACGGCTTGTGAAAACAAAGGAAAAATACTAAAATCATCCTCATCCTAGTCCAGAAGTACAGTGAAAAGAAATCAACAGGCTCTATTGGGGTTTAGTATCTAAAATACAAGAATGCTTATCTTTAGAAATATTAATCAATATAATTAACCCCACTATCAAATAAAAGAATAAAAAAATACGGTAATTTAAATATATGAAAAAATGCATCCAGAAAACTTTAATATTTCTTCTTAAAGTATATGTATTATAAAAACAAATACCAAATATAAACAGTGATAAATTTGTGTCCATATATTTCAGTAATAATATATGTGATATATAAATAATATATTTATTTATATATCATAATAAAAATATCATATCAATATCAATAAAAATATCAATAAAATATCATATTTATACATATATAAATATATATACACATCATATACATATATATCATATCAATAAAAATATATTTATATCATTAATAAAATATAATATATATAAATTATAAATAAATAATATATGTGATCTATAAAAATAACATTTACAGCTGACAAAAAAATAAGATGTCTAAGAATAAATCATATAAAAATTTGCAAAAATTTGATCTGATGGAGTAATTTATAAAATAAATATCACTAATGTACATGAAAACATCAATTGAGAACTAAAATTCAAAACTTCTATCTATTCCTTGACTTCATTCATTTTTTTATATTCACAATATAATCTTTAAATATGACTTCCTTTCCCAACAAGTGAAGAAAACTATCAAGCGCTGGATATTCAAGCTCTTAGTTCCTACAGTATTAGTATCATGTATCTGTCTATTCAAAAATTCAATTATGTTTTTCCTATCACTAAAAATTGTGAATGATAGTTCTGAAAAATAGATTTATGTTATTCAAAATTCTAAATATATCACTGAGACAGACCATCTTAGCAATTACCTCAAAATTATAGAATGGCATTATTGGAAATTTCATATTATGAAGAAAATAGTTTCTATTCCATTCCTTGAATCAGAAAATTATACACCTTTTGCCTCAACTGTCAATAACTTTCTATAAAATCATTAGAAAATAAAACTATTATCTATGGTGACTTTGAGGGTCATCATCCAGTATGTCTCCTTATTTTTATGAATGAAGAAATTAAATGGTTAGTGAATTTCCTAGTCTCTAAGTCTTGGCATAATAGGGACTTGCACTAGGAATGGCCAATTCAAATGCTTTATTTATTTTTTAACACACGCCTGTAGAGTGTTTACTGAATGTCAGGCCCTGCCCTCATCACTTTATCGATAGTGATGGAGACCCACTCAATAGTGTCACCTGAGTGTCTTAGTCAGTTAAACATTTGACTATTGACTTCAGCTCAGGTCATGATCTCAGGGTTGTAGATCCAGCCCTGTGTCAGGCTCCATGGTGCACCCGTAGGCTGCTTAAGGTTCTCTCTCTCCCTCTCCCTCTGCCCCTTCCCCAACCTCTCTCACTCTTTTTCTTTCTCGCTGTCTCAGAAAACAAAACAAAACAAAACAACTCATATAAACCCAGTGCCATTTTTAATACACCAGAATACCATAGAACTGAATATATGGAAAAAATTCTGAAGTACATATCAACATTAGCTTATTCAATTGATTTCTAAGGTAAAATGCATTTTGTTAATTTCTTTGTCTCAATTGTTGATGCTGATATTCAGTTACTTGAATCATTTGAGACCTGTTTATGATTAATTTCCCCCCAAACTTAATGCAATCAGTGATTATTGTAATAATGAGAATCAATATCTTATCATTGTTTTGATCTCATATTGTGTTTTTGATGATGCTATTCTAAAACCCACACTCAATTTTTTTACTTCTGTGATGATTAAAGCAAACTCAGAACCTATGAGATACCAACTTAGAAATTGCCACTAGAAGGAAAGGATGAAAGATTCACAATAGCACATGAGCAACTCTTAAGTTTCTAGTACTTGTTCTGATAAAACAAATGATAGTGCTATCTACT
The DNA here is from genome assembly GCA_028646535.1 of Procyon lotor. Classification (NCBI taxonomy): domain Eukaryota; kingdom Metazoa; phylum Chordata; class Mammalia; order Carnivora; family Procyonidae; genus Procyon; species Procyon lotor. Next base: position 117,230,597 of record CM053604.1, read on the forward strand.
AAGTTGGCGTAGGCCCAACTTTACCCGGAAAAAAAGAGAACAGAGTAGGAAAGGAACAACTTCCAGGCATGTTTCTAAATCTATAGTCTTATGACCAAGGCTCTATCTCCCCAGTGTTCCCAATAATTATCTCAATACAATATAAAGAGAATTTTTTAAAAATTATATGTAACTTAAAACATATACTTTATAAGTATTTTCTAATAATTTTATAAAATGCTACATAATTAAAGGATCTACAGCATAATCAAAGCTATTATAATAAACTAGTTGGCTTAAATAATCACAAGGAACAGTGCAATTTAATAGAGAAAAATTACAAAAGATTAGTTCTGTGCCTATCCAATGGTTTTTCCCTTTAAATTGAGCCACCACATTAAACCATTTGGGTAATCCAGGGGTTTTTTTGTTGGTTTTTTTTTTTGGTTTTTTGTTTTTTGTTTTTTAAAGATTTTATTTATTTATTTGACAGAGAGAGAGAGAGAGATCACATGTAGGCAGAGAGGCAGGCAGAGAGAGGAGGAAACAGGCTCCCTGCTGACCAGAGAGCCCGATATGGGGCTGGATCCCAGGACCCTGAGATCATGACCTGAGCCGAAGGCAGAGGCTTTAACCCACTGAGCCACCCAGGCGCCCCTGGATAATCCAGTTTTAGTAGAATTTGGAATAAAAAAATGTCAACATCTCAAAGTATTAGTAATACACACACACACTCTGTCTTTCTCAAAAACATAAATGATTTATAAAGAAAGTAATACATATGTATAGTAAGATAAATACACATGGGATTTTATGTAGGATGGTTAAAATGAGATTTATTCTCATAAAAGAGAATAATATGTTTATTCCTACTGCTATTACTTCAGTTCAGTTATCATTTTTTTTTGCAATAAAGTATGTACCTATCTATGTATATATGGACAAATAGATACTCTTGTTTAAAATGTGGTTAACTCTCATCTAACATAAAATAATAGGGCCATAAACAGCTCTTTTCCATCAACCCAGATACAAGTTAATTATCCTTCCAATGAAAGTGACTGCATGTAACTCTTGGTGACCTCTGGATGAAATTTCTTCTAAGTCAAATTTTCCTCTGTATATTATTTTTATACAAAGTTAAGCTCTATGGTTGAGCTTTCCCTAAAATTCAGTTTTCAATTATACTCATGATGCTCAAATAGTATAGCAAACCTGCTGATCTTATCAGTCATAATTTCTCCTTTTACTTGTAGACTATATAACTAATAAAGAATAACTTTTAGGAACATAGAAATAATGCTTCGTTATATTGAAGATCAGACAAAATTTGTATACAATCTAAATTCTCAATTCTTCACCCACCACTGAGAATCGTCCTTAAGAATTTTTTAACAGCATATCAATCAGACAACTAGATGTGATTTTTAAAATATGACCCAGAGATCTAGTTATACAAAGATTTTACATAATCTTTGACTTCGGTGATAAAAGCAAGACATCTAAGCAGGAGCAATAAGTTATCCAATTCGTTCATTCATTTTACTTCGACAGTTGAACTTGCACCTTTAAATTCAGTATTCTCAGGATCTTGTTTACTAATTTAAGGCAAGGACTCAGGCCTTTTTATTTTTTATTTATTTTTTATTTTTTTAAGATTTTATTTATATTTATTGACATCGAGAGACACAGCAAGAGAGGAAACACAAGCAGGGTGAGTGGGAGAAGGAGAAGAAGGCTTCCCACTGAATAGGGAGCCGGATGCAAGGCTAGATCCCAGGACCCTGGATCATGACCTGAGCCGAAGGCAGATGCCCAACAACTGAGCCACCCAGGCACCCCGATTCAGACCTTTTTAAAACTAGCTTAGCAGGAACCTCCTGCTTCTCACTAAGAGTGGCATGTGACCAAACAATTCTTTCACAGAAATTAACTAGAAAAGCCACAAAACTATACATTTATTTATTACTAATTTGTTTGCATTTTCTTGTTTAAAGGCAGCAGAATGCTGCTGAGGTAATGACAAAAGACCTACCCATCACAGAGAGGGGGAGGCCAAGAGGTGAGGGGATATTCTGCAGATATTTCTTTCAAGGTAAATGGAAAGAGGCATTTTTTGCAGGCAAAGGGCCTGGGAAGAGGACTGCAGCTGAGTCAGAGAAATCAGCAAGTATTTTGGTATTGTTGTATGACTGGAGACATGACATTTAGAGATAAGAGTGAACAAGGTTCTGATAAAAAATGAGTCACAGAGGAAAGCCATAAATATAGATGATTTGTCTCTCAGGATATTTTCAAAGTTATGAATTATGTAGGTAAGAGGTAAAGAGAGTGAGCCAAAACTTTCTGAAAAGCAGAACAGCATTCTTCATCATCTCACTGTACTGAAAAGACAAAGAATATAAAATTCAGAGCCCATTAAGGGGCCAACCTCATTGAGTATCTCAGGCTCTCATCTGGAATTGCTGGAAGGCCATGCCAAAAAACAGAGTGTAAAACAGATATAGATATATTACTACTGCAACTCTAGCCCATCTCAAACTCAGCAAGTTCATAATTAGATTAAGTTCATCACCTGCTCTATCGTCCTAGCAGAGTAAGGGGTAAGCCCTCTTTGAAGATAGCATAATTTAGAAAGTCTATTTTTTAAACAATAACAGATATTCAATAAAATTACTAGGCTTGCTATAAGATAGGACAAAATAACCAAAATGCAAAAGAAAATCAGACAGTAGAAGTAAATCCATTGGTAATCCAAATACTGTAATTAGCAGACTAGAATTTTACAATATTTATGTTTATTATTTTTATAGTACAAGAAAAGATGGGAAAAAAAACAAATGAAGAGATAGAGAAGAATGCCAGAGAACTGAAATCTGTAAAACTGGAAGTGAGGTACAATGCTTTAGATAGTTTCTTTCAAAGTTTTAAATTTTTACAAATTAGATGAAGCTGTATTATTGAATCTATAATATAGATGCATGACAGTTTTAAAAATATAGTATTCTGAGTTGTCTCCCTCTTGAATTCAAGGACTAAGTGGGGGAAATTTGAAATATATTTGAATGCTATTGGATTATGTCTTTACTAGGGAAATATGATTCAATAAATGTTTAAAACAAAGTAAAAATCCTGATTGGCGACAATCTTTCAGTTAGCCTGGTGTTTTGTGGTGAAAAAATTCAGTCAGGGTAAACTCTTGACTTCTCTCTTCATCTCATATTAACGGCTTAAAGAAAGAGCTAATTTTATGTTTGGTAAGTGAGGAAAGAGGAATTCTAAGATGACCTCAAAGATTCCCAACCCTGAGTTTTAACACAACACATGCTATAATCTCCTTCCCTTGTTTGTAGGAAGAACCTATGAAAGTGACAGGATCCACTTTCATAATGATGTTTTATTACATAGCAAAAGTGAAAGCACTTTGCAAATATAAATAAATTTTTGAATCAGTTTGACTTTGAGTTAATCAAAAGGAGGATTATTCTGGGTAGGCTTGACCATATCAGATGAGTTTTTTAAATGCTGTTTAGGCTTCTGCTGAGATCAGAAAGATTACCCCTCAGGTCTTAAATAAGCAAGCTGCCATGTGTTCTATAAGAGCAAGAAACTGAACTCTGCCAACAGGCAAATGAGCTTGGAAAAGGACCCTGAGCCTCAATCTCGGCCAACATGTACATTGTAAACTGTGATATTTGGGTCATAGGATTCATTAGCCATTCGTGAACTTCTGACCTACATGAGACCCAATACTTGAGTATTGTTTTAAGCTGCTAAATCTGTGGCTATTCTTATGCAGCAGTAGGAAGCTAATATAGCAATATGAAGAAAAGTTAGTTAGAAAACACTGTCTTTTATTCCCTGGGACTGTCTGACCACAAGATACATGAGACTATTCCTGCATGGAAATCCTGATTTTTCTAGTTGTCCTTCTAACTAGGTTGATTACTACCTCAAACTAGGAATGCATAGTAGCAAGTTCTCTTCCCGCACATATAAAACATGTCCTTCACTCAGCTCTATTAATAATAAAGGTAAACTCTGGATCTTAATCTAAATCCTGAATCTCTCTTATATGGTTCTGAATGAATTTGGACAAAAGAAACACACATTCTTTTTTTTTTTTTTAGAAACACACATTCTTAATTGGATGTTTACAAACTCAAAAATCTACAATATTTTCACTTGTCCTACAATAATAACATATTACTAATTCTGTACATCATTACTGCTAACCAAGACAAGTGAAAGAAAAGTGACCCAAGCAGAAAAATAAAGTATATCATGGGGAAAATGGGATTTCTCTATGTTCTCTAACAATTTCAATGTTACCATCGAAACAATCACCCCTGAATTTCATTATTTTCTTCCTGATGCTAAATGGGTTGAAAATATAACCTTTTTTTTTTAAATGCACAATTACAAGATGGTCACAGTAGAAGAAAATCTTTACAAACACAGTGTCCTTGAATGATGTCAAAGTTGTTGTTTGGAAATGAATTTGCATAACTGGCAGCTTTGAGCTTCCTTAATCTCCTTGGCAGAAATAATGTCCCAATTGTTTTTTCCATAACCAAGATGACAATGTTCTTAAATAAAATTGTCACTAAATTTCCTTTTGAATTCTGACTGCATCATTGAATAAATATTGTCTGCTGAAACTGGCTGTGAAGATAAGTATTTCATGACTGTTAATATATTTCATATGCAAATGTTTTGGCCTCTTTTGATATTGGAAGCATGGAAGAAAAATTTTGCTATCCATTTAATTTAGAATGTACTATCAAATCAGATGCATAAAACCCTGAAATTAAATAGCTATTTTATTGTATGTTATTAAAGTGGCACATTTTGTACTAAGGACAATTCAGTGATAATATGCTGATTTCAGTGCACATGGAATACTATCAGAAAGAAATATGTCCTATTAAATATGAATTACTCAAGTAAAATCTACAGTCTTTACAACACTCATTATATACATATATATACGCGCGCACACACACACACACACACACACACACACACACACTTGAACTTGCACTGGCACCAAATCACACTTGTGAATTGTGAAAACTGTGAAATGCTTTCCAAATTTTCATTTATTTCTTCCCACAATTAAATCATGATATATTTTATCATTAATATGCCTGGATTCCTTGAAACATTGCAAAAATATGTGTTGCTTCTCATCTACATAAAATACCTCTGTTTAGATTATTTTAAATTATACCTGCTTTTCTCTGTAATACTTTTGGGATTTTTTTGTTTTTTTTTTTTAAAGATTTTATTTATTTATTAGAGAGAGAGAGATCATAAGTAGGCAGAGAGGCAGGCAGAGAGATAGGGGGAAGCAGGCTCCCTCTGAGCAGAGAGCCCGATGCGGGGCTCGATCCCAGGACCCTGAGATCATGACCAGAGCTGAAGGCAGAGGCTTTAACCCACTGAGCCACCCAGGTGCCCTGTGTGTAATACTTTTGATTAACATCATCATAATTTATCACCTCAACCTAAAATTATATAAATAATCTCCTTGTTAAAAAGATGCATAGGATTTATTTTCCCCCATACTATGAGCTTTAAGATTAATAAATATTTTAAATTAAAGTATCCTGGATGAGAAATATGTGAATTATTTCTCATTCTCTAAAGACAGTTTCAAATTTGCCAATTCAGAAATACAATACTTCCATGTTTTCTTGATAGCAAGTGCCCTCTCTTCCTAGAGAGGCATGGTGTTTTAGTAACAGTTGTACAAGTAATGAACAATTTTTTGTGTAAATTTTCACTTATCTTTAAATCTGTACTTCTGTTATTATCCCTTCATGGTGGACCCACTTTGAGTCCACCCCAGATTTTCCTCCAGTGCCAGCTGCTAGCCTTCTTCCTTATTAGTACTCTGTTGATATTTTGAAGTAAACCAATATATTCCCTCTTGTAAAATGCAACGCTTTTTATATTTCTGGAACTAAAAACAGATGATTCTGAAAACACCAAAACAGAAAAATTCTTAAATTCTTAGAAACATTAAATCTCTGAGAGAAAGAATTATAGGAAGATAAAAAGCCAGGGATCGAGAGATAGGGAAAGACTTGCACTTCAGTAACAGAAAGTAGAACTAGGGGAAGTAAAAGAATAAGGCTGCAGGGGCCAAGGGCAGGCCACCCAAAATGTATCACAATGGCATATTGATTAATTTCAATTGAAGCTACCCAGGAAGAAGCCAGTGCAAGGACACTCAGGCCCTCCTCTCTCCTCAGAAAGCAGGAAATAAAATCTCCCATATAAAAGGCACACTCCCTGTACTGAGAAATAAAAAGACAACCCGACTAGACTACCAGAGACTGGGACTTTAAAACCCAGAAAGCTGTAGATTTTTTACTCATCTATTATCTCACCCAATTTCCATTTAGAATTCCTCCCTAATTAAAACTCCCAACGTCTGTTTCCTTTATCCTGTTAAATCCTCACATAGTTATTGTCTGTCTAAAAAGTATAAAAACTGCCTGCCTGGGTCATTTCCCTCAGTCTCAGTGTCATTATTGAGCCTCCATGTGAACGTAATAAAACTGTGGTTTTTTTCTCCTGTTAATCTGTCCAGTGTAAATTTAGTTCTTAGGCCAGTTAAAAACTTGAGAGCAAAGGAAAATTTTCCTTCCCTACAAGGTGTTAGATGCAAAAGAATATGATAACCTTGAGTCCTGTGATAAACGCAAAAGGGGAGGAGGAACAATAAAGCTTTGTGAATGCTAAGAAATGCAACAAAGAAGGCATGAAAAGTGACATTAATCAAAACAGCCTCATTGTATTTGGAAAGAAAAAAGCATTTTCTGCAAAATGTAGACAAAAAAGTTAAGTTGTATGGAAAAAACTGAATGAATAATTATCTCAAAGTTTGTCTCTACTTACTCTTCTCAATTAAGTCCTCTCATGTAAAATCAACGTATTTTAATACTTATGTTTCTGTTCTGTCAACACTAGAAGACAAAGTTTTGTGATCCCCTAATGAATCACATACTTATTTCTCTATCACTCTATTCTCAGAAAGTCACAACAAATATTAAATGGAAGTTGAGAGATTAAAAGGAGATTTTTTTTGGCTATAGTTTTTTTTGGTTTTTAGTTTTGGGTTTTTTTTTTTAAAGATTTTATTTATTAATTTAACGGAGAAAGAGAGATCACAAGTAGGCAAAGAGGCAGGCAGAGAGGCGGGGGGTAGGGGGGGAGCAGGCTCCCCGCTGAGCAGAGAGCCTGATGCAGGACTTGATCCCAGGACCCTGAGATCATGACCTGAGCTGAAGGCAGAGGTTTTAACCCGCTGAGCCACCCAGGCGTCTTGCCTATAGTTTTAAGTCCTATCAAACAATCTAGTGCTTTACCAGAGTATAGATCCCTGCATCAGTCAAGGTTCTGCAGATAAACAGAACCAATAATATGTAGTGTGTGTGTGTGTGTGTGTGTGTGTGTGTGTGTGTGTGTGTGTGTAAAGAGATTTATTTTAAGGAAATGGTTCATGCATATGTGGGAGCTGGGAGATTCTATATCCGTAGGGGAGGCTAGCAGACTGGAAACTCTGGCAAGAGTTGATACTGTAGTCTAGATCTAGGGAAGACTTTTATGACAGTTTTGAGGGAGAATTCCTTCTTCAGGGAACCATAGTTTTGCTCTTTAGGCCTTCAATGCCTGGATGAGGTCTATATTCTTAAGGATAATCTCCTATGTTTAAAGTCAACTGGTTAATGTGTCAGTCACATCCAAAAATATGTTCACAGCAACAATTTAAACTAATGTCTGACCAAACAACTGTGTACTATACCTTAGGCAAGTTTACATAAAATTAACTACCACAAAAAAAGAAAAACAAAAGCCACACACATAAAAATCCATTAAAAAATTAAAAACAGAAGAAAGGAAATAAGAATGGAAAGAATGGGATATTAAAAAGATGAAATGCAAAATTACGGAATATAATCTTAGATTTATGAAATAGAAAATAAGAGTTATAAAAAATATATTAGTTAATAACTAGCATTTTCAATCCTAGATATCTGTATAGGATTATTTTTCTGGAGCACTTCATGTTCCTCTGAAGATGACAATTTGACTTGTGTGCTGGTTTCCTCTTCTCAATTAGTGCTTGGAAATAATGTCAAAAGCAGAAAGAAGTTGAAGCATCTATTACATTAACATAAAAGCTAAGAGAAAATTCCGTAAAATGGTTTAGGGGCAACAGACTGAAAGGGAAACATTAGCCTAAGGTGAAGTAAGTCTGGGTAGGGTATGAAAATTAGTATTTTTTAAAAATGTGTCATTATCTCTCCTACCTACTACCCTGGACACAGGAAGGCAGAAAAGTAATGGTCAACCCAGCACTGCCAGGATCCCTAGGTTAATGTAGAAGCAGTATCCAAGACTAACCTGAATTAACCTCCCTAGTCCTTCAGATTATTGTTCCCCCCATTTGTCCACATCCTCAAAGCCAGGTGATCTTAACTAAGGAGAACAACAAAGGTACAGAGTGTAATCCTATAGGTTCTATTCTAGGATACAGTTCATCTCTACCTCAAAATCATCATACAAGGCACAACTAGCAGCTGGCTCTAGCTGTTCCTCTGTGGTACACATTATCAGCCACTATGTACACAACTCCAAAAATATAACTCGTGAGACAATAAGATAAATATTCAATGTACTGCAACAGAAAGAGAGAAGCTAGATCTGATGAGGCAAAATAAATATATGCAATAAATAATAACTTAAGCACATTCAGTATCTACAAAGAGTTAAGAAGTTATTGGAGCAGTAAGAAGGCACCTGAAGTCATAAAACACAAACAGTATTAGTAATGAAAAACAATAGTTAATAGAGAACTCAACAGATGGGCAGAGTTCTAGAATAAAAACAAAGACAGATGAATTACTGACCCACAGGATTAGACAGAATCACTTTCTTAGAAGGTGTTAGGAAGAGCCCAAGAAATTTTAAAAGAAAAGCAAAAAATATATGGAAGTTGAAAGTATAACTACCAATACATACATCATAGATTTACTAAAAATAGAGTAATAAGGCAACTTTTTAGAAAAAAAAATACTAAGAAATTTCCCAGAATGAAAGAATAATATAAAATTATGGGATCATAAAATGCCAGTACAATTTCACTCTAAAATTATATTCACTAAATTTCAGATCATCAAAGAAAAACAGAAAGTGCCAGAAGAAAAAGTCAATTAGCTAGCAAGGAAAAAGAATTCATTTGACATTACAAATTACACTTGTTGCAAAAGGAGAATGGAGTCATATATACAGGTGTTGAAAAATGAAACCTCAAAATTCAAATTTTCCAACTAGTTTCGGGAAGGAGAAAAACAAGGCTTCAGGGAGGTCACCACATAAAGACCTAATTGTGAACTCCTGAAAGAAAAGAGGATCATCATCACCATCAAGGAGGATCATATATAGCAGTGGAAGTTATGCTTAACAAATAAATTTAAAAACACTTAGCCAATTTGGGGCGCCTGGGTGGCTCAGTCGTTAAGCGTCTGCCTTCGGCCCAGGTCATAATCCCAGAGTCCTGGGATGGAGCCCCGCATCAGGCTCCTTGCTCAGCAGGAAGTCTGCTTCTCCCGCTACCATTCCCTCTGCTTGCGTTCCCTCTCTCACTGTGTTTCTCTCTGTCAAATAAATAAAATCTTTAAAAAAAAAAAAAAAAAACACTTAGCCATCTTAATAAGCATTAACAAAAAGGGGGTAGAAAGAGGAGAAAAGAAGAGGAGAAAAAAGATACTTCTTTTACTAACAGTCTAGAATAAAATTTTTTAAAATTACAACATGGCGAAGGGCAGGAGGTAGGGTGGGAAGACCACAAAAATGGTGCTTAGTGAGTTAGCTTTCTGACTTAAGATTGCCTATAGCCCTATAATATTGATAGGAAAATAAATATACATTTGGGAAAACACCAAAATGGATTTCAAGGATGAACTCTAAGAGTTCATCTACTTTTATTTCTACTAGTATAAATATATTCTGAAAAAGATTTGTTCAAAAAAAATTTGAACTAAACAGGAAAGGAGAAAAAAATGTTAGAAGTAGAGTTGAAATAACACAAAGATTGTAAATAAGCCAATACAAATCAGTAATTACAGTAAATTTAAATGACTTAAAGATAAATATTACTTCAAAATTAAGAAATTTTGTTCAGAAAAAATCTACGACAAAGAAAAGCCCTTCATGCATAAAATTAAGAAAACACAAACTGAAAAACAGTATGCATAGTACCAAAAATTATAGAGAATTAATATCTTACAAATGCAAGAGACTTTTGTAAACAAAACAGAAAAAACACATTGCCAATAGAAAAAAATGAGCAAAATTATAATCAATTAAAGAAGGGGAATTCCAAGTGATGAACATTATTGATCAGGATATTTTGTTAACTATCTGGTTGACAAAAATCAGAAAATTTGATAATGCAAATGCTAGTGAATAATCAAAATAAATTTTTCTGCATTGTTTGTATAAATCTTTACTCCTATCAGTTCATTTCCTGTTGTTATTTATGACTAATTTTAGGAGATTTAATTTTTCGTGCTATATAGTGTTTTTAAATTTCTATTATTGAAGTATAGTTGATATACAATGTTATATTAGTTTCAGGTATATAACATAGTCATTTGACAATTCTACACATTATACAATGTTCACCACCATAAGCATAGTTATCATCTGTCACAATACAACCTTATTACTATAACATGGACCATATTCCCTGTACTGTACTTTTCACCTTCATGACTTATTTACTTTATAATTGGAAGTTTGAACCTCTTTGTATTTTAAGAAAATTAGACTCTTGTGCACAATATTTGTTATAGTTACTTACCCACACTTTGTCCCTCTTTGCTTTACTTTGTAATATGGGCTACAGATAAGTATCTTTTCACCTCATGGAGCTAATTTAACAATCTTCTGTGTTTGGGATTTTTAAAAATTTCTTATGCACAGAAAGCCTTCATTATTATGATTTTTAAACGTTCTATTTTTTTCTATTTTCAAAACAACATATAGTAATTTTTATTTAGTACTGGTTCCATTATTTTATTTTAGTTTTTCTGACTATCTAACAGGTTTGTTTTTGCACATAAACTTCTGATGATCTTGTCTCATTTAATCTTGACACTGGACTCACTTTCAGATTTACAGATCCATTACAGAATTTTCTGACACCTTGGTCTAAGAACCTTGGTTCTTGGTCTATAACCTTGGTCTATAACCTCTATAACCATTCTTTGCAATTAATTATGATTTAAATTTATTATATCCAACATGATAACATTGTTCTTACCCAAATATGTTAACAAGTATCTCTCATACAATATTAAATAACAGTGGTAATAGTGGAGAATGTCACCAGTGAGAATGTCACTGGTATTTTCAAGCTAATGTTAGTTTTAATTGAGGAAAAAGTTATATATTATTTCACTAAGAAGTTTTTTTTTTAATCTAAGAACAGATTTTAACACCTATTTTTCTGAAGGCATAAACATCTTCTTGTTATCACATGTAATTCTTTTTAAAGCATGGCTATTTAAGACTTGCTAATATTTTCTCTTGAGGTTTTCATTAGCATTATTAAGTCATGTTGATGTATCATTTCTATTTTTGTGTATGTTATCTTGGTTAGATTTTGTATCAATGTTATAAAGTCTACATAAAAAGAATTCAGAAGCTTTCTGAATTTTCTATGCTGTGGTACAATTTAAATAGTCTTAGCTTTATATGTTTCTTAAACTTTATACGGAATTTTTCCTGAAAACCTAGTTGAGACTAATGTTTTAGTGAAAGCAGATATAGCTCTTTAAATTCTGTCTAACCTCTTTAGTGGTAACTAGTATTCTTAGATCTCTCTCTCTTTTCTGGTCTCAAACCTGACAATTTATGTCTTCAGAGAATTAACCAGTTTTGTCTGGAAACTAGAAGCATTTTCTACTCCAAATTGCATGTAATCCTTTTTCATCAACAGAATATTTTAAAATCCTTCCCCCTTCCTAGAAACCTGAGGTTAGATATTTTTGCAAATTTCATTCAAGACAAATTTTACACTCCTCTTTTATTTCTCTTGATATTTTAAAATAGTATCTGAGAGGGGAAAAGGGGATATATAATTCTTTATTCTGATTCATATCAAATCAGAAATAAAACCAGAAAACTACTTTTCATTTTAATAGAATAAAGAATATCTTGCAAGTTTGTAGAACCTGCAAAGTCAAGCTATATTTTTTCTTTGCCCTATAGTTATTTAATAGAAGGTTATTTACTTTCAATAAAATAGTTTTCAAAGAGCAAAAAATTGCTAAGAAAGATCATTAGAAACTTATAAAGTAATGAATTCAATTTTAATATTAGTAATATTTCTAAGGCATTTTAATTAAATTTGAAATCAATATTATATGAGTAATCCTTTTTAATAATAAAATTTATCAAGAAAACAAAAAGTCGGCAAGACTTGAATAATTTATCATCAAGAGTCCACTCTTTGAAAATTATTGGCCTTTGCTCAGCATTTTTTACACTACAGTTACAAACAAAACAACAAAAAACCTGGCAAGAAACTTGAACTAATGAGCATTTTAGGGATGTCTGGGTGGCTCAGTCGGTTAAGTGTCTGCCTTTGGCTCAGGTCATGGTCCCAGGGTTCTGGGATCAAGCCCTGCATTGGGCTCCTTTCTCAGCACCTGCTTCTCCCTCTGCCACTTCCCCTACTTGTGAGTGCTCTCTCTCTGACAAATAATGAGCATTTTATACTAAAGTTTGGTGACTAAGATCAGCATAGGGCTTTTCCCCCTATCGTTTTCTCTTAAAAAATCTATCCTCCCCACCTTTAGAAGAAAAAGGAGGAAGGGGAGAAAGAAGTGAAAGAGGAAGAATAGTAGTAGGAGGAAAACAAGTAGGGGAGAGGAGAATAAGAAAGATAAGAAGAAGAAAAAAATATTTTTTAAAAAAGATTTTATTTATTTATTTATTTGACAGAGATGGAGATCACAAGCAGGCAGAGAGACAGGCAGAGGGAGAGGGGGAAGCAGGCTCCCTGCTGAGCAGAGAGCCCAATGCAGGGCTGGATACCAGAACCCTGAGATCATGACCTGAGCCAAAGGCAAAGGCTTTAAAACCCACTGAGTCACGCAGGTGCCCCAAGAAGAAGAAAAAATTATTATCAGTTGTTAAAAATTATTCACAAACTAAACTGAAAAGAATGATATAAACATCTTCTGTAAATGAAAATCATAACTCCTAGACAGATTATTAACTCCCTAGCATCAAAGATCATGCATGACTTATTATCAACTCAGAAAGCCTAATATAATAAAAATAATAATAACAACAATAATAAGATCACCTTTTTTAGGAATTTCTATACGATAGAAAAAAACACAAATCATTTGAATAAAATATACAGGACTTTACTGACCACCAACAGAACATAAGTAGTTACTGTTGTACTGAAAATTATTATTAACCATTTAATTCTCATAATGTCTTTTGAGGTATTCCCTTTTAACAAGAGGAAAACCTGAAATTCATAGAAGTTTATTAACTTCTTCAACATATCATAGAGTATAAACTGAAAAGGCAGATTCTAACTCAGTTCCCCAGACAGTCTTCCTACGACTAGGCCAAATATACTGTGTATCACTGACTAATTGTATGTCAGCATATCTTCTTAATCAAATATACCCGGAGTTCTGAATCCAGAAGGATTTCTCTCTATAATGATAAAATACCTTTCATTTTTTTCTTCTCAGGCAAGGAAGCACTTCCAGCACACAGCACTCTTATTTAATGAATATGCAGAATTTCACACAGAAAAAGTCAGAATTCACTCCACAGAGTTACCTTAACCTACGCCACTCCCAAATTCACATCAACAGAAGAATGCACTGCCATCTACATAACTGAACTCAATAATGATAACTCTTCTCTAAAGTAGGTTAAATCTCTCTAATATAGACTGTTTGATATCCATTCCATGATGTACGAAGTCTCCCAAACTGTACAGCTATGAAGTGTACATTTCCCACGGATCTTAACTGAAACTTGACTTTCTCGTGACATTACTTTCCCTACATCCATCTCAGGCGGCAGCTGCATATTCTTTCACATGTAACATCCAACTCAGCCTACAAGAACATGTTCCGTTCACCCTTATTACTGCCATCCACTCAGCTTCTACTTTTTCTAATCTTTTATTGGAGGTTTTGATATGGCTAGAGGTTACTCTTTATAAACTGTACGTTAATTTTGAGTGATTTCAATATCCATGAGGATAACCCACTAACGTCCTGCATCTTCAGGTATTAGCCTCATCTCAAAAGTTTCCTACTACAATTCAATGTCACCCACTCCCATGACTATCCTCATACCTTGTCATCAACTGGAACGACCATATGAAAACACAAGTTTAAATGCATCATTTTTGATTGCAGTTGCTTGGCCTTTTATCATGTTCTTTCAACTATTCCTGTTACACAAGTTTTTGTGTAGAATAATTGAAACATCTAGCCCACTTACCACTCTAGATTGTCCATGTCCAAAAGCCCACTCCTGCTTCACTTCATTTCCTGTCAACATTACTATCCCTGCCATATACTTCAAATAATCTCAATTATATTCCAAACTTTTGTCCAATTATCCTCCGATATCCACATAGAACACCACAATTAAGTATGAAGTGCAAATATCTTATTCTCTCTTACCTACACAGAGGCTATAGTTTGATCCTGAAAAAAAGAAAAACTATAGATTCCTCCAAAAATTTTGATCCTATATCTATCCATGTTTTCCTAGTCAATCTGTCATGCTACACAATAAATATTTCAAGACTTTTCACTCTCTTTACACCTCCAAACCCTCACCCCTCCGCTATCTTTCAGTAAAAAGAATTTCCAGCAATTTTACAATGGAAAAAGACCAATTGATTCAAAGTCACTATGAATTTTATCACTTCACTTTAAGAGGGAAGAAAGTTTTTTGGCCCAGAGAGATGCAGGAAAAACCTTTACGTATAAGAACATGCAATAAAACAAGACAGAGCTTGACCACCAGGTGGAGAAGAGGGGGCACAAAAAATTAGCTTTCACTTTAGTCTCTGCACCAAGTAGGAAAAAGCAAGGTCTCTCACTAGACAGAGGCAGAAATGTGGATTCCCTTGAGGTTCAGGTACACAGGGGCTGCCTGAGCCTTTGGCTAAACAGGAAAACCAACAAACACCTCCTGCCTTGATCCTGAGCCATTTACTGAGTAACTAACAAGAGTAGTCTAGGAGCACCTGGGTGGCTCAGTCAGTTAAGCATCTGTCTTCGGCTCAGGTCATGATCTCAGGGTCCTGGGATCAAGCCCCAATCAGGCTCCCTGATCAGCAAGGTGCCTGCTTCTCCCTCTCGTTCTGCCTTTCCCCTATGCTTATTTTCTCTCTCAAATAAATAAATAAAATCTTAAAAAAAAAAAGTCTACTATCAGAGAGCAATAAAAGGGGAAAGCCTCTCTCCACTTCATAGTACAAGGCTACAAAACCTGCCAAAAGATGAGAATGAACAAACACTGACAATCCACATACTAGGCTTCATACTAGGCAGAAGGTAGCTGCAGCCCAGGAACGTGAAGCCTGCTGTGCATTGAAGGTAACTATATTACAAGCAAAACCACAAATCAGGTCAGCTACTAACAATATGACTCAACTCCTATGCTAACAGTCTCATAAAAGATAAGGTGTAAAAGTAAAAAGAAGAAAAAAAGATAAGGTGTGACCATTTCCAAGCAGAAATGTAATATACATAACTCTCTACTCTTTCATGTGTGTGCACAAAATTCAATATTTAATTAAAAATGACAAGATTTACAGAAACCTAAAAAAAAAAAAAAAAAAAAACAGAATTCATGCTAAAAATAGCCAGTGGAACCAGATGCAGAGATGTGCATATTGCTACAACTATCAGAATGGTGATTTTAAAATGACTATATTTAATGTATTAAATGTTATAGTGAAAAGGGTAGAGAGTAGGCATGAACAAATGGGGAATTTCAGCAGATAGAATCCACAAAAAGCAGTCAAATAAAAATGTTTGAATTTCAAAACTCAGTATCGGAACTGAAGAATCCCTTGATGAGTTGAACTTGAACACCTGAACACGGCACTTGAACACAGCAGAAGAAATAATCATACAACTTGAAGACAGGTAAATATACATATTATAAAAAATGAAACAAACAAAAAAAACAACAAATAATGCAAACACAGAAGAGAGCACTCAAGAGTTGTTGGAACATATCAGGCCTACCTATGTATAAGTGAAGTTTAGGAAAGAGAACTGAAAGAATAGATCAGAAGAATCATTTGAGTAGAAAACAGCTAAGAATCTTCAAAATTAATGAAAGCTCACAAACCACAAATTAAAAAACTACAATCAGCCTAAATACAAAGAAATACTCATCTAATAGACACATGATGCTAGCTGCTGAAAAAGAAAACTTAAGAGAAAATCCTGAAGCCAGCAGAGAAGAAAGAAATATTACCCACAGAGGAACAAAGAGAACCACAGGAAACTTCTTGTCAGAAACTATTATTAAGCAGGAAGAAAACATCAATATCTTTAAGATACGTTGGGGAAAAAGTCATCTTAGAATTCTTTACCCCAGAAAAAATGTCTTTCAATAACTTCAGTCAAAATAAAGACTTTTGTAGAAAAAAATTAAAGAGAGTTCTTTACCAACATGCTTGTACTAGAAAAAACACTGAAGAAGTTTTTTCCGGCAGAAAAAAATATGATACTAGATGAAAATCTGCATCCACCAAAAGGATTAAAGAGCAGTAGAAATTATAAAAATTGGGGTAAATGTATTTTTTCATTTTATATTCTTTAAATGATAATTGACTAAACAGAAACAGTAAAAGTGTAGTCTGAAGTTTATAACATATACAGAAATAAAATATATGAGAATAATAGTATAAAGGACTTGAGGGAAATAATGAAAGTCTGCCGTAAATTTTTTATAATATCTGAGAAGTCGCATAACATGACCTGAAAATAGAGTATAATAGAAGTTAAATTTGCAATATTTAAACTTTAAGCAACCTCTAAAAATAAAACAATAAGCTAATCAGCTAGTAATGGAGAAAAAAATATATAATTATAAGAAATACACAGTCCAAAAAAAAAAAGTACCTTATCCAAACAAAAGCAGAAAAAATAGGAGTATACTGTACAATTGGTAGATGTTATTTCTCTCCAAATTTATACATGAAGGGATGTATATGATAAGGAAAAACAATAATGGATGCCTGAACATTATTATTAAAAGCAATCTAATAGTAAGTTTATACAAGAGAAAAGAGTACAATACTTACAAGCACAAACTTTAGTGTCAGGAAAACTTGGATTTGAGTCCAAATTCTCCCTCTTTTTTTTTTTTTAAGATTTTATTTATTTATTTGACAGAGAGAGATCACAAGTAGGCAGAGAGGCAAGCAGACAGAGAGGGGGAAGCAGGCTCCCTGCTGAGCAGAGAGCCCAATGCGGGGCTCTATCCCAGGACCCTGAGCCGAAGGCAAAGGCTTTAACCCACTGAGCCACCAAGGTGCCCCCAAATTCTCCCTCTTGTAAGTTGTATGGCCCTTGCCAAATTCTTAACTTCTTTTACCCTTGTTCTTATATTAGGGGCCCTTTATTCTTCATCCAGAAATTTGTAAGAATTTTTTAAAATGTAGTTTAGCTGTAACTCCATACGTTTTATATAAATGCTATCTATTATTATTACACAGTAGATACAGAGTGTCAGATGGTGACAATCCTCAAGACCTATTCTTTAATTACAGTGGCCCCCCCTTTAACATGCTTGCCTTGCCCATACCCCAAATCAGTACACTTGGGTAAGAGCATTTTGGAATAAGTTTGGTTAACATTGCCATATTGTAGTGTCTTTTGTCTAAAGTCTTCTTTTTGCTTATCCAAAGATTAGGGTAAATATATGGTGGAAAATTACTCATAACTGTGCAAATATCATGTTATCTCATATTACAGATTTGAAAGAAAATGTGTGCTGGAGCTCATACAGGACCTCTCAAAATAAGGTAAAAACAGAAATAAAAACCAAATATGGCAAAAAATAAAAAATAAAGGTCATGATCTCAAGAAGCAAACACAGAAGCTCTCTCCTTTCTTTAATTTTTATTTTCCCTTAAGACTGAACTAAAGCTACCAATTTGTTATAGAGATTTACTAATAAACTACATGAAAATTCACTGATTTATAATGGAGAGGAAAAACTGTAGCTTCCAACTGACCAGAATACAAAAATACTTTTCTTTCCAACAGCATTCTCTCCATTTTCCAAATTTCCAACAGAAAAATTTATAAGAAGAGAAGTGAAGGATGGTCTTTGATCTTACATAAGTCCTTCATTAGAACAAATATATTTAACATATCATGAGTGATGCTTAATTAGACGATGGCAAAAAGATGTAATATTCCTTCCCTCTGTGATAGGCTGAATAATGACCCCCCAAAGATATCCACGTCCAAATCCTCGGAATCTGTGAATGTTGCCTTCTATGGATTATGTGTGTAGGGCCTGGACATAGAACTGTCTTTAAAAGGCAGCAGGGGGGATTTGACACAGAAGAAGGCAATGTGACAGCCTCAGCAGACAGATTTAGAGGGGCTACACTGCTGACTTTGAATATGAAGGGACAGAAAGGAGCCAAAGAATGCAAAGGAGGCAACTCTAAAAACAATAGGACAAAGAAACCAATTCTTTCCTTAAACCTTATGGAGGGAGTATGGCCCACCTAACACTTTGATTTCAGCCCAGTGAAACTGATTTCAGACTTCTGACCTCCAGAATTTTAAGAAAATAAATATGTGCTTAAGATAATAAATGAATCAGTAAGGTAGTAAATGAATAGTTACTAGTTACTTTGCTAGACACATCCCAATATATCAAGACCTGAATTTTATACCTAACAATGACATAAAGATTTGGAGTAGCAAGATTGGTTCATACTACCAACCAGATCAAAGATGCCAGAGATGCTGGCACTAAGAGACCATTCCAGAACTAAAAAATCAACTTATTTTATATTAAGAAGAGTTACTATTATTTAATGCCAAATACTAAGTATGCATGATATAACAAAAATATCTTTCCTATTTTAAAAATTATAAAAATAAAACATTAAAAGGGATTAATAAACTGCTTTCAGGAATTTGAAATTAGGTATGCCTCATTCAAAATAATAAGCTATTCCTATTAGATAACAGTATGAAATCATACCTGATAGCATTAATTAAATCAAAGTATTTCAATTCCCAGCTCCTTTTTTTTTTTTTTGCTACTCAGTAATTCTCTGGTAGATAAGAATGAAATAAAATGGGTTCCCAGACCTACTATCCCATAAGGCCACGAGAATTGAGGATTAGTCAATTAAAGTGCAATTTTTATTTGGACGCCATCCAACTAAGGCTTGGGTGTTGTTCTGCAGCCACCAGAGGCAAAGGCATCTCTGGATAATACTCATCATAAAGTTCAGGAAAGCCTTTTTATCAGAAATGCCTCCTGAAATTTAAAGATATATTTTGTTATTTTTAAAGTTGCTTGAGAGAAAAAGAAAATACATTATTAATTCAGTCTTTCCAATTTCCTCAGAAGAATCACAATTAAATGGAAAACTTACTCAAGACTCTACTAGAAAGTGCCTTTTGGGTAAGTGTTTCATAAACATGAACATCTAATTTAAGTGTCTGTACAGGGCAACCCCTGGTTCTAAGCATCACCAATGGCTTCTCTCTGTTTTAATTTTCAACCCCTCTCATCCAAGGATGGGATTCTCCCATGCAGAGTTACCAAGGTAGACTTTTAAAAATGAAACTCCTGTGAAATTCTATCAGTAGACATCAGCCACAATCATAAAACAAAGACCCTGAGATTTCATTCCCAAGTGGGGATTTCCTTTCATTTGAATCAGGAATAGCTTCACCATTCAATTGGGTGCCAAGTGAAAGTTTTCAGAAAAACCATCTTCTTTGTTTTTCAGTTATATTACATGGCTTTTCATTTCTACCTTTCAATCCTGGAGGGCTCTTTAGTTCCAGATGCCTGCTAGAGAATTTTTTTGCCTGCTCTTGGCCTGGTCAACCTGGCGTCCAATGGACTCTAGCCAGAAGCGCTCTGGAGGAGCCATATTTTAGCCCAAATACTCTTCTTTGTTATGGATGAGGCTGCCTGACAGTGGCTGTGTTCCTGAGTTGGGTTGACTAATGGCTTCCAAGGCAGTGCTGAACAAGGCAGCCACTACCAACAGTAAAAAGTAAGTGACTGTTATTCAGAGAGCTGGGCCATCAAGGGGCTGCCATTGTGTTATTGTTGTTACTCGTTTTCTGTTTTCTGTTTTAAATAGTGATCTCGGATTCCAAGGATGTTTCTTTCTTGTTAATTTTTACTGTAATTCAGTCTACTAGCTTGGGCTACCGCTTACAATAGTTCTTTACTGTCATTTGCATTTTTTAAGTAGCATAATCCCAAAACCTCAGCAAAGTTGGGTACTTGTTTAAAATCAGAATAAAGTTGTTTTACAAGCCACACTTAAATAAGCCAAGATGTGCTCCAGCAGCATAGTGCACAGAAAACTTGAGTTCACACAACAAAATAAATGTTTAAGAGTCAGGATGTGTCTGCCATGTGATGAAGCCTCTGAACACAGCAAAGGCCTTTTTGCACAACTACAGTCAATGTCCAAGGGGGTGCACATCACAAGGGGTCCCCGCTCTCCTGAAGAGTGGCTCTGAGTTGGCTTTACAAAGTCTTTAAGCTGCAGTTTGTCCTCTGGCAGCTGAGTGACAGGAGTTTGGAACAGGTCTCAGATGGAATGTCCCAGCCCTTTCACAGGAAGCACATTACTGACTCACTAAACGTGAGTTCTAGCTTCAGGTAATGATGGTAACACCAGCAGGCGCCACCAGCATGGCCAGTCTCCACAGTATCCTGGGAAAGCTGAGCATTCCAAACAAGACTCCACACTACTCTGGCTCTTTTTTGTTAGTTTCTTCCATGGGTGAACCAGTTACTTCTGAGTATCCTCCCCAAGAGGGTGGGTGTGTTCAAAGGCAGGATAGCTTTTTCTGGAACAATCCTCAGGCTGTGTGGCATGACTGTGAGGATAAGCAGGAGGCTAGGAATTGTCTCAGGGGTCCTGTCTATTTTCCAATTTGGGGCTGAGCATGGTCAGAGCTTTGGGCAGTGGGAGACACCAGAGATCCTGAAAGTTTTGGTCAGAGGAGGCTGCTGCAAGAAAAGAGAGCACAAGAGGTCTAGCTTTCCTTTGGGCTAACCTTTCTGAAAGGTTCTATTCATCATTCCCCATGTCTCACTTAAATGGACTGGCAGTGCACAAGTGTCCGGTGTAAATGAAGGGCCTGAGTCCATTGCAGAGATTATTTTCTCCTGCCCCTGCCCCATGAGAATCCTCTCTGCTGGTGCACAGTGAGCACGGGATCTGTGCTGGACATGACCTGGGGTTTCCAAATCACTCTCAAGCTCTCAAAACCAGTCAGACCAGTCCTGTGGGTGACAAAAATGAAGCCTTGAGGTGGTATGACTTGACCTGGTCACAGGGCTAGCTGGAGGACTGGCTTGTCCCAGTGCTTTCTCCCTCAACCCTGGCCAAAGAAAGAGCTTTCTTGGCTTTGTCAAATGCTGATGGAAGTAGGTGGGCCCTGACTGCAGACAACTGGCCTCTGTAAACAACGCAGAGAGGCCATCCAAGGTGAGCTTTCTGGTGGTAGGAAAAGGAAAGGGCCATAGAGAACAGGAAGATCAACTCCTTCTTGTCCTGAGAAAGAAAACAGAATTCATCTGCCCCAAAGGAAAGATGGTTCCTGGGTGTCAGGTATAGGCGGAGCAACAGGAAGTGGACAAATAGGGTGCTTCAAAATCTGGCAGGTAGCTGGCAGGAATCAAGAAGTGAACAAGGAGCAGATTCATGACTGCCTGATTACACTTGAGTTACACACTTTCGTTAAAAAGGTTCTTATCCAGATTATCCTTAGTAAACAAATCTGTAGGTGAAACAGAAACTTATTTATATAAACAAAGACAGGCCATCCTGTCTTTGGAGTGAGCCCTAATGTCCAATGCACAACCTTGCTTTTTGGTCATAGTATCAATGTTAACCAGCATCTGGGCTTTAGCCATCCATATACAGATAGCCACTGCAGGCCCTCAATATATGGTGAGTTCTGTTTCCAGGATTATCTGCAGTTTTGGATCTTAGAGACATTTTGAGCTGAAAAGCTTGGCTGAGTGAAGGGCTCTGCTTGAGGACAAGTATTACCGAAACAGAGAAGCCAAGAGAAAAACTAGTTAGAAGCCTCTCTGAAATTGCTGAATTCTGGAACAACCTCAAACTTACTGAGGCATGGACAAAAGCATGAAAGAAGAGGCTGGTTGGGACTAGGAAAGAAGCTGGTTGGGATCCCTGGAGGGCCTCCAGACACCCCTGACTCTCACAATGGCTCTTTGCTCTCCTTTTGCTGGGAAGACTAATAGCCTCAAAGAAGACTAATAGCCTCTGGCCAAGGTATCCTGGCACATGGTCACTCAGGTGCCTCCAGGAGAGGCTAATGATATCCTGAGTATGAGGACAGTTGGGTCTCTAATTTAATCAAATGAAATATGGTTTGAGCTCTCGAAGGCATAGGAACTAAGAGTGATAGTGCATAGTACTGAGTACACAGTGCATCAGAATAATGCAGCTTTGACAAGCAGTCAGAGGGCCTATCGCCCAGAATTGCACAGATGATCAGATTTAAAGCAGCTGGTTTTTGTGGGGTTTTTTTTTTTTTTTTGGTACTTTATGTGACAGGTGAGGAAGAGTAGTGCTTCGTCTGCAGATAGAGTGAAACTATTGAAATCCAGGGGCTTGAAGCTATGGAAAATCATTTCTACTGTAGCACAGACCATTTCATACTTTTTAAAAATTTCCACTTAGGTATAAAAAGAAGAGCATTAAAACAGTGAACTGAAGGTTAAGTACACAATAAAATTAAAAGTAAGTTTTAAAGTGAATTATCAAGAAATAAAATGTTGATAAAATCAAGTGGTTGTGTTATCATAAGTGAAACCAACTGTGGTTTTGCATTTTGAACAACTACCCTGATGATATTAACATTAACTTATGCATAACTTTAGAAAGGGAGTCAGCAGTAATGAAAAAAATGTTGTTATGCATATTAAGTAACAATCTGAATATATGGTGAAAGACCTTTTATTCACTAACAACATAATAATCACAAAATCTGGATTGTTCTAATTACTTATTACTCTTGATAAAATTGCAATGGTATTCATATTACGATCATAAAATTACACTGAATTAGAGCATGAGAAGTTATAGATGAAGGAGTGTTAGACATCTGGTAATTACACAAAATTATAAAAACAATTTTCAGTGTATACTCATGCTAAGCCTATCACTGTTATTTGAGTTTTATGATAACA
Organism: Procyon lotor; assembly: GCA_028646535.1. Classification (NCBI taxonomy): domain Eukaryota; kingdom Metazoa; phylum Chordata; class Mammalia; order Carnivora; family Procyonidae; genus Procyon; species Procyon lotor. The sequence continues at coordinate 117,254,120 of CM053604.1, forward strand.
ACTCATTTGATAAGTCAGACTAAAATCAGCTCATGTTCAACTGCATTGTTACATTTAATCTTTACTATCTTCACATTGTAAACAGTCTCTTTATTTTCCCAAATACTTCACAAAGTTCAATTTGAATGTCTGTTTCAAAATCCCATTTCTTTGCCTTTTAACAAATGTCTCTACATTAATCTCCAACTTTATTTCCACTCTTTACTCTTCGTGTGTTTAAATAATAAAAATTGTCGTTATCTCTAAAATGGGAAATATGGGAAAATTATAATTTTTAGTTAAATGCAATTAACGTTTACCAAGTTTACAAAAAAAAAAAAAGGAGGAGGAGGAGGAGATGGAGGAGAAAAGGAAAGGAAAAAGAAAAGGAAAAGGAAAAAAAGAAAAAGTTCTTGATCCCTCCTAGGATTCTTAATCTAGTTTGCCAGAAATGTATGTAAACTTGGTCAGAGTTGTGAGAATGCTGGAAGTAGGCACTACAGACAAAGTGCAAATAATATTTATATTCATGTCATGAAGAAAATGATATTTACTCACAAAAGAAAAAATAAGTTAGAAGGAGTTAAAAAATATTTTTTATATTAGGCAATGTGGTAGTTATCTGTTGTGTCACCTCCCACCATTCATTCTACCTTCTGCTAAGGGCTTCCTGAACAGACACACTTCTAATCCCTCAGGGGAGGCACATGATTAGTACTGAACAATACATCGAATTCCCCTACCATAATAATTTGCTTAGTGATGCATAGGTGATCTAATTAAATGTTGAGGCACTAAGTTGTCATGATATGTTTGAAGAAATGTTGGGAAAAAACACATTGCTTTTGTTAGAGTTGACAAGGAAGATTATACTGCCCCTATTTTTTCTCCAACATGGCACCTAAAAATGAAACTAACTTAGAGAATACACAGCAACAAGGAGTTGCAAAACAAAAGAACTCATAGAATAAAATTTCTAGACAACAATTAACCCAATTTTAAAATCAGATAATACAAACTAAAAGAAGTCCAGTAAATTGGTAAGTTCATTAAAATATATTATTAAAAGATATGAAGTAGAGCAAATGAACATCCTCATATATGGGCAGGAACATGAATAATAATTCAGGGAAATGAATCGTGTCTCAAAATGCAACTATATTACAGACATTAAAAACCTGCATGTGATTAGACCTATCAAAATTATATTATCTATAATTATAGTTACAAAGAATAATTATAAAGAAAACATTGTAAGCACAATAAAATTTATTAATACATTGGCCCAGCAATAAGCAGAAAACAAGGACTCTGGTGAAGAATGTCATGACAAATGTTCCCTGGCAGCCTTCCTTATCTAAGTCTTTTATATGAAAGAAAATCTGGACAACACTTCAGCATGAAATTTCCTTTGGCACCAAATCCAGTGAACTATATAATAGATAAATTTATTGTGGCAGTTCATTTCTCCACCAATTTAAATTTCAAAGGGAAAGAGCATGGTAATTACACTACTCAGGGTTCTCTTCCATGAATACAAAGCATTGACATTTAGGAAGAAATATATTTGAAATAGGGAATTAGGAACTTGAGGCATGCGCTTTACAGTAGGCCTCTTAAAATAACTTCCAATATAGCCAATATTGGCCTCTGGAGACATCAAATGTAACTTTAACAATTCCACCACAGCAATGCTATCTCTACTACAGTCAGAAAGGCATGGATGTTAGGAACACATGAACTTAATTTCAAATGGATTAGCAATTGGGAAGTAAGTGTGTGACAGATACAACACAAGAGATAAATTTGAAAACATTATGAAAAACGAAAGAAGCCAGGTACAAAAGACTATATGATATTTGATAACATTTATAGGAAATTCCTAAATAACAAAACCGATATTGTGAAAAGCTAATCAGTGATTGAATACACAGGGGATAGGACTGACTCTAAAAAGGTACTGATAACTCTATATGGTAAAGAAACTGGTCTACCTCACAACTGTGGTGGTGGTTACATGATATGTATTTGTCAATCATATTGAATTGTATCCTTAAAATTGGCAAATTACATTGTATTTCAACTATACCTCATTGGCAAAATGAATTCAAAAATACATTAAAAGGATCATATATCATAATTAAGCAGGATTTATTTCAATGTGATATACCAATTTAACAAAATGGAAAATAAAAATCATATAATCATCTCAATACAGAAAAAGCATAGAAGGGGCGCCTGGGTGGCTCAGTCGTTAAGCAGCTGCCTTCGGCTCAGGTCATGATCCCAGAGTCCTGGGATCGAGCCCTGCATCGGGCTCCTTGCTAGGCAGGAAGCCTGCTTCTCCCACTACCATTCCCTCTGCTTGTATTCCCTCTCTCGCTGTGTTTCTCGCTGTCAAATAAATAAAATCTTTAAAAAAAAAAAAAAAGAAAAAGCATAGAAAAAATTCAACACCATTTATGATTTTAAAAAAAGTACATATAGATGGAACACACCTCAGCATAATAAAGGCCATATATGATAAGCCACAACTAACATTATAGTGGTTTTTTTTTTTAAGATTTTATTTATTTATTTGACAGAAAGACAGTGAGAGAGGGAACACAAGCATGGGGAGTGTGAGAAGGAGAAGCTCAGCAGGGAGCCCCATGTGGGGCTTAATCCCAGGACCCTGGAATCATGACCTGAACCGAGGGCAGATGCTTAATGACTAAACCACCCAGGGGCCTCTATAGTATGGTTAAAAGCTAATGAATTTCCTCTTTAAGACCAGGAAGGAGACAATGAGGCCCACCTACTCTTACCACTTTTATTCAATATATAATATGGGTATCCTAGACAAAGCAATTAGGCAAGAAAAAAAAATAAAAAGGCATCTAAATTGGCAAGAAAAAAGTAAAACTGTCACTATTTACAGATAACATGCCCTAACAAATAGGAAACCCTAAAAACTCCACCCAAAGACTATCAGAACTAATAAATGAATCCAGTAAAATTATAGGATACAAAATTAGTATACAAAAATCAGTTCTGTTTTTATAAACTAATAATGAAATACCGATAAATTAAGAAAATAATTCCACTTATAATTGCATCAAAAAGAATAAAATATTTAGAAATAAATTTAACCAAGGAGATAAAAGACCTGTTTTTTAGACAAAACAAAAAATGGAGAGACATTCCAAGCTCGTGGACTGAAAGATTTTATATTGTTAAAATGTTCATGCCACCCAAAGCAATCTACAGATTGAATGTAAACCCTATCAAATTTCCAATAGAATTGTATTCTAAAATGTGTATGGAATCACCAAATAACCAAAACAAAAAATATAAAAAGAATATTTTTATCAGAGCAAAACAGAAAAAAGTGTCATTTTACAAGGACATAACAACAAAAAATAAAATTCTACCAATTACAACCTTAAATTTAAAAAAAAAAGACCTCTATACAATGAAAGACTATATAAAATTAAAACAATAAAATCTTATTGAATTTATAAAAATAATTTTAAAATATAATAATACTATTATAGGATATGGGAATATAAAAATACTATGTTACTGGTGGTAGAGAATCCATGAAAAAAAAGTGCTAATGAATCACACACCATAACAACAGCCAAAGAATAAAATATATTGCTTTAAATATAGATACATATAATAAATACATAGGCACATTCCTGGGATGGATATAGGGAAATTTGTGTTGTCAGATGAGGAGTAATATTAAAAAAAAAAAAAAAAAGAAGAAGAGGTAATTAGCTAAGTCTCTATATGCCACATTTTATTGCCTTTATATTCTTAAAATATATGGTAAATTACTAATATTTTTAAAATATGGATGGAAATTGCACTGGTGCTTTTTCCATGTTAGATATTTTACTGCATAAAAATACATAATGATTAAATGTTATTTCCTAAATGTCTAATTCTTGTACAAATATGGCAAGAAAATAAAGGGAAAAAAGGTTCTTTGCTTTCCTAGAGAGCACAAATTTGTATTTTGAAATTAATTGAAGAAAACTAGAGTTGATTCATCAAGGATCAAGAAAAACGTTTCCTTTGCAGAAAGTAAAATTACACTATTTTAACTTACATCTAAAATGTGAAAAATATTTTAAGTTGAGGGCATGGTCATTATTTTTCTCTGTTCAGAGCACACAAATTTTTAAGATATACAGAGAATAAAATTAATTTTAATATATTTAAAACATTAAATACAGAGTAGATAAACTAAGAGAAATTTGTGAAGACTTTCTTAAAAGCCAGTGGACAATAAAAGTCACTGATAAACCACTACCATTCGTTATAAAATGTAATGACCTCCCCAAGGACTCCTCTGCAATTAGCAATGAATTCAAAGACAGGATGAGAAACTAATACTACAGAAAAATTAGAAACAGTCTTTAAAATTTACTTGGACTGGGGTGCCTAGCTGGCTCAGTCAGAGGAGCATCTGACTCTTTATCTCAGGGTTGTGGACTGGAGGCCTACCTTGGGTGTGGTGATTACTTAAAATTAGATTTTTTTTTTTTTGAGAGAGAGTGCTCGCATGCATGAGGGCATGGGATGGCAGGGAGGGGCAGAAGGAAAGTGAGAGAGAGAGAATCTTAATCAGGCTCCACACCCAGTGAGGAGCCCAACAAGGGGCTCAATCTCAGAACCCTGAGATCATAACCTGAGCTAAAATCAAGAGTCAGACACTTAACAGACTGAGCCAGGCACCTTGAAAATTAAGTCATTTTTAAAAAAATTTACTTGGAATAGATACCACTGGAAAAATACTAATAGGGAATGTCTTCTAGAAAATAAGTAAATTCATATCAATCTCCTTTCTAGAGCTTTATCTTAAGTATTTCCAGAGATTAACATTAATTATTGATTGGTATCATTACTAATATGCAATCCCAAACAAGGAAGGACTAACAATAAATGGTTTACAACTTCAGCTGAAGTTAGTATTTCGGTTTGTCCCTAACACACTTCTTCTGTGTTCTGTACATAAAGTTGTCCTATTTTAGCTGAGGTATATAGCCAGTTACCATCTACTTTTTTTTTTAATTTTTAGTCTCTGCTGTTTAAGGCTGTACATCAGAGAACAAGCTGCAGTGTTCCTAGTATAGCTGTTTTCTGAATGCTTTCCCATTATGGACTATAACCATAGTATTCAGGAAACAGAGCTTTTACTGAAGAATAAAAGACAAGCAATTTTCCTTGAACAAGCTATTTAAGTTTCTGACCCTATTTCCTCAACTGTAAAGTAGCAATAACATCGATGACATAGAGTTGTTCTGAGAATCAAATAAGATGGCATATGTGGAGTATATATCCAGTATATATATCCAGTATATATCCAGGCATGTACTGGATGTATAATACCTATTAATAACTTCTCCCAGATTATTACTGATCGCATGTATATAGATATCTTCAACAAAAGCATGAGAGCTTTCTTTAACTATAACATAGGGATTTAATTACACATACCACAAAGGGTGGATTCAAAGAAATAAAGTATTTAAATGACTCAGAATAATGCTAGCACAGTATAAAGCACTCCATGAAAAGCAGCTTTATTCCATGAAACCAATCTCATAGCAAGTTTAATTTGCAAAAATATACTTCATATATATCATGATTACTTAAAAATGCAATATAAATTTAACATACAAACATCATAAACAACATATGGTGCAAGAATGTTAAGAAATAGCCATGAAATAGTCTATGAAAAAGAAATTACAAAAAATTTTTAAGTTATTGCAATATTCCAGTTATTGCAATAATCATCCTTCACTACCAGAAACCAATGTCCTAAAGTCTGTGTTAATTACTCCATTATTTTTCTTTAAAGATTTGCAACATATTTAGATATCTTGAACATGTTTGTTAACCCTTACATTAGTAAGGGTCGTACTGTTTGGTATTCTGCTGTAACTTGCTTTTTTTTAAAAAAGATTTTATTTATTTACTTGAGAGAGAGACAAAGAGAGCACAAGCAGAGGGAGGGGCACAGAGAGGGGGGGAGCAGGCTCCCCACTGAGCAGGGAGCTCTGTGCAGGGCTCAATCCCAGGACCTAGAATCATCAGACCTGAGTCAAAGGCAGATACTTAACAACTGAACCACTCAGTCACCCCTGTGACTTGTTTTTATCAGCAAACTTGTTCCTAAGTTATACATGTGAGGAATATATAAGGATACTCATTTTCTGTGCTTTGTTTTATATCACATTTAGAACATTAAGTTATATATTCACTCTTTTGGTTTATACTAGTGCTATTTACAGTTTTGTATTATTTCTAACAATGCTGCTATGAATATTCTAGCTCACATTTCTTAGTGCATATATGTAGTAGTTTTATAGGACAAGGTTGGCAAACTTCCTATAAAGGGCCAGACAATAATTGTTTTAGGATTTGAGGGTATATGTTCTCTGCTACAACTACTCATTTCTGCCACGGCAGTACAAAACCAACCCTAAATCATAAGCAAATGAATGAGCATAGCTTTGTCCTAATAAAATTTTATTTACACAACAGGACAGATGGATTTGGCTGGAGGGACACAGCTTGCCAACTCCTGCTCTGTGTAGGTGTAGGAGAGGTGGCTTGGAATTGTTGATTTAGAGTGTATGTGCATCTTCACTTAGCTGCTTTAGAACAATCTCTTTTCCAAATTTCTTCTACCAATTTATACCCTCTCAAGCAATACGATAGAGACCTCCTTATTTCACATTGTCACCAATATTTTTATTTTTTAGTAAATAAAAATGTATTTTTATTAAATTTTATTAAAATTAATTAAAATTTAATTTTTCCAATAGAGTAAGTTTGAATTGGTATACATTGTGGCTTTATTTGTATATTTATGATAATTAATTAGTAATATTTTCATGTGTTCATTTGTTATTCATAAGCCCTCCCTACAGAAGGCCTATTCATATCATTTGACTATTTTTTCTGTAGGAGTATTTATCTTTTCTTATTGGTGCATAGAATTATACATACAAGATCTTACTTCCTTATTAAGTATGTTGCAAATTTCTTCTTCACTTGTCTGTCTTGTGTTGCCATTCTGAATGAATTCCTCTAATGAACACAACTATTTAATTTTAATGTGGGTAAATGCATTAATCTTCCCACGGTTTGCAGATTTGCAAATGTGTGTGCCATGTTTAAGAGAATATCTCTGTTCAAGCTCATTAGCTATTTCTTTTATATTTTCTTCTAATTTAATTAGAAATTTTTGTGTGTGATTTAAAGAAGTTTAATTATTCATTATGCATAACCAACATCTAAAAAACACCTGAATAAGTTCATCATTTTTCCTTTGATCTGCAATACCACATCAAATTTCTATATATATGTGAGTCTCTTTATAAACTTTCTTTTGTGCTCAGTCTATTTATCTAGTCCACAAGGCTGGACCCTAATATCTTAATTACTACTCTTTTGTTATAAAACCTTGAAGTCCATTAAGGTAGTATTACTCATTCTTGTTCTTTTCTCCAAAATTATATATCTATTCATTGACTCTTTACTTCTATATTAGTTGTATGATCAGCTCTTCAAATTCTATGAAAAACCTGTGGGATTCAAGTAGAACTGCACTGAGTCTATGGACTAGCTTAAAGATGGCTCAAATATTCAAATACAGTCTTCTTATCCATAAATTATCAAGTTTTGACAGGTTCTAAAGGAATCAATATGGCTTTTGGTATAAGGAATAAATAAAAGAATGGAGCCAAGTGGGCCAGCTTGGAACTCCACCGTATTACAGATCAGACTGTGGTAGTAGAATAATATCCCTCCCCCAAGAGGGTAATGTCCTAATCCTCAAACCCTGCGTATATGTTACCTTATAGGACAAAGGGACTTGGAAAAGAGATTAAGTCAAGCATCTTGACATGGATAAAGTATATTGGATTATCCCAGTGGGCTCAATATTAATTATCAATGTCATAAGAAGAAGGCAGAAATGTGGGAATGAGAAAAGATGTGACAGTGAAAGAATAGGTCAGAGAGAAAAAGAAGATGCCATGATGCTGACTTTGAAGATGGAAGGAGATTCTCTAAGCCTGAGCATACAGGTAAGCATTGAAACTGGATTCTCCCTTAGACACTCTAGAAGGAATGCATGCAGCCTTTCCAGCACTTAGATTTTAGGACTTTTGAAGTGAAGGCTATAAGATTATAAAATTTTGTTGCTTTGAGCGGATAGGTTTATGGTATTTGTTATAGCAGCTATGGGAAACTAATTCAAAATGGATGGCAAACTAAATTAGGAAGTCAGTGGTGCAAGGGCTGAGAACTGGGTGAATTCAACTTAGAACTTGAAGTGAGGATCAAATATAATTTTTTTATTGTCAAAGACAATTCTAAGGTTTAGGGCTTAAACAACTCAAAAAATAAACTACAAATTATTTTATGGTATACAACTAATCTGGTAAGAAAGATTAGGGATGGGAAAATGAGTTTTAGTTACTTTAAAGTTGAAGTGCCTATTTAGATATCCATCCATACAGAAAAATCAAATTGGCAGGTGAATACAGGAAAGAGAGCTAGAATGAAGACACACGTTTGCACATTAACAGTATCTAAAACCTCTAATGATAAATGAGTGGATAAAGGAGAGAATGGATCGTGGACTAGGTACTAGGTAGTTTAAAAGTCATGAATAGGAAAACACTACAGAAAAATAATAATTTTAAGCAGGAGAAAAACAGAATTTGGTCCTGAATGTTAAGTGAATTAAAATGAAGGGAGTTATCAACTGTAGTCTCTGGTGTTGGTAAGTCAGGAAAGATGAAAAAGGTAAAGGCAATTTAGACAACAGTTGTTTAAATGGAGTGATAGGAATGAAACCTGAATAGTCTGGAATAAGAAAAAGTTGGAGAATAGAAAGTGATAGTAACTATTGGCAACTTTTTTGTGAAGTTTTCCGAAAGGTGAAACAAAGAAACAAAGAAGGTAGCTGAACAGAAAGAAAAGTAGGGGTATTTCTAATTCTAAACTGAGATTGGTCACATAACAATTTAATGCTAAAGAGAATTACTTTAGAAAAAGAGAATTACTTAATGAGCTTGGATAGAAAAGAGAGTGTAATTTCATTAGAATATGGAGAAGTCTGGCTTATACAAGGAAAGCAAAGGAAACAATTGCTCAAATTCAGTGCTGAGAGCCTGTGAATGTTGTCTATGGATTTATTTTTTTCCAGTTTTATTGAGATATAACTGACATGTAACATATAAAACATACAACAAGGACACCTGGGTGAATCAGTCGGATAAGCATCTGCTGTCAGCTCAGGTCATGATCCCAGGGTCCTAGAATCAAACTCTACATTAGGCTCCGGCTCCCACTGCTGCTTCCCCTACTTGTGTGTGGTAGTGCTCTCTCTCTTTCTGCTTCTGTCAAATAAATAAAATATTTTAATAAAATAAAATATATGACATAATGATTTGATATATGTATATATTAAATAACTATCACAGTAATTTTAAAATCCATCGCCTCATACAAATTTTTTCTTGTGATGCAAATGTTTAAGATCCATTCCTTACCAATTTTCAAACACACAATACAATATTATTAACTATAGTTGCCATGCTATACATTACATCCCCAGAACTTATTTATAACTAGAAGTTTGCACCTTTTGACTACCTTCATCTAATTCCCTCAACCCCAACCCTCACCTCTAGCAAAAAAAAATCTGTTCTCTATTTCTATGAGACAGTGGGGGAAAGGGTGTTTAGTTTGATTATTTCATTGTCATGAGTGAAACAGGCAAGAAAACCACCAGCTGAATCAGAATCAAATACTGGATGCCTGAGAGAAAAGAAGGAATATAATCATATAGGAAAATATTATTGTTACAAAATTGTGCTAAGACTGTTTGGCAGACATGCTAGGTAAATATGGATGAACACATGACTGGGATTCTGCCAGGTTAGTTTGACAAAGAGAGAATAAGTCATGAGTACTATGAGGTCACGTAAGGGTTCATGAACTAGAGTGATATAATTCATTAGATGGCTAACAACATCTAATCTCAATAATGAAAGAACAGAGGACATGAGGAAGTGACGATACAACAGAAGAATGGTAGAACCAATGAACTGGAGGACTAAGTTGGGTTAATAATTGTTGGGAGTTTGGTTAATAGAAGCTATGAGTTGGAGAAATAGGAGGAGATTGATAAATGCAGAGTAACTAACTTGAAGACTGTATTATGGAGGAAGTATAGTTATTGGTAATGATATTTATAGGTAAAAGCATAAGTAGCTGAGGTAGTAGGAAGATACCACTGAAGGAGAGGAACAAAACATCCAATATATTAAATCACTTTGTCGATATTAAAAGCTTCAAAAATTATGACAGCAAAGATCCGAGGCCAAATCTTTAAAGACTGGGATATTTTCAAGAGAAAGATCTGGAAAAAACTGGAGTTATCAAAGTGAAACCAGAAGACACCTACCAAACTTCCATGTCTAATGGTGTGTGAGGTTGGCAGAGTCATGTGACTGACACTTCAAAAGCAATAGTGCCCTTCAAAGCACAATAGTTCTAACATGAAAGTGAGCAGAACTTTCAGAGAGGATGTGAGTGATAAAGGGAATGTGTTGATGAAGGGCCTGAGTTCCAAAGTGCACAATGAAAGCATTAGTGAGAGGTGCAAAATGAGGCTGGGCTGGAGAATGTATAAAGTTGCAAGCATGGCGTGCTGATGAAAAGAGGGTGTGAATGTCTTGGACTCATTGTGGTGACCCATGAAAACAAGGGTAAAAGGCATAGTGGGAATCTCTTAAATAGATTACGGTGATAATGCTCCCCTTGGGAGTTTTTTAAAACTGATACTGTAATCATGAAAGAATTAAATTGTTATGAAGAAAGAAAATATGTCAGTGTTGAGAGAAAATTTAATTGCACTGAAATAACAAATTATGGTCAAAGGTTCATGAATAACTAATGCCATTAATTAATTCTAAATTCAAAAATAATGTATTCAAATTTTATCAAAAAATTACAACCACCTAAAGGTTTCTGGCTAAGAATTGAAGTTTACTACATTCAATTTTATTTAAGGATCTAGATTAGAAGGCCAATAACCTTAATAAATCTTTAATATATAATTCTTACGCTCATTTAAAACTAGATTATATTAAGTCTAAGTAACATACTATTAAGCAACTTAATTAATAAATTCAATAGAATTATTCATTAACTGATGTACTATTTTGAACCATGATGATCATTTTTATTTATTTTTAGAATCAAGGATTTTTAATGTTTGGGCTCATCTTATTCAGTTACAATAATGCCCTGATATTTAATGAATGTTTGAGATTCTAGTCTAGACTAAGAAGAGAGCTCATAATACGAACCAAGTCACCTCCTCATACAAAAGATAAGTCAGCAATAATAACTGTATAAAATGCTAATATCTCAAAGAATGTGGGATCCTCTCTGAAACTTAATACAAAAGGGATGCACTCTAATTGTTAGCATATGAAAGAAATATGATTCTGACAAAAAGAAACTGCTTGTTTCTTCATGTTACCATTATACTGAGTGCTGACAAAGTGAGCCCTTTGCCTGCTCAATTAGTACTAGTTTGCTTTCTAGTGGATTTCTAAACACAGTAGTTTACAAAATTCTGAGGAATTCTCTATTTTGTCATTTTGTTTCAAAGTATTTTGTGGAAGACATGTTGACAATTCCAAGGGAAAAATATCACAGGGAATACTGTTAAAAATTCAAAAGTGGTTTCTAAAAGGCATATATATGCTTAATATGATAATGGAGCAACCTCTCTTACTAAGGACATATTTGAAAAGTCAAGCTCTAATAGCTCCCTTTTACCTTTCAGTATCCTTCTGTAAAACCTGCCAACACTTCCAAAATGGATGCCACTTCTGCCCAGAACCTCATCTCTATTCTATAGCATTCCAATATAGTCATGCTTTCACATAGCTGCCAATCAACATGTAAGCAAGTGAACTTAAACTAAGAGCAGATTCATTACTTAACCTTCCCAGGCATTATGTGTATCTTCAGAGGGAAATCAAAGATAAAACAAAACACCTAATCACCATCACCATCATCCCAATAATAAAAATAGCAATTTCTACATAATCAAAATATACAGGAATTAACCACTAGATACGGAATTTTCAAAACTGTGATGAGGACTATCTAATATACCATTTACAGTACTATGTAAAATATGTCTTGATTTGTTGAATCTTTGTCTTTTTCACTCTGCTGAATTTATTTAAAACACACACTTTTACTTATATAGCACTTCAGTGAAAATGGCTTTTTGTATTTTTTAATTCTAAGAAATTGAATCTTGTAAACAGAACTGTTTAACCATGTTAATTTAGTTCAGAGAATTTTCTCACTTAAAACTCTCACTAGATGACACTGTTTTACCACCTAGAAGGGCTTCCAACTGTATGTACAACAGATTGCCGGTGCTTTTCCTTTCTTTCTAATAAAGGAACTACCTTTTTAAGGATTTCGTCTTTTTAGGTTTCAGATTATACAAACTTTAAATGAAAATTGTTAGTCTTTTACAACTTGAGAGAAAGAATCTTTTCAGATTGTTGAAGTCCAATATATTTCCTCACTCCCAAGGTATGGAAATTTTCGTGCTTGTTTTTATGTTATTAAATAAATATTCCAAGCAGTAACCAGTAACAACAGCTGACATAAGGCCATTTATTACGCACCAGGTATAGTCCTAAGTGCTTTACATATATAATATAACCCTCACAAGAAAAATTTTTAAAAAGTAATCTAACATCACATTTCTGATAAGTGACAAAGCAGTCTGAGGAGCCTACCTACTGGACCAGTAGTGACTACTACTTGCCGTAATGAATAACTACTTATAGACCAAAATATCTGATACTGAATTGATTTTCTCCCAACCAACCTAATCAGGTATTATTCAGATATTGTCCTATCATGTCATGTAGCACAATTCATGAGCTATTTGAAAAACAGCTCAAGCAGAAAGGAATTCTTCCTGGGTTCCCTCCCAGAGCAACTGCAAAGGATGTATTATTTATAGAGTACATAAAAAGCCACTTTGATGATAAAGGTATGTTAATTAAAAACCATCTAAATGTTTGTAGACCTTTATCTGCAAAGACAAATGTAGCTTTAGAGAAACTGATTTGTAGTATGCTTTTATAGCTTAAGTGAAAAGATTGAAATTTCTTATAAGAAATACTAAATCATTTTGTCAACATATAATCACCAAATAAAGAGGCTCCTAATCCTCCTCCAAGACGGAATAAAGACAACAATGTATTAAGTCTGCTATGTTCTATGAATGTTCGCTTTTTCTTTTAATGCAATCCCTTACTCCTAAACTTTCCCAACAATCTCTTTCCAATGTGCCCACTAATACTTCTGCTTCATTATGAGTTCACTCTCTAAAAACTTATAAACTCTTCTGTAGATATACAGTCTAATATCCTGACCTTAATTAGACTAAAATCACCACTTTTCCTGCATCCTTTCAAAGCTGAAGCAACTTTTTCTCTTTTCTTATGAACTTTAGAACGAGGTCATAGGACCAACCTCTTCCTGATCAGACCATTTCTCCCTTCAATTCATATTTAAAAGTAAAATCTGCTTTTTGAAACTCAGATCATTCTTTTCCTTAACTGGTTATGAAAAAAATACAGACTTCCTATTTACCAAATTTATAAAGATGCACATACGTGGCTTTCAGCATTCAATTCCATAATATTTATTTCCATCCCAGATTATTTCAAAATCTATCCAACATCCTGGCTTCTCTTCACTTTGGCTTTTTCCATTGTCCTTTGCCCTCTGCCCACATCAACATTTTCCTCTCTCTATCACACCCTAAGACTAACCACTGTCCCAACAACCCAAACACTAAATAAGAAATCCTAATCCCCACCAACCTTTTATGATAACTAATCTTTTTAGCATTTCCCCTGTTATATAGAATTATCCTTCTGTGACCTTTCAATGCACTGATTCTTTTTTCTCCTATCTTTCAACATTTTCCTATTTCTCCTCACTTACACAGTTTAGATTTTTGTGGTTAATCATTATAATCAGTACATATTCTCTTCTATTTCTCAACTACTACTACTACAGAGAAGGTGTCTTTTCTCTTATATAAGACAAAAATTTCCTTTCTGCTCCTCAGGACATCTCTCTCCATCAGCTACATATCCTCTATCTATAGATGATATGAATTACTCATATAGATATGAATTTGTTATCTCCTATAAGAATAGAGGATCCACCAGAGATCCAGCCTTAAAAAACTAAGTTCAAGAAAGAGAAGAATAAAATAGAGAAGGGAAAATCAACAATGACATAATTAAAAATAAAACTCCAAGACTGATGGGATGCCTGGGTGGCTCCATTGGTTAAGCATCTGATTCTTGGGGTGCTTAGGTGGCTCAGTTGTTAAGCGTCTACCTTCAGCTCAGGTCATGATCCCGGGGTCCTGAGATCAAGCCCCACATCAGGCTCCTTGTCAGCGGGAGGCCTGCTTCACCCTCTCCCACTCCCCTTGCTTGTGCTCTCTCTCTCACTGTCTCTCTCTCTCTGTCAAATAAATAAATAAAATCTTAAAAAAAAAAAAAAAAGCATTTGATTCTTGATTTCAGCTCAGGTGATGATCTCTACACGGTGAGATCAAGCCCCACATCAGGCTCCATGCTCAGTGGGAGTCTGCTTGAAATTCTCTTTCTCCTGTGCCCTCCACCTGCTCGCTCGCTCTCTCTCTCTCTCTCTCATAAATAAATAAATAAATAAATAAATAAATAAATAAATAAATAAATAAATAAATAAAATTTTTTGAAGAGTGGGGGGACACCTGGGTAGCTTAGTTGGCTCAGCATCTGACTCTTGGTTCAGGCTCAGGTCATAATCTTGGGTCATAGGATTGAGCCCTGCATCAAGCTACAAACTCAGTGCGGAGTCTGCTTGAGATTCTCTATCTCTCCCTCTGCTCCTCCCCAACTCATGTGCTATCTCTCTCTCTCTCTCACTCTCCAGAATAAATAAATAAATAAAAAACAAAAACAAAAAACAAAAAACTGAAAGCTATGAATTTCCAAACTGAAATGTCCTCTTAATATCTAACATAGTGGATAAAATTGCACATACACTGGTAGGTATCATTGTGAAATTTCAGAACTCTGAGTGAAAAGAAGATCTTATGAACTTACGAAGAGAGAACTTATAAAAGTAATTCATAAAGAGAGAACTTATAAAATGATTAAGAAGAAAAAAATTCATGGAATCATAATTATTATCAATTTCTTTACAGAAAAACTTAAAGCTGGAATGTCTTTTCTTTATAAAGAAAAGATGTCTCCAAACTAGAATACTAAACCAAGCAAAAACATAAATTACACAATTTGACAGAATAAATTTATAGACAGACCAAGATGATATTAAACCAAGGAAGTAAATGAAGGAATGGTTGTACATGGCACCTAAAAAGAGGTTCCAACACAGGAGGAAAGCAGGACTGTTTTCTAAGACAACAGTGAAAAAGGATCATAGTTCTGACTAGTAGAGACCAGGCTTGGAGGGGGTGGGTTGGGTGGACAATATTTATAGACTGGAACAGGATAAACAGTTGTGATACAGAACAGGGTATGGCTCTTTATCTTTTGCCACTTAAGGCTCCAATTTTCCATCATCCCTTTTATGAATGAAATCCACATCATGATGATATATAGTTGAGTCTAAATGATGAGAAAATAAATACAATTAAACTGAAAGCTAAGCCCCTTTTTGAAGCAGTATCTTGTCCAGATTCTTCTGATCCAGAAAGCTTAACAGGAGAGAAAAACAGAAATCTGTCCAAATGAGAGTCTCCATCTTTGCATATGTGCAGAATAAAGGGATTATATACCGCAAGGTGATAATTGTCTTTGAAGAATGGAACTGTGGAACTGGGATAAAATTGATGTGAGGAGACTTTATTTCAAATGCTCACTCTCCAATTCCTTTAGAATTTAGTAATTTATGAAGATATTACCCATCAGAACTGAAGAAAAGAAAATATATCATCTTGAAGTAAACAGAACCTCTTAAATATTGTTGAGGCTGTTCTTTGTTCTGAGCTTTTTAGTGAAACAATCAATCTTCATCATCATTGTCTCAGTTCTAAGACTCTGCTTTTGTTCCTTTGCCTGAGACATATAAATCCAATGTTAGTCTTCCCTTGAACATCAGCAAACTTATCCACAATGAAAACCAGACCATTTTAGACGTTTGCATTTTACCTAAGAATGTAAACCGTCAACATCAACATAACTTCCCATATGATCTCTAATGAGTTCAGAGCTTCTGCTTAAACTGAGATAAAGTGCTTTTTATCAAAATATGTTGAGAAAAATTAGTCAGTAATACAAAGTGCAAAAGAGGCTCTCCAATTTTGTCTTGATTTCAACTTAAATTTATGTCCTGAAAGCACTGTTTTCTTTCCTCCTCACTGATTAACTGACTTTTGCTTTTCATTCTGAAATAATCCTCAGCTTCTTATGCATATTCCCTTATTTCTTGATGCTCCTTTTTTATCTTCAGCTCATACATATTTGTTATCTAAAATCTTCTCTTAATTTTGCTAGTCTTTGGCTGGGCTATTTCAATCCTGGCATCTCTGATTCACCTCTTTCTTGCCTGAAAATAAATCATACCAAATATTTAATTTCTTGTTCATATTACTTTACACGTGAAAACACTACTGCAGTGCATTTCAATCTAGAATTTTATCTACTTTTTTATGTTCTTCCTACCTCAGTAAAAATGTTTAATGTCTAACTGTAATTAAAATAAACTAAATTGAGTCTTCATTTATATATATTAATGGACAATTATGAAACTGGCTATTGTCTGGGTCACTCTACCCTGGTACAGTGATATGATATAATATGATACTTTGTAAAGAAATGAAACATTGACGGTACTAAAAAAAATAAAAATCTACTTGACCCTATTTGGAGCTTGGGCTGAAACAAATTAAAGCACTAAGACCATATTAATAATTTGTGAAGAAGAAAGAACACTGAATTTGCCATGCATCATTTCACAAGAAGAAAAATTTGAGCTTACAGAGTATTCCATTAATTTCTCTTTGGAAAGTTAATATGGAAAGTTATTCTAAAATCATTAGAATATGTTCGCTACCCAGTGCTTTGTGTTCACACTGTACTTCATCCTCAAATGTCATAGTCCTACTGTCCTCTTAACATTTTCTACCATGATAATAATTAAAGATACTTGCAGAATAAATGTTTACTTAATTATCATGATGTAGCACACTGTGTTAATACTGCATACAAGTTATTAACAGTAAATTTTTGTACTCACTTGGAAAAAAAAGGAATTACCTGAACAGAAATGAGAAAAAAATTACCTATTAGAAATTAGAAAGAAATTTGGTTATGAGGATCTGTAGAAATTTTTTTAGTGATTTTGTTTCTATTCTTAATATTTGCTTATTTGTTTTACTAGAAAACCATATAAGCTAATGAAACCAATAGAATATTCATAACCATCAATCAATATATAATAAATATAATAAGATTTACTCTACAAAGTCATAATTAATATGAAATATGTGACATTAAATGTGGATATAAGATGGTACCTGGTGGATGAGTAGTGAAATTGAAATTTGTAAGGTAGCATCATTAAAAAAGATACATCAGCTAGTTTATGTGTATGTTTTAGGATTATTTAAGGAGCAAGGCAACAGGATCTTAAAACATGAGTTAATACTGAATTGAAGTCAGTTCTAGAAGGCAGTGGAAAGGGGTGGAAGGCCCAAAAATGACCCAACAAGGAAGAGATCAACTTCCTACATGGCTTGGTAGGGGAAAAATGGTACACGGATCTGGTGGCCTCATCTTTTAAAGTAAAGATGGGGGATTAGTTATTACAAGTATTTTTTACTAATATGTATGACAGGTTCATTAACATTTAAAATAATGCTCCAACTAAAACAGTGTGTATGAAAAAATTTAGGGAGTACACACATCAATTCAATTACTATGATTTTCTTAATGGTTTCCCATTAAGAGATGTATATCCCTCATTAGAATTGTTGTATTCATTTTCCTTCTTTTATGCCTCTCTTCATTAAAATATTAAACTAGTTAATGAGAAGAGATCTATTTTACTGTTGATATGAGATTAATTAACTTATTTCCCACACATAGCATTTAATTATGGAACCACCATTAACTCAGTTTTGAAGATGGGAAATGAAAGATTATTTGGAGTAAGAGATTTGCCGAGATCACTCGTTAGAAACTAGGTGAATCAATACCTCTGACTTCAGAGATTACGTTCTCAACTAACACACTACACTAACATTGTGTGAGTTTCATTCACACCAACACTCACATTCATACTAATGTTCTTTAGAACACAATGAAAAACAAAGGATGAGACTGGTGATTATAGATATAAATTATTCACTTATAAAACATTTGACCTGGCATAAGCTAGGTTCTATGGACACAAAGATGAACAAGACTTGATCTTTCTCTAAAGACGTACAGAGGAAAAACATCTGTGACCATGATAAATACACCTTGTAGACCTCAAACTAAAGGGAGCATAATGATAGAGAACTCCCAGCTGCTAAGGTCTCAAATCTATGCTATGCTCTCCACAATCCATCTAATCAACAAGCAAGTATATTCAAAATACTAAGGCAGGCTCTTCCCAATTTTGGCTTAAAGATTCCTCAAAGACTTTGGGAATCTTGACAAGGCCTTTTGGAATGCTTTTACCCAACTTTCCCTTCCTCTCTCTTCCACTTGGGGTCAGTTTTGCATCTCAGTCTGATTGATTTCCCAGACTTGATTAGTTCCCACTCTAGTTCCTAGTTTCTCATAAGAACATTTCACCTAATATAATACTTGTATGTTTAACTGGAGCTGGGTATATGTTTCTCAGAGAATCTGGACTAACCTAGGATTCAACTGAAGAAAGATGGGTAGAGGTGGGCAAAACTAAATATAAACTAGTTTCACAAAAGTATTTTTAGGCTAGGTAAAGCTAATAATACGAATACCAGGACTGGCCTTTGCTTAGGCTTTTTCCCCAATCCCTTGTACCTACAATTCCAAAATCAAACGCTAACCTTGAGCTGAGGTGTTTTTGGTTTTTAGAATTATCTATTAAAGCTTAAATGCTATTTTTTTTCTTTTTATATATTGCAACTTTATTTTATTTTATTATTGTTGGTGCTGATGATTTTTGAGAGAAAGAGAATGACTGGAACCTAGGATCAAAATGTGAAAAGAGATACTGCTGGGGTGAGTCTGAAGTGTCAGAGCCAGATAACAGGTTAAGGATAGAAGAAGTACCATGAAGTGTAGAAATTTCCTCCCCAAAAATGGCTACTGTTATAACAATTCTTAGATATTGATATTAACCAGTTTGTAAATATTTCAAATCTCCTAGTGAAACACATTTTAATGCATTATGTATGTGCTTGATTCCAAGATTTCTACAGATTAATCAGCTTTTGTACACCTACTTCTCAATTTAAAACTTGACATACAATGGGTAACAGTTATTTGTTTTAACATTCATTCACTCACTCATAACAAATATGGCAGAATTTTCTTATAAGAGTCAGGGACTATAGAATTTGAGGTTTCAGCAGTGGATAAATAAAAATCCCTGATCTACTAAAACTCACTTTCCAAAGAGAGGAAATAGTTAAATGAGTAATTGAACATGAAATATACTATACTGTGAATGCTATGAAGAAAAATAAAGTAGGGTAAGGGCTCAAGAATAAGTGGGAGTGGGGAGAGGTGCTAATCAAATAGGTCTGTGAGGAAAGGCAGAATGAAAAGGATACCATTTGAGTAGAGACCCAAATAAAACCAAAGGAAAGAGCCATGCATATATTTGGAGGAAGAGTGTTCCAAGATGTGGGAAGAGTGATTTTAAAGACCCTGTGACAGAAGTGGGCTTAGAATACTAGACTAAGAGTAAGGGTGCCAATGTGGCTGGATCAGAGTGGAAGTGTGATGAGAAGCAGGAAATGAGATTATACCCAGGGCCAGATGTACAACCAGATGGGGTCTTGCATGTATAAAAAATAAAGAACACTATTACAAAATGTATTCTGGCAATTATTTGCCAGAAATTTAAGTTAATGTTAGTAAGCTGCTTACCTCTTTAATAAAATGTACCTCTTCCCCAAATTACCATTTTTAAATGAAACATTCCACAGGCTTCATCAAGACCTGTCACATTGTTAATAAAGAAATCTAATCTTTACAACCTGGCACATTCAGCTGGACTGATGTAGTATCTAACAATCTGGTATAATTTAGTCAACAGCAGTGCTCTCCAATGATGTGTTACCCTTGGGACAGTCTGATATTTGAACAGTTCCAAATTTAGCTATATCTAGCGAATAATTTAATGTATTCAGTGAAATTAAGTTGGTTATCAAAACAAATGGTTTCAATTCTTAGGAAAAATGTTATTTAGAAAAAGTGTGTTTGTACATAGCATTTTAACTTGAACGCTATTGGTGTTGCATCTAGTAGTTTAGATAATTGCTGATATGTTCATATACAAATAAGAAAGCCCATAAAAATAATTTTAAGAGGCGCCTGGGTGGCTCAGTGTGTTAAAGCCTCTGCCTTCAGCTCAGGTCATGATCTCAGGGTCCTGGGATTGAGCCCCATTGGGCTCTCTGCTCAGCAAGGAGCCTGCTTCCCCTTCTCTCTTTGCCTGCCTCTCTGACTACTTGTGATCTCTGTCAAATAAATAAATAAAATCTTTTTTAAAAATAAAAAAATAAAAATAATTTTAAAATTCTCTCTGAATAGATTTAATGAATTTATATTTTCTAGAGTATATCCAGAAATAATATAAAAAATCCTTTATAGTGTTACATATTCCAAACAGTTCCATGACCTTAATCCTTGATTTTATAAAAAATATTTAATAGTTCTTAAATAGTACACATGTACAAAATATCTCCAAAGAAAACATACTTTAGACAAAATTAATTATTTGCCACAATGGAATATGTTATCTGACTGAAAATCATACAGGCTTTTATCTAGCATGAATAAAAATATTTTTCAAGTTATTTCTCTAAACAGTTTCAAAATGGTTAACACAACATGTAAACATTATTTCTATTTTATTTATTTTTTTATGAAAATATCAAGTTGTTAAGAGTAATATGTCAGACTATTTCCTCACTGTAAGAGAGGGTTAAGGCATCTTGACTTATACTAAGGAAGTAGGTAACCAGGAAAAAATTAGGTTAAGAATCCAGTTACTTGATTTTGCTAGTTTTATAAAACTGTTGATCAAGAAAAGACTGTGAAGCAACCAAAGCATTTATTTGGGGTCTTAGGTATTGCAATATTCTGGAGTCACAGAATTGACCAAAATTGCAAGGGTGCTCCAAATTACAGGCAGAGAGTTCAGGCTTATAAAGACAAAATTATAAGGTTACATTACTTATTTTAAAAGATTTATGAATGGTGCTGGAAGAGTCTGAACTGACTATATCATACACAATTGTCCTTTTAGCTAACTGGTATTACTTTATCTCTAATTCAATCCAAAGCAGAAGGATATATTCCAAGAGGTGTCATGGTTGCAACTGACAAGTTACAACTGACAAAAGTCCAAAGTCCTTGGGCCCTGCTTTCTCAGTGTCCTTCCAACTCCATTTTGAATGGTTCCTTAGCAATGCTAACTTCATGTTGCATCTTCTTTCACAAAACAATACCTATAGCTCCTTAACTCCAATCTTAAGCCAGATCATGGCTAGACTTCATCATATAACTGGAGGAAAGGAACTTCCATCAAAGTTGTTTATTTTATATTTATCTTTTCCTTTTACCTCCAGGGTTTTTTTTTTTACCTTGTAATTGTACACTTTTAGGGTACAATTAAGTTTATCAATATATCTCACATTATAACTTTCTGGTTAATTAGATAGTT
Source organism: Procyon lotor (assembly GCA_028646535.1). Lineage (NCBI taxonomy): Eukaryota > Metazoa > Chordata > Mammalia > Carnivora > Procyonidae > Procyon > Procyon lotor. Next base: position 117,276,122 of record CM053604.1, read on the forward strand.
TTGATTTAAAGTAGATGGGTTTCAATAAATAAAATCTTTAAAAAAAAGTGGGGGGTGCCTGGGTGGCTCAGTGGGTTAAAGCCTCTGCCTTCGGCTCAGGTCATGATCTCAGGGTCCTGGGATCAAGACCCACATTGGGCTCTCCGCTCAGCAGGAAGCCTGCTTACCCCCTCTGCCTGCCTCTCAGCTTACTTGTGCTCTCTCTGTCAAATAAATAAATAAAATCTTTTAAAAAAATTAATAAAGTAGATGGGTTTACTTCCTTTGATAAAGCATGTAAAACTCTGCCAAAAAGCCTCATCAGTATATAATAAAGATCCTAAAAGCTGGCTTTCATATCAGAGAGAAAGAATATGAGTATGCAGTAGGATATGACCATAAGTTTAAATAAAATAAATGAAAGAAAGAATGGTAGATAATGTGACTGATTTAATTTCATAGCTTGACTTGTGTTGAATATTTTGAGAAATATCAATGACTATTATGTCTACTATCTAGTTAGCTGGTCAACTAAGTATTTCTTTATGTACTTACATATATTGGTGTCAAAAGATACTTTTCAGTACGGTAAAGAATACTTTCAAAAGAGGAAAATTAGTAATGCTCTAATGCAATCCCTACTTTGTATTTTTTCTCATTGTTAATCGGGATACTATAGTATCTTTGGAGTAAACTGGAAGCACGTATACACACACACACACACACATATATACATACAGATACACACATATATACATACAGACATACACACACACACACATATATATAACAAATGGAGAATGTCAGATAAGGAGATTAAGTCAAAAAGACATGTTATCTTCTAGATAGTGATCTTAAGTACTATTCAGATTCTACTTGGCTGAAAATAAAAATGAGACCTAAAAGGACTAAAATTTTCCCAACTAACTACCTCCCAGAACAAAGCCCAGGAATATTTTTAAAACTACAAAAATATCCAGGACCCAATAAGGTAAATTTCACAACATCTGGAACCCAATAAAAAATTATCAAGTCTCTAAAGAAGCAGAAAAATACCACCCATGATGAAAAAAATTAGTTGACCAAAATTTTACCCATAAATGGCATAATCAGCAGAAAAAAACCTAAAACTTTAATAATTTTCAAGAAGGCAAGTTAAGCATACTAAAGATAGACATGGAAGATAATTAAACATCCAACTAGAACTTCTAGATATGAAAAATTACAGTATCTGAAATAAAAAGTACAATGGATAGAATAAGTAGACTAGACTGCAGAAAAAAAGTTAGTGAGCTGTGAGATAGCAATTGATACCACCCAAAATGAAATACAGAGAGAAAAAAACACATACAAAAATAAGCAGAGCATCTGTGAACTATTTATCCAAATATATGTTAATTCAAATCCTACAGAGAAGCAAGCAAAAGCCAATTATATTACCAAAATTTGTCCAAAATTAATGAAAACTATAAACCCACAGATCTAAGATGTCCGACTATTCCCAAACATAGAAATATGAAAAAAAAAATTACACAAAGACACAATTTAATCAAATTGCCTAAAAATAGTGATAGAATGAATAGCTTAAAAGCATCCAGGGGGAAAAATATGTATAAAAGAAAAAAACTAAAGATGAGAGCAAATCCTAAAATAGCAATATCTTATAAAGTACTAAAAGGAAAAGGTAAATGAAACTGTCAAACTGTCAACCTAGAATTCACTGCCCAAAGAAAATCTTTCAAAAGTGAAAGTCAAATGCTTTTTCAGACATGCAGAAGCTGAAAGGATTCATTAAGAGCAGACCTGCATTACAAAAAATGCTAAGAAAAATCCTCCAGCCAGAAGAAAAATGATACCAGGTGCACCTGGCTTAGTCGTTAAGCATCTGCCTTCAGCTCAGGTCATGATCGCAGCATCCTGGGATTAAACACCACCCCCCACCCCACCACCCCCACCCCACCACCCTACCCCCTGCACTGGGCTCCCTGTTTCTTTGTCTTCCACTCCCCCTGCTTGTGTTCCCTCTCTCACTCGGTCTCTGTCTGTCAAATAAAAATCTTAAAAAAACAAAGAAAAGAAAAATGATACCAGATGGAAATAAAGATCTACACAAAGGAATGAAAAGCATGGGAAACATGATAATATGGGTAACTATAAAATTTATTAAATTTCTTTAAAACAATATTTTGGCTTATGGCTTTTTTGACAAAACATAGCAACTAACTTTTCTAGAAGTGGAAATATGCCTGTCTTAAAACAGTCAAGAAAGAGTAGCTATCTCTCAAAATCTCTCTCAGGATCCCCTCCTCTTTCATCAAAACCTAAAATTAGATAGCGGCAAAGGAGAAGAAATGGTATAAATTAAAAATGCCATTTCTAGAACCTAAAAATCTCAAGGTATAAAAATAGTAGAACATGTTCTCCAGAATCTAATATCTTTTTTTCCACTATGGAAATTAAGAAAGTTTTGTACTGCTCTGGAGTTCTTTAACCACAGTATATGCCAATCTTCTCTATCCTGGAGTCTTGAGACCTTCTAAACAAATATTGTCCCCATATTTGTTGTGTCCCACTACCCTACTCATTACCTAATATTATGATTCTTATATTTTTAAGAAGTTGATCTACACTTGCAATGATCCCAAAATAGAGTCAGAGGCTGAAAACATACTTACATTTACTATTATGAATGCCAGAAGCAACACCAAATACCAAAATATAGTTTCATTCAAAACCCAAAGAAAAACAGGTTACATTTAATTAATGTGTATGATTTTCCAATTAAGCAAGACACAGGCAAGATGAGGCATAGCAATATGTATACTCTAAGTTGCCATTTCTCTGCCTCATTCCTAGGGACTCCAGCCAGTCCCAATTCCTGCTGTCTCTATGCATTAATATTACAGTTATGTACAAAAGCAATCCATTGTATGAAAGAAAAAATTACATTAAAGAACTATTAGTACAAATGTGGTTGTTGGATATAAATCCTTATTTTGCCAGACCCTGGCCTAAAACACCATCTCTTGACATTTCATTTATGTTTCATCATCCAACTGAAAAACAAAGACTCTATGAAATTTAATGGAATCATGTAAGGATGTCATCTAAGGCAGCAGTTCCCAAACTTTAAAATGCATACAAATCACCAGAGGATCTTGTTAAAGTGCAAATTCAGATTCAGTGGATATGAGATGGAACTGGAGGTTCTACATTTGCAACTAGCTCCCAAGTGTTATGGCTGTAGCTAGTCCTGAGACGACACTTAAGAGTAGCATGAATCTGGAAGTAAAGTCCGTGAATTTGTTGTTGAGATCTTGAGAGTAGTTCGGTTGATATAGGAAACCAAAACTAGGGTTATCTAGTTCTTTGTTGTATGAAATGTCCCAGTACAAAGAAACACACACACACACACCCCTTAACTACCTCAGTGTCTTAATAAGCTAAACGGCTATGAGTAATGTGCTTAAGAGCAGGGAGAATATTCATAAAAAAAATACTTTTTTTAAATAATTTTAGGTTCACAGCAAAATTGAAAGGTAGAGAAATTTTTAATACACCACCTGCCCCAACACATGCATAGCCTCCTGCATTACCAACAGCTCCTACCGGAGTCATGCATTTGTTACAACTTGTAAACCTACACCAATGTTATAATCACCCAAAAGCCATATTTTACATTCACTCTTGTTGTACATTCTCTCTGGACAAATGTATAATGACATATATCCACCACTATAGTATCATGCAGAACATACCACTGCTCTAAAAATCCTCTGTGCACCATCTATTCATCCCCTTCTCCCACCCAACCCCGATAACCACTTATCTTTTTAATGTCTCCATAATTTTGCCTTCTCCAGAATGTCATACAGTTGGAATCTTATAATATTGTAGCTTTTTCAGATTAGTGCCTTCCACTTAGTAACATAGAATTTGTGACTTTTAACTTTTACTTTGACATCTTGAAAAATACTGATTACATGATAAAATCAACTTTTATTCAACTTTTATTGATTCACTATAGATTAGAAACATATAAAAAGGCAAATTTCAGAGATGGTATATGAATTGGCAAGAATTATTTCCCAGCAATCAACTGCGCTTGTTAAATCTTAATAGTAGTTAGTAAAGTCTCTAATTGGCAGAATCTATATTCTTGGCAAAGATAAATAGCCTGAACTTTATTGCATTAATGTTTGTCAGATATTCCTTCAAATCTTAACTATCAGAAAGTAATATGAAATAAATATATGATCCCCAAATTTAGAGAACTGATACACCAAATGTGGCATTTTCTAAGATATTGTCTCTTGTGCTAGGGCTCTCTGTTTTCATTGTAAATATATAGCCTAGAAATTCCATTCCTAGGGCAATTGTAAAGGACAGTAATCAAGAGTCCAAACAGCAACATCTCCAGTCTGACCATCTTACATAAAACAGATACCATATCTAGAAAACAATAAATTGACACATGTATTAAAATATACTCAGAATTTGTTTTAATCATATATGACAAGTGACAAACATAGAGAAAACTGCCTTTAAAAGAAGAGTTTAGGGTGTGGGTGGGTAGGGATAGGGTGGACATTAGGGAGGGTATGTGCTGTTAAGTGCTGTGAAATGTGTAAGCCCGACGATTCACAGACATGTACCCTGGGGCAAATAATACATTATATGTTAATAAAAATTTAAAAAAAAAAAAGAAGAGTTTAATATTTACAATCCTCAAGAGAAAAGGGCATGCCATACAAGTCAGTGCTAGGCAAAAGGAGTGAAGGAGAAACTACAGCCCAGAGCCTTTATTGTGGTTTCTGCAGGAAAGAATGGGTTAGATGGGGTAGGCAAGTTTGAACAAGTTTAGAACTGGATACGGTGAATGCTTTCAAGAGGATACAGCTATAGGAGTGGTCTCAAGTTGTCCAGTATCTGACCATAATATAGGGCATGGGAAATATTGGCTTGGTATGAGTTAAATAAAGGATGTGGTTAGGTATATAAGCTACGAATTGCTTGGTAAGTAATACCCGCAGGCAAATTGCTTACTATCTGTAGGAAGTAGCTAACCATGGGAACCACAGTCTCTCCCAGGCTGGCCAGCAAGGACCCTAAGAAATCAAAGCATCATAAATTATAGAAAAAAAAAAATCTTGCCTCAGCCAGCTTTCCTTGAATATCAGTAAAACTTATTATGACCTCAGAAATTATCTTTAGCCATAGATGATATTGCAGCTGTCAATGCCATAACAAACCTTCTCTGAATTAGGTTTTATTACTTTATATCCTTGGCAAATAATCATTTTCACTGATAAAATAAAAACAGAATCCCTATTAAGTCCCCATGCCCTTTTCCTCATGTCTTTAAGAAAAAATAGTAAATCACACTCTTCATGTGACTCCTAGAATAAACTTAATTTCAAAAGACAGAAAGGAGAAAGAAAAATCAAACTTCTTCCATCCTCAGGAGAAAATGTTTTTATATAAAACAAGACTTTTTGAGCATTTATATTTATAATTATCCTTCTGTTCTTTGTACTACTTTGTATATAACATGATAATCAAGAGTAAAAGAATAGGACTGAATTAATTAGGAGAAAATATTTATTTCAATTTACAATAAAACATGAGGAAAAAAAGGTTGAGTGGATGGTATCAAATGAATCAAGTTTATTTTTTTTAAAGATTTTATTTATTTATTTGACAGAGACAGAAAAAAGAGAGAGAGAACAAGCAGGGGAGCAGCAGGCAGAGGGAGAGGGAGAAGCAGACTCCCCCAGAGCAGAAAGCCCGACTGGGGGTTGGATTCCAGAACCCTGGGATCATGACCTGAGTTGAAGGCAGATGCTTAACTGATGGAGCCATCCAGGTTCCCCTGAATCAATATTAATTACCTGGAATGAAATGGACATTTTATGACAAAATCTTATTTTTTATAAATGTTTATGCTTATAATTATATATGATGATCATAGTTACATTATCTGGAAATATTATTTTATTCATTTCACAAACCTTGCTTCTCAGTGTAATGTCATTTTAGTATAGTGGGAGGAGATATGTTAGTAATTTTATTTGTCCAACCTCATTACTGTACTTATCTTGCCATAGGGAAAAACAGTGTAATAGAGTACATTTCTACCATTAATTTTTATGACTTTAAAAACCACCTCCAGGGGCACCTGGGTGGCTCAGTGGGTTAAGCCTCTGCCTTCAGCTCAGGTCATGATCTCAGAGTCCTGGGATCTAGCTCCGCATCAGGCTTTCTGCTCAGCAGGGAGCCTGCTTCCCCCTCTCTCTTTGCCTGCCTCGCTGTCTACTTGTGATCTCTGTCTCTCTCTGTCAAATAAATAAATAAATAAAATCTTAAAAAAAAAAAAAACTACCTCCAGAGATGACTATCAGTAGATAGTATTATAAAGACAAAAATTTTCTGGAAAAAAATGAATTATAACATCAAGTGGCCATGTTTATAAACTATTAAAACCACCCAAACACTAGTTATTATTAGCAAAATCAGATCTTAAAAATAAATGTAAGATCTACACATTTTTACTCTTAAAACTATGTAGGGATGTCTGTGTGGCTCAGTGAGTTGTTAGATTCTTGATTTCGGCTCAGGTCATGATCTCAGGCTCCTGGGATCCAACCCCTAATGTCAGGCTCCCCCCTGAGGGGAGTCTGCTTGGCTTTGTCTCCTCCTGCCTGTCGCCCTGCTTGCTCTCTTTCTCTCAAATAAGTTTTTTTTTTTTTAAAAAAAACTATGTAAAATGGAATACTTGGCTGGCTCAGTCAGTAGAGCATGTGACTCTTCATCCTGGTGTTGAAGGTTCAAGCCTCACACTGGTTGTAGGGATTACTTATAAATAAAGTCTTTTTAAAATCTAAATAATAGCATGACTGGTATATTTATTCAATAATAAGTGTAGCAATTAAGTTACATGTATTCAACAAAGTCTTTTTAAAACTTAATTAGTAGCAAATCTTACCAAAACCCTTTCTACATCATTTGAGGAGTATTTTCCATAATTCCTCAGGAGTAGGGAAGACTAACCTCTAAGGATGAAGAAACTTGATTCTGTTCCCCCATAGACTTTTCTTCAAAAATTAGTCTGTTTTCATCCATACTATTGTGAGAGTCTTGTAAGAAATTGTTTTGCAGTTCCCAAGCAGATTTTAAGTTCATTATTAAAAATGCTGTGTTTCTGGAGTACATGTATCACACATTAGGATGCATACTCTTCTTGCTGGAGGGTAAAGGTATGCATATATATGCATATATATGAGTGTCTGGAAAAGGCAAGATTTTATAGAAGTCTCAACAAAGTGAAAAGTACAGTGAAAAGCACAATTTTCCTGATCATTAACAAGTAAAATGTTGATATTTTTCATAGCATTATCTTAAATTAATTCAATTCTATGTGACATGCTTTCATTCTACCCTTCATGTTACTCTCCCTCATCCTGACACTGACCTGATCCTTGAGTGGTCACTAATTCTGCTCTTCCAGAGATGAGACACTATTCTGTTTTCATCTCTTCACCAGTATACTCCTTGCACATCTGATAGTCCTTACCCTCACAGTTTCTTCCCCACTGGAGAAATAAAGGCAAGTTTATACAAGGGCTGGATTAGTGTAACCTAAAAGGAAATTTCAGTATTGAAATAAAGTTTATAATTTATATAGCTTACTGAATAAAGCATTTATTGGTTCCAAATTACTATATATATTTACCCATGTAGACTGAAACATATTCACCTATTTTCACCTATTTATACGTATTTTCTCAGATGTATGTGTTAGCAAACAGTGTGAGATGATGAGTGGAGGGCTCAATTCACTGGCAGTCTGCTGATCTTATTTTAGAATTCTTCTTAGAGATAAGAAAAAAATCCATTATTAGGTGATCTTGAGCCTCAAAATTATACCATCATCCTCCACTGTTTACTCAAGTTATTACAAATTCACTGTCCTTTCCTTTCACACTTCTTAAAAATGCTTCAAATACCCAAAATCATATTATAAATCTAATTAGTCTCCAAGATCTTTCATTGTTGACATGTTGTGTATGTTAAGGATATTCTGATAGTGATTAATTTACCACATAGATATGTCAATAGTTATTCATCATTAAATGAAACTGATTAGACAATTTCTTTTTTTTTTACTTCACAACTACTGGGTCAAAATGAGAAAATTCAACTGTCTAAAACTAGACATATATTGTTAACACTTTGAACATCTTTTTAGAGGAACTTTGTTAAAGATAAGGTAGTGGAAAGGAAAAAAAGTTCTATGGTGTCCAGGACAATTATGTAATGAAAAGCTATTTTTTTTTCAGTTCAATATTAGAAGTAAAAATAATATACATAATGTGACTCGGAAAAAAATTGTTATGTAACCTAGATAAAGGCATTCAGGTACCATTTGGTAGATGGTTCTAGGCTACTTTACATAGTGCCACACATAACCACACAAGCAGGCAAATATACCCTGATCAGGAAAAATCCAGATTACCAGAGAGAATGAGAGAAAGAAAGAGAGAGGTGGCCAGAGATTTGCTAAAACAGATCTCCCATACAGAATAAATATGGAGAGGGCTGTTTCACTACAGAAGATTCAGGAATGTATCCATTTTTTAAATTTCAAGAATTTAGGATAGTACTATGGTTATCTGGTGCATTATAGGGGAATTTTAGAAACCTGTGAACTTTATTCTGGGACATCAAAATTCTTCCTAATGGGTAGCTGTGCTCCTGAGGTTCTTCTATATCAACATCATTCTATGTGAGATCCATAGAGCACTATCTGTCTGCAAACTGATCCTAATCCACAATGAATTAAATATAAAACTGAAGGTATGCATTTATAACAGGTGTCTACACACTGAAGCCCATAGATCAGCTGCCTTTTTTCATAAATAAAATTCTACTGGAACACAGCCATACTCATTCATTTACATATTGCCTATGGCTACACCGGAGCTACAATGGCAGAGGCAGAGTTAGTAGTTGTGACAGAGACCCTAAGGCCCAAAAGCCTAAAATGTTTACTATCCACCCCTTTATAGTTTTTTTTTCAAATCACCCCATTCTACTCCATGTTTTGAAACATTAATAGTAAGTTGACATGGTCTTGACATCAAAGCATACCATCATTTTTCTAGGTTTTTGTTTTTTGGCTTTTTGTCTGTATTTTTACAGAAGTACTGGTCCACAATAGGTTGGCAAAGGAAAAGGGAAAAAGGCTTTTAACACAGTTTAAGAAATGCTGTCTTGGATCAGATACATGACAAGGTAAATCTGTTAATGAAAATCTCTTTATTTGAACCCAAAATGCAGAATATCAATGGACTGGCATTTAATGAGATTCAAGGGAGCAGTCAAAATTGTTCTCCTACTGGACGTGTACTTTTTCAATTCTTCTTCTGTCTTAATAACAGTTTGTTATCATTTGCTGTTGTAAAAGCTGGTGTTTTTCACATCAAAATAATTCTGTTTTATAGTGGATTTTCTGAGTTATATATTGGGTTTGAGTAAGACTCCAGACCTTACAAGGTGTCGTTAACAATACAAATTTTACAGAAGCTACATATAAATGTTACTTATGATTTTAAACCTCCTAGAGCTGAATAAGCTTCAGCTGAATAAGATCAGCAAAGCTGAATAAGATCAGCAAAGATCAAATGGAAATTCCTTTAGCCTAACATGAGTTTAGTTTACTGCTTCTTACTAGTAATTGTTTATCTACAAACTGCTTATTTATAAAATAAAATCTGGATAATTTTCAGCAGAAAGTTGATGATTTTCTCTAACTTTAAGGAGACACAGCACTAGAAAATATTTGCAAAACAACATAAAACATTCTGCTTTACTACCTGATTGGCAAACTGCAGGGATTTTAGTTATCTTGATAATCTGGTACCAGAATCACGGCTTGGCAAATTAACAATACTTAAGGCTGCCCAGGGCACAAAGATTGTCTAACTTTTAATTTCAAGATTGATAATGAGACTCAGCTCACCCACCATAGATTGTTGGGAGACTTCGAATTGACATGGAGAGTGGGCTAGGCTCCTGATTTAGCTCACAAATCCCTCTGAAGAGAATGCATGAAAATTCAAATCACTGACTACCTAATCAGTGGTCTATCCAAAGGATGATGAGTATCCCAGGTCCTTGCTGAGAATGAATCACTATTAAACTACTTGTAGATAATCAAGAATATTAATTTAGATGTAATTATGATTTGGGGAAATGCCACCTAGTGACATTCTCCTACACATTACAAATTACCTTATTTATTGGGTCAATTTCCTTTCTGGTGAGATAATATAAACAGTTAAATTAGAAGAAATTTTATTTAGAAAGGATTACCAGTTTTAAGTATCATTTTAAACAAGTTAGAAAAGCTGAGGCCAAAAGAATCTTCTCTGTAAAAGAAATAAAGATAGATCTTTAAGAAACAGGAAATCTTACTAATAAGAATTTAAAAATCTTTAAAATTCCACATAATTAGTTGAATAAGCTACTATTAAGAACAATACTAGTTGAGACATGTAGCTATTTATAGTGATATTTAAATATAATCATAGCTCTACAAAGATAATAACCAACCAACAATTATGTCACTACGAAGTAGATAATGGACCTTCCTACCAAACTTGAAAAAGTAAATTTCCAAGAAATGGGGCAAATATTTCTGCCAATAGAGCTGTACATGGAAAACAAAAGGATATATCAGTTATAATTTTGAAAATGTGTTTTAAAAAGTTTATGTAGAAGTAGGGCTATATTAAACTAATTTAAGATAAGTCACTTATATATATTTTTTTTTAAGATTTTATTTATTTAACATACACACAGAGATCACAAGTAGGCAGAGAGGCAGGCAGAGAGAGATGGGGAAGCAGGCTCCCTGCCGAGCCACCCAGGCACCCCAATTCACTTATATTTAGAAATGAAGCAATCTCAATGCACTATTTACATTTGCCATAAGATTTTTACAATTTATCTTCTGACCAGAATTAAGGTATATGATCAAAATAACAAGAAATAAAAAAAACTAAAATAGTGGATTTCAGTGAATGGACTTGTGATTTCAGGAATATATATTTGTAAAACAAATACTCATAATTTAACTTTCAATAACCTACGAAGGTGGCAAAAAATATGATTTAGCTTTGAGAATGTTGCCAATTCATAAACTTTGAGTTGAGACATTTAGGCTTCTAGAGAAAAGCAAACTTTTAAAAAATATGTTAGCAACAACAACTTCTACCTTCCTCTATCAGATCACAAACATTTTCCATATCAAAGATTTCATTGAAATTTAAGAAAGCAGTATAATACTGCTTTCTTCTATATTTTATAAATCACATTCTTTTTGATAGACATGCTTATACAGTAAAAATTTTGTGATTGTTTGCTAATTTATTAAGAGTCTACTATTTATCAGGTACTATTCTAGACTCTAGCATTAGAGGAGACTTTTAAAATAAGCAGAGGGGTGCCTGGGTGGATTATGAGATAAGTTCTGGAAATCTAATGTACGACAGGATAATTATAGTTAACAGTACTGTATTATATACCTGAATGCTACTAAGAGAGTAGATCTTGAATTTCTCAGCACAAAAAAGATATGGTAATTATGTAAATGGAGGGGTTAGCTAATGTTATGATAATCATCATTTTGCAATATATATTTTATCAAATCAACATATATACAATGTAAACTTACACAATATTATAGATCAATTATATCTCAATAAAGTCAGAAAAAAATAAGTTATTCTATTTATTTCCTCTTTCCATACTATACTTTGTGGAAGGAAGTCACTCTATATAGTCCATAAAGAGTGTTGAGTTACATCCCATCTTTTTAAGGGTGGAGCACCACCCTAAATTATTTGGAATTCTTCTGCATAGAAGATTTGTATCTTCTTCTCATTACCCAGATATTTATTTATAGCACTACTGACTCATAGATATTTAGTATGTTGGTTTCTAAACTAATACAAACTTATCTTTTTGTTCAAATTTTCCACCTTTGGTCACTAAGAGCTCTTTCAGTTGGCTTGTATATCACTTTGGCAAACACCAATAGAGAGAGAGAGAGAGAGAGAGAGAGAGAGAGTGTGTGTGTGTGTGTGTGTGTGTGTGTGTGTGTGTGTGTAGCACACTGTTTCTTTCTGGCACTACAGTCATCTATTTCCTGCCCCAATACTAGAATAAGCCATTTCTCTGAGGATCACTGGTTTTACTAAAAATAATAACAAAAAAATTAGGGTAATCAGGTGTGCTCAATGCCACCAAGGTGTTGCTTCTAGTCCTCTCAGTTAACAGAGCAAAGAGACACATATTTGTATAACTAACTGATGCATATACACATCTTTATAGATATCTCTAATTATCTGTACTATATTATTCTAAATATGAGTTCACACTGATGTCAGCAACTCTAAACCATTATCACAAGGACCATTTTAGCTTTCTCTCTTTGCTTATCTACAAACTCCCACCCAATAGTGAGAATTCTGTATCCCACAATCCATCATCCAATTTTTAATTGTTCCATTAATATATACATTTACAGCAGTATCAAAATTGTTAACTCTTAACTCTGTGAGAAGAAACTTTATGAACTAGAGTACAGTGCTTATGTACAGTATCTTTTGGCTTTTTTCTTATAGACTCATTTCCAAAGCTATTTAGGTCAGCAATTTATTCCCCCAACCCTTCAGTTATGTTTTTCATACATTTATGATATTTAAATTATTTTGTCACCCATAGCATTTCACCCTGGGATTTTTCAACTCCTAAACAAAGGTTTTAAAATTTTTCAAACATGAAGTTTTACTCTTAGTGTTATGAAGTTCTATGATTTGGTCAAGTTCATTATATCCTATATTCACCATTATAGTATCATACAAAATAGTTCACCAACCTAAAAATTCTATATGCTTTACCAATTCAACCACACTCACCAAACCACTGGCAACAACTAATCTTTTTACTGTCCTTATAGTTTTGCCTTTTCCAGAATGTCATATTAATGATATTATATAATATGTAGCTTTTCTAAACTGACTTTTTGACTTGGTAAAATCATAGCTTGATAAGTCATTTCTTTTTATCACTGCTATGGTCTGAATTTCATGTTCCCCAAAATTCGTATGTTAAAATCTTAACCCTTAAAGTCATGCTATTAGGAGGTGGGGCTTTTGGAAGGTGATTATGAGGGTATGTTCTATGAGGGTAGAGTTTTGGAAGGTGAGTATGAGGGTAGAGTTCTCATGAAAAGGATTAATGCCCTTATAATAAAAATCCAAGAAAGTTCATCTGCCCCTTCCTCCATCTGAGGTACAGTGTGAAGATGGCTTTCAATGAAGAAGTAGGCTCTCACCAGAAAATGAGTCTTTTGGCACCATATTCTTAGACTCCTGGGCTCCACAGCTGTGAGAAATTTCTCTTATTTATAAGCTATCCAGTCTATGGTATTTTGTTACAGCAGTTCAAGTGTATTGAGACAGAGAACTGATACTGGAAAGGGAGGCTGCTACTATAACAAATACCTAAAATGTGGAATCAGCTTTGGAACTGGGTAATTAGTAAAGGCTGGAAAGGTAGTGTTAGAAAAAGCCTACATTATTGTGAATGAACCAGTAAGGGAAATTCTAGTAAGGGCCTAGAAAGAAAAGAGAACTATAGAGAAAGCCTCAATTTTATTAGAGAATACCTAAGTGGTCATGAACAGAATATTCATAGAAATATGGACAATAAAGGCAATAATGATAGACGGAAATGAGAAACATATTACCAGGCAATGAAGGAAAGGCCAACATCTTTATAAAATGGCAACGAGTTGGGCAGAATTGTGTCATGCCCTAGGGTTTGTGAAAGGTAAGGCTTGCTAACAATAAAATTAGAAGTTTGGCTAAGGAAATATCTATGCAAAGTGTTAAAGGAACTGCCTGGCTTTTCTTGAATGCATGTTAAATGCAAGAAGAGAGAATAACTTAAAGATAGAATTGTTAACAAAAAGGGAACTAGACTTAAATACATGTTATATTTTCAATCTATCATAAGATAACTTATTCTGGACAGAATATAAAACCATGTGGCAAAATTTGAAAAATGGTATTAGTATGAGTTAGCCAAATTAACAGAAAC
>CM053604.1:117290769-117323420 GCA_028646535.1 Procyon lotor
AAAAAAAAAAAAATACCATATTATGTACCTGTAAACCTAACACAAAATAACTTTATTTCATTTTAATTTTTTTAAATCTTTTAGGTAATGGTTACTTAATTCTTTTAATAATCCTATAGAGCAGAAAGACAATTCTCTTCCTCTTCTTTTTGTTGGAGATACACATTACAAACCTCAGGCTAAGAAATTCTATGAGATGCCTAAGATAATACTATTTTTAAAAGCAGAATTACATAATCTTTCTCTAGGGATAGATGTAAAGAGCACTAAATTAGATTTCATAAAAGCTGGGATTTTTCTGATTTCTCCTTGTAACAATTCTGTGACCTTATGCCTCTCTGAGCCTCAAAGCTTGCAGCTAAAAATAAGTGCTATAATTCTTGAAGTTATGAATTGCAAATGAGAAAAATGCAAGAAAAATGCTGTGACAACTAGGGAGCCCTGGAAAACAATATGTGACAGGATAATAGGATACATCCATCTGTTGTATGTTATTAAAATAATTAGTATATGTGAAATATTGCACACATGTTGCCTAGAATGTTATTGGCTATTGATATTTATTTAAAAGTCAAATATGTGAATATTTGTCATAAGTATGGCATTTTGTTTTTATAAATCACTTTTCTTTCTATATTTTCATGTGGGTGAACTGGTTAGCCTCAGGTATACATTTGCCCCTGGATTGTGAGTAGGTGCCGTTAAACTAATTAAACAAGGAAGCCATTAGACTGAGATGGATCTAATACCCTGGTAGCCTATAAAGCAAACTGAAACCTAAGCCAGGGTCAATTCTCATAAGTGCCTCAAGGTTAAAAAATCAAAACTTAACAACAAGCAACCACAAACAGCCAACTAGGCTTTCTCAAATAGGACAATCATTTAAGCTACATCCAATCAAATAATTCCCTTGCTTTCTTCAGTGTCTGCTCTACAAAAACCTTTCCTTAGGAATGTTGAAAAAGAAAAACAAAACTGATGGCATCACGATTCTGGACTTTAAGCTCTATTACAAAGCTGTAGTCATCAAGACAGCATGGTATTGGCACAAAAACAGACACATAGATCAATGGAATAGAACAGAAAACCCAGAAATGGATGCTCAACTTTATGGTCAATTAATCTTCGATGAAGCAAGAAAGAATATCCGATGGAAAAACAGCCTCTTCAACAAATGGTGCTCGGAAAATTGGACAGCCACATGCAGAATGAAACTGGACTATTTCCTTACACTATGCACAAAATTAGACTCAGAATGAATGAAAGACCTAAATGTTAGACAGGAATGTATCAAAATCCTTGAGAAGAACACAGGCAGTAACCTCTTCAACCTCAGCCATAGCCACTTTTTGCTAGACACATCTCCAAAGGCAAGGGAAAAAAAGGCAAAAATGAACTATTGGGACTTCATCAAGATAAAAGGCTTTTGCACAGCAAAGAAAACAGAAAAAGAGGAAAGGACAACCAACAGAATGGGAGAAGATATTTGCAAATGACATATCAGATAAAGGGCTAGTATCCAAAATCTATAAAGAACTTCTCAAACTCAACACCCAAAGAACAAATAACCTAATCAAGAAATGGGCAGAGGACATGAACAGACATTTCTCCAAAGAAGACATACAAATGGCAACAGACACATGAAAAAATGCTAAACATCACTCAGCATCTGGGAGATACAAATCAAAACCTCAATGCAATACCACGTCACACCAGTCAGAATAGCTAAAACTATTAAGTCAAAAAACGAGACATTGGAGAGGACGGGGACTCCTCCTACACTATTGAGTAGAGAAAGGGGACTCCTCCTACACTATTGGTAGAAATGCAAGGTGGTGCAGTCACTCTGGAAAACAGTATGGAGGTTCCTCAAAAAGTTGAGAATAGAGCTACCCTACGACCCAGCAAATGCACTACGGGGTATTTACCCCAAAGGTACATATGCAGTGATCTGAAGAGGCACTTGCACCCCAATGTTTATAGCAGCAATGTCCATAACAGCCAAATTATGGAAAGAGCCCAGAGGTCCATTGACAGATGAATGAGGAAGATGTGGTATACATATACAATGGAATATTACAAAGCCATCAAAAAATGAAATCTTGCCATTTGCAATGACGTGGGTGGAACTAGAGGGTATTATGCTAAGCAAAATAACTCAATCAGAGAAAGACAATTATCATACAATCCCACTCATGAGGAATTTAAGAAACAAAACAGAGGATCACAGGGAAAGAGAGGAAAAAATAAAACAAGATGAAACCAGAGAGGGATAAGAGATTCTTAATCAAAGGAAACAAACTGAGGGTTACTGGGGGGCTAGGGAGGGTGGGGGGATGGGTTAACTTAAAAAAAAAAAAGCCTTTCCCTTACATCCTGCTGGTGGAGAGCTCCCAATTTTCAACTTGGTGCCACCAGATTCAAATTAACGTTTACACAAACACTTCAAAATTTCAATGTACTTCAGTTTATCTTTTAATAAGATAATTTTCCTTAAAGAGCATTGAGGCATTCAGTGTGGAAATTAAGTTTGTTAAGATAACTGGAAAGCAAAGAAAAAGAAACTTAAAATTAAGCTTCTGCACTAAAAATAATGATAAATTGAAGTGCTAGGATTTCTCTAAAAGAAAGAATTCTATAAAGTTCTTTATATCCATCCCATTTTATATATTGACAGCCAGTCTAGGCCACTAGTCCATAGAGTTTCTCCCAAGGAATGGTTTGGATATCTCTCCCTCTGAGAACTGTTAGCCAATGAAGCTTGTTATGCTAATATAAAAGGGGTCTTATGCAAAGAAGGTAGAAAACTTAAACCTGGACCTTCCATCTGAGAGGGCATATGGGGAAATAAGTCCAGATGTATGTCCAGATCTTTTTAGACCAATATCCAAATTGACAAACTATGCTAGCTAAGTCTATAGCAATGATTTGCAAAGTACAGTCACTGCATTAACAGTGTTTTATTGTTTACAACTTATAAGAATAAAAAAACCCAGACTATCCTGCATTGCTAATGAAGAGGGACATGAATATCAGCTGAAATCTATTTGAGCAGTATGTCAAAAGTGGTTATGTCCGCAGGGAAAAGTGGCCCGGGCCTGCAGGTTACAAGGTAGGTTGCCTATACCAAGTCTGAAAACTAAAATCAGATTTCAGAGATTCAAACAATGCTAGCAAGAATCACACTGAGGTCCTGTAGTGGGTTGAATAGTGTCCTCCAAAAATGTATGTCCACTCTGAATGTTAGAATGTGACCTTATTTGGAAGTTGGATGTTTGTGCATGTAATTAGTTAAGATCAGTAGATTAGGGTGGACCCTAAATCCAATGACTGGTGTATTTATAAGAAGCCACATGAGGGGCATCTGGGTGGCTCAGTGGGTTAAGGCCTCTGCCTTCAGCTCAGGTCATGATCTCAGGGTCATGGGATTGAGCCCCCCATCGGGCTCTCTGCTCAGCGTGGAGCCTGGTTCCCCCTCTCTCTCTCTGCCTGTCTCTCTGCCTACTTGTGATCTCTCTCCTCTCTGTCAAGTAAATAAATAAAAAAAATCTTCAAAAAAAAAAAAAGAAGAAGCCACATGAAGAGACAGAGAGACATATAGAGGAGAAAGCCATGTAACGTAAGGGCATACTACAGTAATGCATCTGCAAAACCAAGGAATGCCAAGGATTACTGGCAACCATCAGAAGCTAGGAAAGAGAGGCAAGGGTCAGTTTCTGCTTCAGAGCTCTAAAAACACTCAAACTGACCAGAATTGCTTTTTTCTCACCTTAGAGAAATTTTGCCATTTCTACGACTTCATATAAATAGAATCATATATAATGTACATTTGTATAAGAACGCTTTCACTCTTTAATCTATAATTTGTTTTTTATTGCTAAGTAGAATTCCATTATATACATTTATCTCAATTTGTTTATTCTCCTATTAAGGGACACCTGGACTGTTTCCAGTTTGAAGCTAATATAAATAAAGCTGCTATAAATATTCTGTAAAAATCTTTGGGGTATGCAAGTGTGTGTGTGTGCATATATGTGCACACACACACACACACACACACACTAACAGGACTGACATGACATTTGATCTTATTTTTATGTATTTTAATTTTCCCTTTCTTTTGCATTTTTACTTTTCAAAAATAAAAAAGAGAATTAAAAGAGATAGCTAAGCCATGATGATGGCTGTTTGTGTCACAGATAGAAGGATGTGCTCACTCCAAAAAAAAGGCTGTCAGCCTTGTGGTCTTACTAGAATTCCTTTGGAAACTTTCTGTGTAGTCATAATTAATAATCTGAGAATATTTAGTTACCGACAGGTGAATGTACTTTAAAAATTTTTTTTAATTTTATTTATTTACTTGACAGAGAGAGAGAGAGAGAGAGAAAGCATAAGCAGGGGAGAGGGGTAGAGGAAGAGGGAGAAGCAGGGTCCCCGCTGGGCAGGGAGCCCAATGAGAGGCTTGATCTCCCCAACCATGGTATCATGATCTGAGTCAAAGGCAGATGCTTAACCACCTGAACCACTCAGGAACCCCTAAGTGAATGTACTTTAAAAGACTCTGATAAGCTTTTATTTTCAAGATAGATAAAAATGAATATGCCAAAATTTCTCATCAGAAGCAGTCATGTCCAACAAAAGTAAATATTATGTATAAGCCATGTTATCATATCACAGAAGCATTGAATGGCCACAGAAAGTAAAAGGTATAACATCCTACCTAGTTTGGAGGTTATGAAACCATTCTGCCACTCCTAGTACAAAGTAATATCCAGTTATTTTTGAAGTATTATGCACAGTACATCTGAATAACATTTGCTTTTACCTTGAGGTCCTGTACTCCTCTAATAGCTTCCCTTTCTAAAGACCAGTATGGTAAACATAATTATGAAACTTGGAACATATGGACTTATACCATATGGACAATTTATTTTCCAACTTAATCGCCTTCTTCACACTTTACATGAATGTTTTATTCTAGAAAACATTTTATTGCTTGTACTTCTGGAACTTATCTTAGAGAGGTTTAACACCCATTCACACCCACTTTTACATACCATAGCCATTAAGAACCTGAATACATGAACCTGTCAAATCAAAACTAAACACACACACACACACACACACACACACACACACACACACACACACAGACACTGATTATTGAGGCTGATATCAAATAGACAAAGGGAAAACAAATCAGTTCCATACATGGGAAAAAAACTTTAATTTTTATTTATTTCCAAACAGAATTATCCTCATATGTGTTCACTGTAGCAAGAGTCGATATAACAATTAAAAATTAGCATAACAAAACACTGATATTTTAGAAAATTTCAAAAATAATATGTCTTACGTTTTTCCATCATAGTAAATGCTGAGTTGGTATTTTTGGCATTAGTTTCTAATTAAATATCATAAGTTGTGGAGCTGCCACATTCTCCTGTCTTTTCTAATTTTTAGCTTCTATTATGTTTTCAGCTCCACAGAGACCCTGTACTAAATAAACACTTCAGAGATCTGTAAGAGAGGTCTCTGAATTTTCTTTTCCACCAGTACTCTAGAGTAAGACTATTTTAGGATAACCTTTTGCAAATATAAGAATTTTTTTATACCTTTAAAAACAATCACTGGCCAGTGAATAAAATACGTGTGTACTACTTGTACAACTCTGCCCTGACAGAAGTTAATGTTACAAAATAGAGTGGTTTCATGAGAAGAAAAGTGATGTATGTATGTATGTATATATTTATCACTGATAAAACATGACGCAGGGCTAACTATATTAAAACCTGACTTTTGTTTTCCCAAGATGGCTTAAGACTTTGTGTACTTTATCATCTTTCCAGTTTTATATCACTCTCAGGTGGCTAATATAGACTACTAGTTGCTGAGTTTCATGACCTCAATGTAAGATATTGTAATGCAAAAAACAAAACATAAAAATAAAAAAATAATCACTTTAAAAGACCACTTTACTCTTATCAGTTTTTATCACATTTTATAATGTTTCATTCTCTTGGCCCCAAAAGCTCTTAAAGAAGCTTAATGTGTTTCAGAATGAAACTTTTTTTGCCACCTAAAAAAATCTTTTTTTATGATAAGATCACAAGGTATATCTCGAGCATAGAAAAAAGAAAATTATTTTTTCATCTAAATGGCAATATCGATCTGAAAATTTTGTCCAAGTTCCACAGCCTTAATGAAATAGCCCACTAGGAATTCTGTTCATACACGCAAACGAATGAACCTGTCTAGACTAATTCCAAGTAACAAGATATTTGGCACATACGCTAATTTCCTAAAAAGACACTGTAATAGAGATGGCTTTGGGGAATTGCAAGACTCTCTACCTTCCTCCCCCTCAATCTATCCAAAATTCTGTATCATTATACCATATCTGCATCAAAACATACAAGATGTAAGCTGCGTTAGGTAATGACTAAGAATAGTATTCGAAGAAAGGAAGGAAGGAAGGATGGAGGGAGGAGAAGAGAAAAGAAAAGAAAGAAAACTATTAACTAAAATACTGTGTAGGATTTAGAAGCTAAGACAATGACCAGGGAATACTTCATCTGTCTAAGCAGAGGCCCAGAAAACATAAAAGATAATAGAGAATAAGCCAAAACTACTGATGAGAGTGAGACTGCTACCTAGGGGGAGGACTCCACAGCTGGAATTAATGAACAAGGTGCATATTTACCAGATCATAATATAAGGCTTATTCCAATTTGAGAAAAACACCTTGAGCAAAAGAGAATAAATTCACATCCAACTTCTACCTACAACCCCACAGGGAAAACTCCTGCTGAATAACTGCTCAGGAGAGGTTTTCGCTCAGACTTCTCCTTATCAAGAGTAAAAGACCAAAATCTAAATAAAGATAATATTCCCCTCTTTTTGGCCCGTATCCATTTTACTTTACAACTGTAACATACAGAGCTAGATATGGTGGGGTGGAAAGGCAGTTTAAATGTTCTTTCAAGAACGCTTCCTCTTTTCTCTTATTTTCTACCTAATCTTTGAGATTAAACCATTTATCACAGAGTAAATTACTTAGTACATTAACTGGGGTAGTTGAAATCGAAGCCAAGCACAGAAAAAACAAATAAAATGAAAACTATGCTGTTTTCCCACTCAGGCTCTCAGAGAACATATACTACTTCACAGACCATACTTATTCAGTAATTTCCTTAAAGAGCACTAGCATTCTTTGCATTTTTAAAGCCCCACTGCCAGGGCTATTTCCTTCTACAGCACAGTAAGTGGTGAATTAATTTTTTTAAAGAAACATCAACGAGGCCCACAGCCAGCTTTCAAAAGCCATATCCTCCACTCCAATTAAATAGGAAAGTCCTACGTGTTCGTGACGAAAATTTACGCCAGCCTACTTCAAAGGACAAACACAAGAGAAAAAAAGAATTTAAAAAAAAAAGTTCTACTCACTTTGGTCTGTAATCTAGGTGAAGGTACTCCAAACAGCTGGGTACTCGGTGGTAGAGACCGACTGAGAAGCCCCATCATCTCTAAATTTCCTGGGAGTGGGAACTAATACAACAGTGCCGTAACCGATGCCGTAAAGTGTGAAGGCGGCTTCTAACCTCTCTCCTTCCCCAGCTGTGATCTTCAAAGCTAGGACCTGCGCAAGCCGACCAAAAAACCTCAAGGTTAGGAAACTGACACACAGGAACAACCAATCACGGCCGAGTAGGCTTTCCGTTGTAGCCAATCAGTAATTGCCATCCTTGGCTTCCGCCTTTTCTGTATAAAAGGTTCTAGCCAGCATCTTTGAGTGGATCGCTGCAAACTGTTTATGATCTGGCGCTGTTTGATTGGAATCCATTTTTTTGCTTAAATAAGCCATTAAATATTTAATATGCCTCAATTTATCTTTTAACAGATGTAAACAGAATTTTAAAGAAAAAAGCATGTTTTTAGTAAACGAAAATGACTTTTACAGATGTTTTTGTGTTAAGGATTCTATTGTATCAGTTATTTTATTGTATTGAAATGTGTCAATGCTTCCATGGCCAAGCTTTCCCGTTCTGGCACTCTCGTAATTCATGTAGCTTACCCAAATGGTCTGGTGGGACTTTTGCCGACTCTAAATTCAGTGGTCTATCCACTGTGCATCTTGTGATGTTCAAGTTAATTCTTCTGCTCTTTCTTTTTTTGTAAGTGGAATTTGTGACCAAATATCTTGGCTCCAGATAGGTGAGTTTCTATTGCTTCCTAAAGTATCATTCTAATTCGCCTGTTGAGTTTGTAAAATTACTTCCTGAATTTCTGATTGTAGTCTAAGGAAGCATGTAAAACCAATGAAAACAAAGTGTTGTGAAATGGTTATTATGGAAGAAAAATCCATCTACCTTCTATCATATATTCAAAAATAGAGAATTTCTTCTTCTCCTAAATTACTGTTTGCAATTTTTTGAGTACTTTTCCATTTCTACTTTGTATTACATATATTTGCATACTAACTTTTAGTCTTTTTAAGGTCAGAAACAATTACTTAATGATTTTTATCTTCCCTTATTAGTTCTAATAGAATACTTAAAATGAATGAAAAGTATAAAGTACATGTACATTGAGACAAAATTTTTGTGGCTTTATAATGAATTTTAGCAAATTAATACCTAAATGTGATTTAAAAAATAAAACAAGGGGCACCTGGGTGGCTCAGTGGGTTAAGCCTCTGCCTTTTGCTCAGGTCCTGATCTCAGAGGGTCCTGGGATCTAGCTGGCATCAGGCTTTCTGCTCAGCAGGAAGCCTGCTTCCTTCCCTCTCTCTGCCTGCCTCTCTGCCTACTTGTGATCTCTGTCAAATAAATAAGTAAAATCTTAAAAAAAAAATACCCACGAACAAAAACAGTACATTATAAAACACTAAATCTAGTACCTATAAAATAGATTTTATAAAGAAAACCAATAGCCTCCTGACCTGTTTTCCCAAAGCTAGCCTTCCTCTCCAGAGTCAGTTATGTTTCCTTCTTTTAACTGTATATGCTTTTAATTCTTTTGCTTTATTTCATTTCAAGAAATAATTTGCTTATACTGCATCTTGACATTTCAGTTTTATGCATTTTACAATCGATTTACTGTCAATGGTCAAAATTGACTTCTCAATAGTTCCTTATGGACTTGACATAATGACATATTGATTTATATTATGACCATTCTCTCATTCCTTTTTATCTCAATATAGTTAAATAAGTCTTTTAATTATCTGCCACCTGTTAATTTAAATAATATACTTTTTTATTTTATTTTATTTTAGAGAAAGGGAGCATGAATGAAGGGAAGAGCAGAAGGGGAAAGAGAGGGAGGGGTAAAAAATCTCAAGCAGACTTCATGGTGAGCACACAGCCCCATGCGGGGCTTGATCTCATGACACTGAGATCATGATCTGAGCTCAAACCAAGAGTCAGACACCTAACTGACTGAGCCAGTGACTGAGCCACTGAGTAGGTGCCCCTAAATAATATACTTTAAAGCAAATGAATATCACTATCTTTAAAGTGAAGCACCATAGCAGACCTTCATTGATGGTGCCTAGTTGCATAGAAATCATCCCTTCTGCCTATTAGGGTCATTATGATTCCAGAAAAAAACTGCATTTTCTAGAATTCCTTGCAAAAGGGGTGGCTGAGACAGTATGAATAAAAACAGTTTGGTGAGGTTTCCAGAAAACTTCTTTAAGAGAACTAACTCAGCTGATAGGTATACCATTTTGCCCTCCCTTTCCTCCTCCTGAACTTGGACGTAATGGTGAAGGCTTGTGTGATGGATGGCCTGCACTAATGAGTCCATGCAGGGATTGGAGAAAACATGATAAGCAGGGATGGTGCAACCAAAAGAGAAAGAGCTTGGGATCTTGATGGCCTGTGGAACTGCCATACTATCCCTTGGCTACCTATTTCTGGACATCTCATGAAAAAGAGAAAAATAACTCGTTATGTTACTTATAACAACGTTATTCAAGTTTTCAGTCATACCACCCATTCTGTATTATTCAACTTGTATGTTGAATATACTGTTATATATATATGTGTATATATATATACTGAATATATATATACAATATACTGCTGAATATACAATATGTTGAATAATATATACTTATATAGTATATATTAAATAGAAATAGGGAGAGGAAAGGACAGAATACTGGGCAGAGAAATTTTGAGAGTGAACTTACCAAAGGAACTTTTCCCTGTGACTTGATTACATTTTTTGTAGCAACATATTCTAATTTTTTATACAAAATTCCTATAGCAATAGTACTAAGTGAGAAAACTTTAAAAACAGAATCAGTAGGATGCATAGAGCATCCTTCTATTGCAGTGCACAGAGATATGGCAACCAGGATTGGATATTAGCCTCTGGACATGAAACCTCTTATCCTTGGCTATTGGGCTCTCAAAGCGTACATCTAAGGAAATACTGGCTCTGTCCCTGGTGAAATTGAGTACAGGGCACAAAACTGTATGAGATGGGGGAAAGGTCTAATTTAGCCCTATTGTACCATCTCAGATTTCATGTTTAGCATGAAGAACAGCCTCAGCATCAAGCCTATCAGAAGCTGTTATCTGAGGTTTACAGTTGCTGTTCAGTGGCATGGTGAAGAAATGAGAACATTTTCTGATTTGTGCTTGTGTTTAGGGAAGCACCAGACTCCATCCTGGTAGCATAGATGTTGGGTCCAAATATTATTTTTTACTAGTACTGATTTTCTAAAACACTGGGCTGTGGCTAGTTTCTGTGGAGGTTTTCAGAGAGTTAAGTCTTTTAAGGGAGGCCAGCCAAAAGGGAATCCATCTTAAATCAGTTCATCTTTCTGAGTCGCCACCCACTCAGTCTTAGAGGAAGTTCCTGCTTCCTCTTTCCTCTCATCCCACCCTCCATTCACACTGTTCTTTCAAAGGAACAGTAAGTCACCTCCAGACTGGCAAACATGTGGTCATCTTTAATCCCTGTGCCTTTTAAAAATCAGTATAAACTTTTTAAAAAAGAATTATAAGAATACATGCTTCTGATATTTTATTTCCCCCCTCAGATAGAGATACTGAGGTTTATATTATTATAGTCTTCAAAAAGTCAGATTTTAAATTTAAAAAATCAAGTTCTCTGCTGTTTTTAAAATAATTTTATATTTATTTTTCTGTTTTACTTAATTGTATAATTTTGTTCCCAAATTTTTAATTTATGCATTGATTTTTCATTCTAACAAATTTTAAATGAAAAAAGCATTATTTTAAAGTTAATAGTTAAAGGTCAATATATTTTATGATTTATCTGACCCTGTTTATAACTCTATATCATTTTAGGCTATAGTTTGCCTTTCAAGCAGTTACTATGAATGACATACTATGTTAGTCCTAATGTCTGAAATTACTTAATTTCATTGTCAATCTTGATAACTATTGTTTTATTCTAGGAGTAGAATACTAGGTTGACAGTAATGGAATCTTAGAAGGTTGAAAATATTACTTTATGGTCTTCTGGCATTTATTGCTACTGATGAAAATTTTACTGTCAGTCTTATTGGTTTTCCTCTATAGAAAATCTTCTCTCTCTGGAAGCTTTTAATTTTTCACTTTCTCATTGATGCTACAAATTCACCATAATCTATTTAGGTGTGTATTTTACTTATTCTGCTCTACATGTAATCTAACAATTTTATTCAATTCTGAAACAAATTCAGTCATTTTTTTAAAAAATATATTTATGCCAATCCTGAATTTTAGATAAAGAGGTCAATACAGATATATATATGTATATAATATGCATATACATTATATGCATATTTATGCCTAATAAAGATAGATCAGTCTCTATTTATCTATCATCTATTTTATTTTTCTAAAAATTAATTTTTTAAAAGATTTTATTTATTTATTTGGCAGAGAGATCACAAGTAGGCAGAGAGGCAGGCAGAGAGAGAGGGGGACGCAGGCTCCCCGCTGAGCAGAGAGCCGGATGCGGGACTTGATCCCAGGACCCTGATATCATGACTTGAGCCGAAAGCAGAGGCTTTAACCCACTGAGCCACCCAGGTGCCCCTATTAATTTATTTGAGAGAGAGAGCAGGGGGAGAAGCAGAGGAAGAGAAAGAGAATCCTCAAGCAGACTTCCCACTGAGCACAGAGCCCAGTCCCAGGATGCCAAGATCATGACCTGAGCCAAAATCAAGAGTCCAACGCTCAACCAACTGAGCCATCCAGGTGCCCCTCTATCATCTATTTATATCTATAGCAAGCAGAACTCTCCAAGTCATTTAGCTCTCTTCTTCCAGGAAATCTATTCATTAGATTTGTCACCTAGCTCCATAGCTATCAGTGTCTCCCCAATTTTTTTTGTCTCCTTTTCCTCTTCTCTAAAATTAGATTTTATTTTTGAACTTTGACTATGCAGCCCTGGTTTTGTTTTTCATAGAGGTGATACTACTCTTACTGTAATTTCTACATTTGGATGTTTTGATTTTTTTTCTTAGTTCTTTCTGTGACCTCCTCTCAGCTGACTTGTGTTTTTGTTATTGTTGTTAGTGTGTGTGTGTGTGTGTGTGTGTGCGCGCGCTTGTGTCTGTATCTTGTTTTGGAATGCAAAGTAATTGCTTACCATTTTTATTTATTACTTTGTGAAATGACTTCTTAAAATATGTTCATTTTTAATTATTTTTATATGTTATATATACATGTTTCTGTTACTGCAAAATGTTTCAGAAGTGATTTTTTTGTCCTGTTAGGTAATTATGAATAAAGATAACTCTAATGGGTCTTCAATTTTGCCCAAATAATGTGAAGGAAGTTTAAATTCATCTACTCCATGTTTATTTGGACAACATTTTGCTTAAGCCCCTAAAATATATTTTCTATGGCCAGAAAATATAATTTTTTAAGGTGGGGAGAGAGAGAGGGAGAGGGAGAGGGAGAATTCTAAGCAGGCTGAGAAACATGAATTCTAATTCATGCCCAGGACAGAGCCCAATGCAGGGCTCAATCTTACAACCCTGAGACCATGACCTGAGCCAAAATTAAGAGTCAGACACTTAACCGAGTCACCCAGGCACCTCCAGAAAATATAATCTTACATTTAGTCTCAGTTGCCTGATGGAAGTGGTAAAAGCTAGAACTGTGTTAATTTCTGTTGTGATTTTCTGCATAATAATCTGACACCACAGTACTGCCATATATAATATACCACTCTAGCAAGTTTTGAAAGTACCCTTTCTTTTCACAGTGGGGTTCCACTCTGATTTCCAGATGACTCCCCCGATTGAGAAATAACTAGCTAAATAAGTGCAAAGGCATATAAGCTAAATGTTGTGTTTTGTTTTTATTTTAGTGAGTCTGCATGTATTTTTTACTGTAAGACAAGTATGGAAGTGTCTCCAGCAATATTCGTCTCCACCATCTTTTGACAGACTTCTGCATGACAGCTCCTCAAATGTCTGACAATACTAGTATTTTTCCTACAATTTTTATAATTTGGGCCTCAGATTATTATCATTTGTGATTTATAAGGTGGCTTCCAACATCCAGTTGGATATTGGATCCAAAATCATTTAGGGTCTACCCACAAGTCCAGCATACGTCCCTTCCAGTTGGGTGAGGTATATATGATTTGCCAAATTTCTTCTTAATTCTCAAAATACTCAACATTCTTGCTGGAAGGCAGTTATGTGTTGAATTCTGATGCCCAAGTACGATTTGCTCTGGATTTTACATCTACTGCACAAATTATTTGAAATTTCTACTAAGTGATTGGCATTATACTTTGATATTAAAACTGATTTTTTTTCTTAAGGTGAGGAGCACTCAAGACTTCCCTATTTTGTGATGATGAATGAATTGAAGTTGCATTAAAATCTGGAATTATCCTCTATCATTTTGCTAAAATAGATGACTTTATGTTATGAAGTTTTTCTCTCCACATTACATTGAGGTTACTTAAGGAGTGTACAACTATTTCTTTATTCAACTTTATCCTAACTCAGTACTTATTGATTACTTGAGAACTGAATCTCATTTTCTGTCATATAGTCTATATTACTACTTGCCTTAAATTGCTTAATGTTTTCATTTTTACTCGGTACTCTATTCGAGCAATAAATTTTTTGCAACAGGTTAATTACTAACCAAGACATGTATTGCTCATCGATGTTATATATTTACTTACCCTTACTCAAATGTTAAATAAGAGTATATTTGTATTTTGTAACTACACAGATTTTATTTATTGCTTTCATTTAATTTTTAGAAAATATAAATCCTATGGTCTTATTTTATCCATACTGAGCTCTTTAATCAAGCTCCATAATTAATGGATTGGCCCCTGATACACTGTCTGTCTCTCAAACACACACACACACACACACACACACACACGCACACTCATGACACACATTGTTAATCTCAGATGCTTTAATCACTACGCTACCAAGAAAAATTCTAGAGACTGCTGCTAACATAACTTTTACTGTTACCACCTCCAGCATTCTAGATCTAGAAACCCATCTCTGTAGTGGGGTTTTTGCTAAATGTAAGGTACTCAGTTGGACCTCATGTTAAAAATCTGTTGATTCCATGAAGAAAAGCTATTTCCACGAGATGAGTTTCCTTTTTCTGTGTTATGTGTAACCATTTGAGTCCCATAATGAGCAAAACTGCCTGGCCCCAGTTGTTACAGCTTTCTGGTAGGATCAATCCACATATAGGCTGTCGTTTTACTCCAAATCCCTTCAATAGCATTGAGTTGGTGGGTTGGGATGAATTCTGAGGTCAGCACTTCCTTCTAGTCTTGATGAGAAGAAAATATGCTGGATCAGATTCATTTCATCATAATGATAAGTTCTTTCTCAGATTCATCTTTATCCATTCTTAGTAAAACCATCTTGTGAGGTAAGGACTATTATCAGTTTTGTTAACTCAAGAAATTAACATGGTTCCAGGAATGCTATTGATCTGTTTGTGTATTTGCTTTCTCAAGCCTCCTTCCTAGTAACCTAACAGCAGAGATCATGTCTTTTACACTAAGCTCTACATTCCCTGCTCTCAGTGCAGTGCCTGGAACATAGGAAATTAAATTAAATTAAATCCAAGAGCACCATCTGTAAAACTGGTCGTCTAATTGATGGGTGCACAGTGAGGCTTCAGCTTGCCAGCCCTTCCACCCTCCACTCTATTATTAATGCAAACAGATATATGAGAAACAGAGTGAGGAGTGAGGAGATAAAAGTACACCCTTAAATAATCTCAGAGCGAGGCCTCCGGTCCAGCAAAATACTATAAAATTTGTCTCTTTTGGTCATTTCAGCCAGTTTCAAAAAGGCAGCAAAGGAGAAATCCGGGGGAGTTTTTAAGTTTGTTTGTTTTTTTTTTTTTATGAGATTTTATTTATTTATTTTGACAGAGAGGAGAGAGATCACAAGTAGGCAGAGAAGCAGGCGGGGGGGGGGGGGGGGGGGGGGGGGGGGGGGGGGGGGGGGGGGGGGGGGGGGGGGGGGGGCGGTTCGCGAAGCAGGCTCCCTGCTGAGCAGAGAACCAGATGCGGGGCTCAATCCCAGGACCCTGAGATCATGACCTGAGCCGAAGACAGAGGTTTTAACCCACTGAGCCACCCAGGTGCCCCAGTTTTTAAGTTTTTAAGCCCATCTATCTTTTCAGGTAACTCCGATTTTCCCCCTTGAATCCAGCTTTGTCTACTCGGTTTCTATAATACTAGATATTCTAGGTTTTCTGTTAACCATTTCAGATCTTTTTCTTCTCAAGATTGTATCATATTTTTTCCATGGCTCCATCTTCCATCGTCCTTACTTCTCCTGGGACATAATTTCTCTGGGTAACCCAACTGCTGAATACACAACTGGACATCCTTCAGGCCCCTCAAGCAGAACTCAAACCAAATTCATTATATTTTTTCCAAATATCTTTCCTGTCCCATTAAAAAAAAAAAGTAACACTTTGAACTTTTCAGATTTCTAAGCAAGAAACCTTTCTATTTGCCACCAATCTATTCGTCAGACAAAGGGATAAAAAGCCCATTTAATTAATACCTACTATACTATAAGGTCTGTGCTGGGCTCCAAAAATACAAAGTCAAATAAAATGTGATGCCTGAACTTATTTAAATAAAAAAGTAAATAAACAGATAAGATACTGTTGTTGAATTCTATGATATATCTGTGTATACAAGAATATAGTACCATAAAGGTGCCATCTAAATCTGATTCGACATTAAGAAAAGGCTTTTAAATGAGAAGAGGTTTTGAAGGAAATGTAGAAGTTAGATGCTGAGAAAAGGGGAGTGTTATATTTAGTCAAAAGAAAAATAACATGTTCAAATATATAAATATGAGCTATGATATGTTAGAGGAATGGAAAGGAGTGGGCATGGAAGACATATGGATAAAAACACAAGGAGAATAAGGGTAGAAGGATAGACAGGCTAGAAGGATAGACAGGCCTGATCAACAAAGACTTAGTAGCTGCAGGAAAAGTGTGTGTGTGTGTGTGTGTGTGTGTGCACGTGCATGTGCATGTATGTTTTATAGAACTAGTAGCTAATAGGTGAAAAAAAAAGTTTTCTGAAATATTAGCAGTCAAAATAAGAAATCAGTGGTTCTAAGAATGAACCAAAGGTAAGAACATGGAAGAACTGAATCTACACTAACTTTTCTAAAAGATTAATTTTCAATGGAGGAAAAAAATGGGACAAAACATAAAGGAATATTCATAATGAAAGTTGTAAAGATTAGAAGAATTTAAATCATATTTGTATGCTGAAGAGAAAAATGGTGGTGGTGAAGAAGCAACAGAAGACACCAGAAAGAATAATGAATTTACAAGTCTAGTACTCCAAGGAAGTAGGAGGGACCATATTTTTGAACATTCATGTTCCCATCTAGATAGAAGGGAATGGAAATTATGTTAGGTTTTCCTTATCCATTGGTCTCAAATAACACTAAGCAGACTTCTTTAGTTAACAATGTCTACTCTAACTCCTTCATTGAACAATTTAAAGATATCAACTCCATTCTCTGGATTGCATGATGTATCGTGGAAATCAGTCACTCAGAATTTTTCATTGCATCCCACACTCACCATCAATTTGGTAAAATGATCCCTAAGTTGTTAGCTTACTTATAAAAGTTAAGAAGCATTAAGTTAGATGTGGCTTCAAAGCAATTGCCTAAAGGAAATAGTTATCTTTCCACGCCAGATGGCTAAATGTCTTTGGACTATCTACAGACTTGTGCTTTCACTGAAGTGTTAAAAACACCCTGAACTGTAAAGTAATTCTTTCTGAAACTTTAACTTTTCAGGAGTCAGAAGAGGACAATGAATATCTTATAGCAGATTAAAAATCCCTTTACAAAAATGATCAGGAAATTTGAAATAAGTAGTAGCTGTTAAAATTTGCATTTAGTTTTACATTTCACTCTTGTCTGAACACTTGATCCCAAATGATTTATAATACTAGCTGACAAGATTATTAAGTATCAGAAACACTAAATGTATTATCATAAAGACTGATGGCTTAACGTGATTAATGGCGACTTTTATTATTCAATATTATTTATCTCAAATTATAAGTTCTAATCAATCTCATCAAATTCATCTTTTTTTTTAAGATTTATTTATTTATTTGAAAGATTGAGAGAGAGAGAGAGAGTTGGGGGACAGGGGCAGGCAGAGGGAGAGAAAATTCTCAAGTAGACTCCCTATAGAGCACAGAGCCCAACCTGGGGCCTGGATCTCAGGACCCTGAGCTCATGACCTGAGCTGAAACCAAGAGTCAGATGCTCAACCAACTGCACCACTCAGGCACCCCTCATCTTTTCCACTGAAACTCAGACCTTGTTGTTGAGCCCTACATGGAAGGTCCAGAGAATACAGGTGGTAAATTTAATGTAATTATTTCAGTTATAAGTTGTTATTCAAATAAGTCTTGCTAAATTTGGAGAAATACAGCAAAATAGCCTCTTTCTAGTCTATCATTCTAAATAGTATATATTTCCTCAGTTGCCATTTATAAATATTATGAGTTGGATGAGTTTAAAGTAAGGTACTGAACATGTCAAAATCAAGACAATTAATTGCCATACTAACCAATTAATAGCACTTGGTGGCAGGAGGTAGTAGTATTTAAGAGAGCATGTGTAATTGAAATTTTATCTTAATTCTATTTTGTAATAAATATTTCATAGTACAAACAGTACCCAACTTATGATGATGTGACTTACAATTTTTTGACTTTATGATGGTGTGAAAATGATACAAATTCAGTAGGAACTATACTTGAATTTTGAACTTGGATCTTTTCCCAGGCTAGCACCACGTGTACAATACTCTTTCATGAGGCTGGGCCGCAGCAGCAAGCTTCAGCTCCAAATCACCCACACAATCACAATGAAAAGAGCCCACACACTTACAACCATTTTGTACCCGTACAACCATTCTGTTTTTCATTTTCAGTACAGTACCTAATGAATTACAGGAGATATTCAATACTTTATTATCTAGTGGGCTTTGAGTGAGATGATTTTCCTAATCATAGGCTAATGTTAGTGTTCTAAGCAAATTTAAGTCAGGTTAGACTAAGCTATGATGTTCGGTAGATTAGTTACATTAAATACATTTTCAGCTTAATGATATTTTCAACTTGCAATAGGGATATTGGGACATAAACCCAGCTAAGTGTATAAAGACATGTATTAGAGAAATCTTAACAATTTTGAATCACTTTGTGTTTTTCTTCCAATTATAACTTAAAGATGAATAACTTAATTTCTATAAAGTCACATGTTTAAAAAACACAATCCTAGAAGAAGTGAAAGTAAAATAGAACTAAAGAGATGGTGATACATGGAAATTCTATACAACCTGTTAATAGAGACTCTACTCCTTGTGAGCATGTTTATATTTTTGATATTTTTGCTGAACTCTTCAGATGCAATCTAAAGCAAAAATTCTTTTTAAGACTTCAAAATGTATATTTCAATTTAAACTAAATGTCCAGAAAAGGCAGATTTACAGAGACAAAAAGCAAGTCATTGTTTGCCTAGGCCTGGGGGCAAGAGTGAGAGGCATGAATGAAGGATCTCTTGGGGGTGACAAAAATGTTCTCAAACAGGCTTGAAGGAATGGCTGCACAACTTTATAAATATAAGAAAACCTCATATAGTTACACAATGGGTGAATTTATGGAATGTAAACTATTCAATATTTTTTAAATAACTATTTTTTAAATATTTAAAATATATATTTTTAAATATTTAAAAATAACTTATTTTTTAAAAAGGACTTTTTATTTTCTAGACATTTTGAAGCACAAATTCTTTTGAAGTCAACCTTGAGTAACCAAAAGTAGAATCAATGACTCGATATCAGGATTTTTTTATAATTTAATTTTTATTACTTATTTTTGCTTTTATGTGTTTATAAATATCATCCAACAATTCAACTTAAAATAATTTTCCAAGTACAGATTGTGTGCTGTTGGTGCATATTTACATATGTAACTACAAAAATCACCTTTTCTCATTATAAAATATGTATTAGTATACTCCAAATGTATGAAGTTTTCATTTATTGCTCCTTTAAAAATTTGCTTTTAGAAGGTACTCTTCATGACTATTTCTCTTGCATGTACAGACCTCTTAAAATTACTAGACCATGGCAGTAAATAGAAATTTCACAAGAGTAAGTTCACAGGAAGTGTCATATTTGTAGAACAAATATTTTTTGATAATGTTTTAATCTGAAAAGTCCTTGTCATAAAAACCACGTCTCAGACTATAGTCAAGCATTTGACCAGTGTACTTCATCAAACTTTCAATTTCATTTTTTTTCCATGCAAGGAAGATAGAAGAGACTGCTATTAATTCTATGCTATGACTTCTCCCAGAAAATAGCTTCCAATTCCCTACAGAATCAATCTAGTTCCAGGAAAAAAAATACATTATGTGAGTCTTTATTGTTAGAATTGCTGGTATATTAGCTACTGTATAAACATAAAATATAAATTCTTTAGAAATCTACATCAATTACACAGAATTCTACATGACTATTCTACTCACTAAATACCATTCTGTCATATATTCAGCACTTTATATTTCTCAAAGTCCAAAACATTATTTGGGCATAAATTACACACAAAAGTCATTTGACCAAACATGTCAGTTGATAACTTGTATTTATATAGACTCTCCTTATCTTTTTGTTCCTGGAGTATTTGTAATGCAGTCAATGTTTTGGAGAGTACTAAAAGTAATGGAAGGACCAAATACAGTATGGACAGATGTAGAGGACCTTTAAAAAAAAAAAAAAAAAAAGACATAGTATTAGTCTGTAAAAAATCTGAGGAAAATGCTGATTGTCTGATATTCAGATAAGTTTAAATAACTTATACAAGACAATAATCAACTTTCACAACTTTGTATGTTTTTGTTTTTAATATTAAATATGGCATTACCTATTTATACGTCATGTTCCTTTCCTGCCTCAATAAGTTATTTTTATCTGCCTCCAGAATTCCTCTGCAGCCTCACTTCCAGCTTCTTTATTAGATCTAGTTACCAAGAACCACCCTGGATTTTTGATCGGGACACAATGTAGCAACTCTTCATTTAGGTCCATTTAGTTTCCTTGCCTAGAAAATGCCATCACCTTTCAACAAGTCAGTGGGATAAACTTATTTTATTCTAAAAATACTGAATTACTTCTTAATGATTCCTTCATCTCTGACTCTACCTGATAAAAGAGTTAATTCCCTGCCCTCTAAAATCTAAGTGCATTCCATAAGTACAGTGTATGTATCTCACTGTCTTTCATTTATTTGTTACACATTTGTCTTTCTTACCTTAATATATTAGTAACTGGTTTTATTTAATTTGTATCTATATTGCCATGTTCATTGCCTGGCGTAAATATTCCTGAACTAAAAGTGTTAGAAGGAAATATCTAGGTCTTTAGTGGTGGGGAGGAAATAATCTTTAAATTAACAAGAAATAGTGTCAAAACTAGAGCTCTTAAAGCATGTACTCCTGCCTGAGTATTCCCTGCTCCCCTCCCCCCACAAGGCTTTAGGGAAGGGAGAGGAAAGTAGATGAGAGAGGGCCTTTCTCCCTAGTCTTTCATTTAGTTTCAGATCATTTTAATAATTTTCTCTCTCGGATGCATGATCTCTCATAAATCTTCTTCATTGGAGTTTGACAGAATTACTTCCCACTCTGTCAATCATATCACTTGCGAAAGTTATAAAAACGACTCATCTGGGAATGGTATTATAGGGCCACACTTGACTTGCAGTTGACATTGTAGAGCGAAATTATCCATTGCTCCGTCTGCAGTCAACCCACCATCCTAGCTAATATCAACAAACTACAGTCCCCTGGTTTCCTTTGCAAATATCATGTTGGTCTTCATCAGATTACATTCTTTTTTTTTTTTAAAGCTTTTATTTATTTGACAGAGAGAAACACAGCAAGAGAGGGAACAAAAGCAGAGGGAATGGTAGCGAGAGAAGGAGGCTTCCTGGGGAGTAGGGAGCCCGATGCGGGGCTCGATCCCAGGACCCTGGGATCATGACCTGAGCCAAAGGCAGGCGCTTAAGGACTAAGCCTCCCAGGCACCGCATCAGATTACATTCTAAAATATATGTAGCTAGTGCTAGGTTGGTGTGTTTTTGGTTTTGGTTTTTGTTTTGTTTTTTTATGCAGACTATGCTGACTTTCACAAAATTTTGAAAAGAGCTTTGGAAATGATCTTGGAAAATTACTTTTGTTAATTCTTCTTTGCCTTTTATTTTTAATGTATGGATTGTTTCATTTATCATTAAGATAATCTCTTATAGTTGTAAACAATTATCAGTGTTTCCTAATCTCATTAAATTTCAGGAACAGCCATCATGCTTCAGTTATGATCTTATTCACCATATACTTACAGGGTCATTAATCAATACTAGGGCAAAAAACAGGATATAACAGATGACTGAGTGGGATCCACAAACTGCAGTGGGGTGATTATTATTTCTGCATTCTATACAGTCAAATGGGCACACAAATACTTCTTGCAGTTTATTCATTCCAGGTCTTTCACCCTAGATCTTTGACTGACTTGGCTAAGCTTAATGGGAGCAGATTGTCAATGGTGATGATAATGATGATAATAAGGAAGCAAAGAAAAAAAAGCATGATGAAGAATTAACCTAACCTTTGCCTTTTGCAAAGTGATTTCACATAGTTTTCACTTACTCTTATAACCACTAGAGAGGTAGGCGTTCTCACTTGCCAACTAAGGCAGCTGTTTCAGAAACTTTGTGACAACCTTCTGAGCACAAAGTGCTAGATATGGCATTTGAACCAAAGTGGGTTTAATTGTTACTTGTGAAGGGTTTTTTTTCTCTTAACTCTATGGTTCTTATTAGTTCAGAGGTAAACAATAAATGACTGATTCATGCCTTCTCAAAAGTGCTTACTAACGGTCCTCGTGACACTTTACCACTAAATATTTCAGCATGCCTCTCTTAAGAAATAAGATGTTCTACATAACAAAATTATATGCATCACTTCAGAAAATTTAACACTAATATAATCCTAATGCCTGATATTCACACAATCCCAAATGAAAATTTCTTTAATTGCTCAAGTAATTTTCTTTATAGTTTTATTTTCTAAAATCTAGCATTCAACAAGAAGCACATGTTGCCTAAAGTTGTTACGTCTCTTTATTCTCTATTAACACGGTATAGTTCTTCAGCTCTGATTTTCCTGACATTGTCATTTTTTAAGAGTGGAGTCCATCAGCTCTATTATATAATCCTTAATTTCAGATTTTCTTTTCTCTAATATTAAATATAATTTTTAACAGCATCAAGAGAGTAAAGGTGGATCTTAGGTTCTCCCTCTTCCAACCAAGAAAAAAAAAAAAATGTGTGTGTGTGTGTAGAAGCTGGTGACAGTGAAAGAAGTATAATCTCATACAGTAACCTTCACAAATAACAGTTAAGGATATGATTCTAGTTCATTCTAAATAGCGACATATGTCCCCTATAGCTCCTCTGAGGAAAAAAAAAAAGGAAAAGTCACAATAACCTGTGAATTTTTAATAAAATCCTCAATTTGCAAAGGAAAAAGCCTGTAGATTATCTAAATAGCCTACAAGAAACATAATTCTAAAGCAACTGAGTTTGCCTATTTTTTTAAAGATGTTTGAACATAACCAGCAAAAGAAATAAAATAAAATCGGTTAGATTTTTGGTGGAAAAGATAAAGTCAGGAATTGTTGATTTTCATCTTCAGCCCTCTATATAAGTTTCTTTTCTTTTTTATTTTTTAAAGACTTTATTTGAGAGAGAGAGTGAATGAGTGAGTGAGAAAGAGAGTATGAGTGAGGGGGAGAGGGAGAGGGAGAAGTAGGTTCCCCACTGAGCAGGTAGCTTATGCAAGGCTTGATCCCAAGACTCCAAGATCAGTACTTGAGCAGAAGACAAACTCTTAACCAACTGAGCCACCCAAGTGCCCCTCTTTTCTCTTTTTTAAATTAGATGCATGTAGCTTGTCTTACTTTTGGAAAAAAAATGAAAAAAAAGAATGAAAAGAAAAAAATGAAAAAAAAAAGAAATTTTGTCTCTGACAAAGACTTTTGAAAGACACAAAGAGATTATAATTCATAATTCATAGCAATATTTATAAATTTTTCACTCTAATTCTCTATAATCCCATTGCCTCTGAACATATTTTCATTAGGACCTCCACACATAATTTTCTTGGAACCCATGTGTCGAAAATATCTTCTCTACTCGGATCTCTTTTTTTCTCTTATCTGTATTATAAACTGACTTGAATTTTTCCTATTGCTAGACTTGAATATTTAAATATTTCTTTTTTATGTGTTCAAATCTCTTCTGCCAATATTGAACCCAGAACTTCTATTAAATGAGGATGTCAGGACAATCATATTAACCTGGAAGCATGCTGATAACGGACAGCAAGGAGAAGCTGAATCTACTACCTTTCCCTCATTTCCAGGTTACCACCCCCCTCCAAGATACCATTGGGAACTGCTTTTGCCCCTCTGTATCACAAAAGACTCAGAACTAATCTTGGTGAAATAGGTAATTTGGGAGATGACAGTATCTAACCACATTATGTTCATAATTTCCCTACCTACCACTAGTACTAACTATAAACTAACATACAATCTTGAATAGAAGAAGTTTAGAGTGCTCTAAGAATCCAACTGGTGAATGTAAGCTAGAAAGGCAGAGGGGACAGCAAATCTTATATGTAAGTAGTTCTCTTTAAGCTGAAACTTAATGGATGTGCAAGAGTTAGTTGTAAATAAAGACAAGAAAATTGACTCCAGGAAAAGAAATTAGAGAACGGAACTTGGCTGGGCTGTGGTGGGAATAGAAGAACTTGGTCGGAATAAGGAGTGTAGTGTGAGCTGGCACTGGAGACACAGGGAGCCATCAGATCCTAAAGAGACTTATCACACTAGGTTAAGGAATTTGATCTCTGTTCTGAAGCCAGTGGAAACCTTTGCATCTGCTTTATAGTAAAATCAGTGAACAATGTAGTTATGATCTGTTGACCTTGGCTGCTGCCTCCATTGGACATATTTATACAGTTATCAAGGCAGCATCATAAAAGTTTCATGTTAATTTACATAAAGCTACCTAGCATGAGATTATAGATGAGCAAATTATTTTTTTTTCCTGGCTGCATGATTTGCAATGAAATAAGAAAGTATAGCATATTAGGTTGTTATTATTTTTGGAAAAATATCCTTATATCTTGCCATTTTTCTCCAAAAGTATACCAATATTTGTTTAAAGTACATGTTCCTAGATGAATGCTGAAAATAAACACCCCAAACAAACTCTTTTCTCAAATCTTTCCTCACAATCATGGCTACTCCATATGTATATTTTTTGCATATACTTTATTAATTTGAAATTTTCAGTAATGATATCTTCCGGTGACAATTGAAGAATACTATACTTTTCTGGGGAAAGGTTTGGTTTTGCCTTCCCTGAAAGGTCCTTAGATATGAAACCAGAACATGGGTAGTGGGTATTAATACACTTAGGTATGAGAAGGAACTCTTGTCTCTCTCTGATGTTCATATTTTTGTTCTTGCTTTCCAAGAGCCTAAATGTGCTTGTACTTTCACTTAGGTTAGAGAACACATTTGGTGTC
Source organism: Procyon lotor (assembly GCA_028646535.1). Lineage (NCBI taxonomy): Eukaryota > Metazoa > Chordata > Mammalia > Carnivora > Procyonidae > Procyon > Procyon lotor. The sequence continues at coordinate 117,315,974 of CM053604.1, forward strand.
TTAGAATTCCCTAGAAAAATGTGCCTAAGAATGAATGGGGATATTAATTCTTTATTTGGGAATTACAAGACCAAGGCAGTGAAGATAAGAGGAAAAGGAAATGAGGTCAGAAAAAGTACAAAGTGATGTGTTACTACACTGTTTACTGCTTTACAAGCTTCTTTGTCAGTATATCATCGGTGGATTACAACTTTACAAGCTGCATTATCACTATACCATAGGTGACTCAGCACTTGCATGGAAGTCCAAGGGACTTTGTTGGAAGGACTGCAAAAAGATTCATACCTTGAAAGGAGAAAAAGAAAGAGGACTTACACCTTTTTACTCTTATTTGTCACATTTCTCTTTGGTCAAGATTTATGCTATAAATTTGACTCACTTCATCTTGCTAACCATTCCAGAAGCCAGATTCCATAACCTCCAATTTGACATTTTAAACAAACCTGGGTGGCTCAGTCAGTTAAGCGTCTGCCTTTGGCTAGGGTCATGATCTTGGGGTCCTGAGATCTAGTCATGCATTGGGCACCCTGCTCAACCAGGAGCCTGTTTCTCCTTTTCCCTCTACACCTCCCACTGCTTGTGCTGTCTCTCTCAAATAAATAAAATCTTAAAGAAAAAAAACAAAACCTGGTATTAGAAATATACAATTTCTACAAGATTCTGCAGTGGACTGATGTCATCAAAAAGAAAGAATAAGGTAGTGGAAAAATTTGAAAGGATGTATGAGATTTTTGTCCAATAGAGATGTGTTCTTCCACCTAGAGAGGATCTACATAGGAAGACATACAGGTGTATGATTTTGTACCAAAAATGTGTGTGTGTGTGTGTGTGTGTGTGTGTGTGTGTGTGTGTGTGTGTAAGCCACAATTTATGTGGCAAGATCACATCTTTGAATATACTTTTTTATGCATTTTTTTTCCCAATTTTTTGTCTCATGGATACCCTTATGGGTGTTTTCTGCCCTGGCACTCTTCAAAGCAAAAAACCCTTGGTTTTCAGAGAGAAACTTGGAAGGAAAATTTCATCCAAATGCCAGGAAAAGAATCTTGCATATATGCAGACCTTTTTTCTTTTTCTTTTCTTTTTTCAGAAACTACCAAATTGGGAACTGTGCAATCTAACAAGTTATCTGCCATAGTATAATAGATGCTGGCCGAAGATGCAAAACCACTGATAGCCTAGCAGGTGATATTAACTTTATGTTCATGTCCATTCTCCTTCCTCTCGCACCCCTAAGTCCCATGGAAGTGGGACAGAGCAGCCCAAGTAGATGCTGCTCACACAGTGGGTTTCTGTTATAGCCACGGAAGCGCCCAAACTGATAAGGGAGTTCTAACACATCTGATCAACCTTTGCCCCACAGGAGACATTATCTTTGGTATGTTAGCCAAGAAACAAAGCTTCCCTCTAACCAGAGACATTTATCTATCTTCCAAAGCCATTTGCTATACTTACATAATTGAAAAAATAGTCCAGAATCAAGTCAACAAATCTGGTAAAGCCTCTTGCTCAAAAGATAATGGAGAAATAAGAGTGAGTCTCCCAACAAAGGGCAAGAAATTTTATTTGGAGGAAAAGCCCATTTGACCACAAATTAAAGACATGTTGTCCAGGCCAGTTTTTTTTTTCTTTTTTAGTTATAATGTGCATATTCATTATCTACCTGTGTGATACCTATGTTTATTATTCCATTGTATTGAAAATTAGAGAACAAAAGTAAAAGGGGTTATTGTCTTTCTTCCAAACGTTACAAAATAATATTACTATTTGAACCAGATGAAAACCATGGGTACACTTGTATTTTCAAGTAACTGGTACTGTTGTGGTTTTTAAAATAATCCAACTGCTAAATCTTCTATAGATAAAAAAACAAAAAAAATAACCCAACTTGAATAGGAAAACTGTCAAATCCTGAGCATTGTCTTTATAAAAATGTGGACTTCCTGAAATCAATTAAATAAAAAAATGACAAATTTATCAAGAAATAAAATATTCCCGGGGCGCCTGGGTGGCTCAGGGGTTTAAAGCCTTTGCCTTCGGCTCAGGTCATGATCTCAGGGTCCTGGGATAGCGCCCCGCATCAGGCTCTCCGCTCAGGGGGGAGCCTACTTCCCACCCCCCACACCCCGCCTGCTTGTGATCTCTCTCTCTCTGTTGAATAAATAAATAAATAAAATCTTTAAAAAAAAAAAAAAAAGAAAGAAAGAATTCCCAGTGATAAGGGAACCGAAGCTGGCTGAGGACAAAGCAAAAGCCGACACCTTGCAACCTTCCCCCACCACCACTCCAGGGTGGGACATATGTGACATTCTTTAGGAATCTCTCAACTATCTTAATGTTAATACCTTGCTAGAGGAAAAAACCTTGAGAATGGCGAGGCTTCTGGTATCAGGTATCTTGTAGGTCCTCTTTAGCATATGAAAGTTCTATTGAAACCTGCCTTTTTTCTTACCTTCCCCAACCCCTTCATACATACCTGCCACCCCTCACAACCCCAGAGCTGCAGCTCTTTCTGCCCTCAGGTTCTGTCCCTGTGCTTTTATAAACCACTATTTTGCACCAAAGTCGTGGTCCTTGGTCTTGGTCCTTGGCTCCGGACCCCATTCCCACTAACCTCACCTATATTCTAAAACTTCATCACCCAATATTCCCACATATTAGTTTTAATATCTTAGACTTTGACTGAATGTTTATGAGTTACCACTTAATAATTTGTGAAAATATAAGAATATTTGTGCTAGGGCAAATTCTGTATGTTAAAAAAAACAAAAACAAAAAAACCTCTTGGTTAAATCTTATGTATTTACTAATTTTCTTATACTCTAAAACCTGAATTTTCAGTGACAGTGGGGAACCATGAGGTCCCTAAAATCGAATAAGATTTTAGGCCACTACTTCAACAAGAGAGAAAACAATAGTCCATGCTGGGTCTTTCCTCTTTCAATAGAGCTGTAGCTAAGTTTTCTTAGCATGTGGAATTGTAGAAAATGACATATTGGAGAAAGCTATCCAGTGCTCGGGAGACTGGGAAAACCATCACTGCTCTGTCTTGTCATTGACATGTATGTGAAGTGGTCATGGGTCTACGTTGTTACTTCTTATAATATGTTGGCCCAGGGCAAACACGTTATATGGGTATACGGTTTCCTTTGACACTTTGACACCTGTGATCTCAGAGTTGCTTGTTCTTTGCTGACATCCATGAATTGCTCTCTCAAATGGTTGCCTAGTGTTTCCTTTCTCTAATTTAACCCCTCCTCAACAACTACTCCCAGGAATTTTTCTGCATTTGCATTAAAGTGTAAATGACTAATAAATTTTGGCAAGCCAAACCATACAATGTTTCATTTGCATTTAAATAGATGCGAAATTTAAAGCAAGGATTAGCCAATAAATCACAAAGGTTTAGGAGAGAAAAATAACAACTGACTTACTGAGCTCTTCAGGTGACCTGCATTATTCTAAATACTTCATGTATATTAATTGTGCTAATTCATGTCAGCCTCATAACACTCCTGTGAGGTAAGTACTATTGTCATTCAGATTTTCAAGATGTGATTAACATGAGGAAACAAAGGCACAGAGAGATTAAATTGTTGAAGATTCTTTCTATATCTGGTTAATGGCTGAGTTACAATGTGAACCAACTTTCTTTAGCATTTGTGTACTCAGCAACTACACAATGTTAACTCTGGAAAGGCAAGAGGAAGAAAAAGGAAAATGAGTTTTCTTGTTTCTCCAGAAATCATACCACATAATTTGTCTACTTCTAATGCCAGACCAGCCTTGTAGGAATATGTGTTTCTGTGTTCATGTCAGGAAATGCAATAAATCTGTCTTCACATCCCTTTGCACATATATCTATCTATCTATCTATCTATCTATATAATTCCATTAAATACTTTTGAGCATTTTATTAGTATTAATGTATTAATATATATGTTATATATTATATATAATATATATATTATTCCACTAAATACTTATTGAGGATCTATTTTATGCCGGGCTGTGGTAGTTACCAGGAAGACTATAATAAGCAAGATAAATACAACATCAGATAGGAAGCATCTGGATGTAAAAAAGAAAATGACCCAAAGTGGCTTGGGCAACAATGTTAATTTATAGGCTCACATAACTAAAAAATCAGAGAAAAACTTCAGGTGAGGCTTGATCCTGCACCTATGTCTTTTCTGTTTCTTCTCTCTTCCTCACATGGTGTCCATCTCATCCTAAGCCTGGATCCTCTTATGGTTCCAGGACAACTGACAGTAGCTCTAGGGTACAGGCTTCTTGCTGATGTCCAGAGGAAAGAGGGAGCATCTTTGTCTCAGCAGTTCCAGCAAACACCCAGAGGTACACTCTGATCTGGCCACGTTGGTCACATGCCCACTCATGAGTCACAAGGATCTGCCAACTTAAATGGATAAGCCTAAGTCACATGTTCCAGCTCAGGCCCAAGAGAGATGTCAGCTCCATCTGAACAAAATGGATTCCCAAATGGATACTGAGGACTATTAGGAAAGGGAAAATCAGAGCCTACCAAATGGTTCCTGTCTTTAAGGAACGTAAAGCTTAATTAGAGGAAGAGACTACAAATACAGTCAATCAAAGGAAATTGAGAATTGGGACATTTTACCAGAACAAAACATGTCTATAGGACTAACTACACACACACACACACACACACACACACACACACAATTTTTTTTTTTTTAAAGTGGACTCCACTTAACAATCACCCAGCAGAAATGACAAGCACCGTGCAAGGCTTGAACTCATGACCCTGAGATCAAGACCTGAGCTGAGATCAAGATTCAGTCCAACTGACTGAACCACCAGGTGCCCCAGGACTGGCTACATATTTTGCATGGCCCAGTACAAAATACAAATACAAGGTCTCTTTTCAAAAATTATTTAGAATTCCAAGACAGCAACAGTATTAAGTGTGAGGCCCTTCTAAGGTCCAGGTCACCTGCCACAAAGCTTAGCCCTGTTCCTCTATATTGAGACCTGAAGGATGAAAAGGAATTAGCCAGATGGGGTAACAGCTTGTGCAAAGGCTTGGTGGCAGGAGATCAGGTTCCCTGGAAAAGCTGAAGGGAGTTCGATGTGGCTGGAACTTTGAGCACCAGAGGAGATAGGAAAGATAGGGGGTGAGGACAGGTCAGTCAGGATCCAGGTCAGGGAGGATCTGGGAAAGAGAAGATTCCCAGGGCTCTTGTTTAGTGGTCCTGTGAGCCCGTCCATCACCATCCATTGCTTATGTTAACAATCACCCAGCAGAACTGAGAAGGACCAAGGTTTCTTTACATAGTCCTGGAATAAAATTTCCCTACCATATTAATGCATACTGAATTTAACTGGAAAATAATTGGATACAATCATAAATTATTAAAAGCATTCACAGAGTGAAAGCCATTATAAAGTAAACCTCTCTAGATTTGTTTTCCTACCTTCTCCAAGATTTCCCTCATTGATTAGTGCACTTGGTACAGAATGGAGGTTTTCCTAAAAATCAACAGGTAAAAAGCCCCAGAAAGAATACAAATAACATTGTAAACAAATATGTGTTAGTCATATCATTTCTACCATATTTATTTTCTAAAAATCATACAATACGTATTTCTGAAATATGCACTTACTGAATGGGCAGCTCTTAGAATGTGCAAAAATCGTGGAATTTTTAGGAAAAATATTATTAAAATAATTTTACTGAGTATAATGGATGTAAGCTATATTTAGAATTTGACACTTGAAACTAACATAATCTTTCACTGCTCCTCAAATAGAAGTACAGGACCCAGGGGCATCTGGGTGGCTCTGTGGGTTAAAGCCTCTGCCCTCAGCTCAGGTCATGATCCCAGAGTCCTGGGATCGAGCCCCACATCAGGCTCTCCGCTCAGTGGGGAGCCTACTTCCTCCTCTCTCTCTGCCTGGCTCTCTGCCTACTTGTAACCTCTCTATCAAATAAATAAATAAAATCTTAAAAAAAAAAAAAGAAGTACAGTACCCAGAAAATTATTATTTTTTTTGATGGTAGACAGCAATAACCTTTAATCCCAGAGGTTAATTAAAGTTGATCCCAGAAGGGTAATACTCTCAAGTGCTTATCAAAAATAGTATAAAATAATTCTAAAGCACCAACTTTTGATTCAGGTGTCTAAAGATCCCAACCAATACATTTTCCAGGAATATAAGCACAGTAAATAATCACAACACTCATAAGGAAATAATCCAAAAGCAAAAAACCAGTGGAAACCACAGCCATTACAATCAAAACAATTCAAATATTAGATTCATCACATAATTAAAAACTAATATTTCATATGTTCCAGGAACTAGGAGACTGGTAAGAATGAGCAGTAAGAGTATGTAAGACATCCCAATTTTCAAAAGAAACAAACAAAAAACTAGAAATGAAAATTATGGTAATTTAAATTAAAGTTCAACGACATTACTTACATGTGAGGTTGCTGAAAACCAAAGAAAGTGTTAGAAAACTGTAAGACTTAAGAAATTTCCCAAAAGTCAGAATAGAAAAACAAAAAAATGAAAACTATGAAAGAGACATAACGATAGAGTAAAAAGCTCTGTAAAACATCTAGTCAAAGTTTTAAAATAAAATGAGATAATGGCTGATAGCTTTCTGGAACTTATTTTTTAAAAAAACACAATTTATATTCAAAGTGACAAAGAATAATAAACTTAAAAATCACTTACAACTGGACATAATGTTATGAAATCTTGAAACAACATCAACATAAAACTGCAAAGGATTTTTATCACAATATCAACATTATAACAAAAAAGGTAGTATAACTACAGTGAATAAAAAGATTATTATTAATAATTGTGATTCAACAAATAGAAAAACTTAGTTGAAATGCTAACACTGCATGCAAAAACACCATAAATTCAGCATTAACAAAATAAATGAAAAAATATAAAGCTTGAATGACCAATGTTAATATATACATCCAGTCAGGATGAACTACTCACAGTCTGAAAATTCCAAGTCCTCCTCCGCTCCTCATCCTGAACTGAACTGTTTTCAACTGAATCTCCCTTTCCTCTTATACACCTTCTTCCGCCTTCAGGGAATTTCCCCTCGTTGTTCATGAGGAAATTCAGGTGTGGTGTACTCTACAAGGCCTCTAATTTTCCTCACCTGATCCCATCTTGAGTAAAGGCCTCTCCAGGTGTATCCATAGTGAAATAAATTGTCTATTTCTTGGCCGCCTCTGCCAGCAGAAGGAGAGCTTCTGAGGAGAGTAAATGTGATGTTTGATCTTTTAATTTCAGATTGTCCTTCAAGACCTAGAACAGCATTTAAATATGATAGTTTATGTCAAGGTGTCCTTTAATTCCTTACTGGAGGAATGCTATTTATCTTTTTTTTTTTTTTAATTTTTATTACCATATATTGTATTATTTGCCCCAGGGT
>CM053604.1:117323920-117347561 GCA_028646535.1 Procyon lotor
AGATTTTATTTCTTTTATTTCTCCAGAAAGGGCTTTTATTTCTTCCAAAGGAGATTCTCTAATATCTTCTATGCTTTTTTTGAGCCCTGCTAGCATCTTGATAAGTGTCATTTTGAACTCTATTTCCGACATATTACTAATGTCCGCATTGACTAGGTCTCTCGCCATCAGTACTGTCTCTTCTTTTTTTTTGCGGCGAGTTTTTCCGCCTCGTCATTTTGTCAAGGTAAGAGTAGATGGGTGAGAGAGAAAGATTCTCTGGAGTTCCGCAGTTTTCACTGATTGATTAACTAGGTTTGGCTGGATATTCTCGCTGGTCTTCTGGGGGAGGGGCCCGTTGCCATGGTTCTCAAATATCTTTGCCCGAGCTGGAATTGCACCGCTCTTGCCAGGGGATGGGCCAAGCACTTTGCTCAGGTTAGCTCTCAAGAGTCTTTGTTCCCTGAGTGCTTTCTGTACCTCCCTGGAAGCAGGGAATGAAAATGGCGGCCTCCCAGTCTCCGGCCGGAGGAGCGGAGTGCTGGGTACCCCATCCTCCACACACTGTCAGAGGAAACCCTTATCACTCCCGTCTCCCTAGTCTGTAGCCTGGCGCTCTGTGCTCAGCTAGCCCGTGGCGGAGTGCTTCTATCTGTGGCGCCCGTGGCCCTGTCTGGAGTCCCCAAACCAGCAGATTCCTGCTGCCCGCTCCTGCACCGCTCCTCCTGGAGGAGGAAGGAGGGGGTGTCTCAGGAGCTGCCTCCCATGGGCTACCCACTTGAAGTACGTCAGCCCTATATGGACTATATGTCTCAGTTCCTATAGTCCAAGGTAGGCCTATGAGGCGTTGGGCAGTTCCTTCTCTGCCGCTGGCTTCTCCGCCCCAATACCTGGGAGCTCTGCCTCACTCAGGCTTCCCTGAGGACCCAGAAATTTATTATGTAAATTCAATAAAAGCTACTTGTATAACTAGACACCAAATTTCCAGTACTTTTATCCACAGAGGTAATCGGGCCTGAAGAGTATTAGCTCCTTCACTAAAACAACTGAGGGGTTTATGTGATGATAATTATTCATAATAACCATCCTGATATATCCATCTTCTTTATATTCTTATGAAAATATTGCTAGCATGAATATATTATATGGTTGAATTGAATGTGTAAGTATTAAGCCAAGGACCACAACTCTGGCTGACACTTGGAACTCCTTTCAAAATGTTTTAAAATATAGAGTCTTAAGATCTATTCCATTCATACTGAATCAGAACTCTAGCATTAGATCAAGAAAATTAGAATGTATGAGAAATCTCTGTAGATCCCTGATGCTCAGCAGAATTGGAAGTCTCTCTGTAATTAATCTAAAACATTTAAAAGGAATTCTGCTAAACATTTAATCCAATTCATGTTCATATTTCAATTATAAGAAATACATTTATTGCTTCTTTTTTGTTCACTAAAAAGACATTCACTCTTTGTCTTATTAAACATACAACAAATGTTACATTATTAAATAAGGAAGTCTTGAAATGTACTCATTTTTATTAATTTTAAGCACATCATATCTTATTAATAGGCAGAATTAAGGAGATGCCAATTTATTCACATTGATTGCTAATGGAATTACACAGGTAAATCAAATCTTATAAATATATTCGCAGGACTTCAATATCTTCAGAATATTTGCCCATATCTAGACTTAAGCTTTCACATACACAAGGTAAAAAAAAAAGTTACTAACTTTCTTTGCAGGAACATATTATCATAGAAATTTGAACTTAAAATAAAAAATGTGGCAGGCCATGGAAGCAGACATCACTAAAATCAGTCAACAGAACATCTTATATTCAATGAGATTAGCACCACAATGGAAATCATTTTTTATAGTTTATTAGACACACTGCCATAGATAAACATATCATGAGAAATAAAATAGTCATAAAATAGAAATTTGATGAGGGATATAAAATTATCATTATAAATGCTATTTATATAGATGGCCACCTAGTATGGCTATATAAGACTGCAATGTATGAAGAACCACATTTAACAATCTCACCTTTTATAGTCTCATTCATTTGTATTTAGGAATGTTAGCACAACTCACAAATAGATATAAAATGCTACTTTGTCATTCACCCATTCTATCACTTAAAAAATTCCCTGTAAACTATACTGAATACTGATGTGTACCAAGAACTGTGCTAATTGCAGCACATAAAACGAGTATGGTGCCTGCCTTGGCAACTTTCCACCTTTTAAGAAAGGTTAATGTGAAACCAGTAATTACCAAGCAATTACAAGTGTGACAGTGCTACAAAGAAAAAGAATAGTTGCTATGAAGGTGTCAATAGGGGGTAGAAAGAGCTATAAGGCAGTTCAAGAACTCCTCCGCGAGAAATGGCATTCAGACCAATACACTGAGACTATACAGAAGTACAGGAGTTAGCCAACTGGGGAATGGAAGGGGAGACAGCACTGCACAAAAAGGAAGCAAATGTGTAAAGAATGAGTTGCAGGAAGAGTGAAACGGAGACTGGAACCAGTTATGCTGGCCTATGATTGGATCACCACCTGCAGACAGCCACGGCCAAATCAATTACACATCTTCCTAATGGCTTTTCCTGTTTCTCTTTCACTCTTGCCTCCTTCATTTCAGTTCCCTTTGATCCCTTCCCATATAAACCTTTGTCTCAAGTTCTCTTTTTTTGGGTAACCCAGGTCTTAAAGTTACAATCAAAGACTCAGATAAAATTTTGGAAAGTATTTACATAGGCACAAGCACTTCTCACGGAGCATGTCAGAGCACTCATATTAGAAAAGCATCGTGACTGTTTCTTCTCATCACTTGAATGAATTTTTGCAGCATCTCAGTCAGTAGTAACAAAAAAAATCCAGGATAATACAAAAAAATGAAATACATGGAGATTTTAAATTATTTTGATATTGAGACATACCTTGAGTAACTATAGGAGATTAAGATATTAGTCTAACCACACGTGCTATCAAGAAGTAATTCAGACAATGTTGCGATATGTATGCAATTCAAATAGAGGCAGAACTAGTATTCACAGTGGAAAAAAAAAAAAACTAAATCAGATCAACACTTACTTGCTGTTCTAGTCAATATTGGTTAGTTTGAGAGCAGCTTATCTTATAATGCTCTAATTTTTTTAAAAAGACTTTATTTATTTGACACAGAAAAACAGAGAGAGCACAAGCAGGGGGCATGGCAGGCAGAGAGAGAGGAAAAAGCAGGCTCCCCAAAGAACAAGGAGCCTGATGTGGGGCTCAATTCCAGGACCCTGGAATCATGACCTAAGCTGAAGGCAGATGCTTAACTGACTGAGCCACCCATGATCCCCTATAATGCTCTAAAATTATTAAATTTATATTTATGTCCTTTTAGTAATGTCCTTAACTCTTTCAAGGTCAAATAGAAATAGTCCATTGCCAGATTATATGATTAAGAATATTCATGCACTAGAGAGGATAGTGTAAAATTGCTTTTTGTTTATTTCCCCTTGACACCTACCAGTCTCTCTTAAGTGGTGTTAGGGGACCCATTTTCTACCACCACCTTCTTGTTCTCTTCTCTGTTTCCCTGGGTTTTATATTCCACTGTTTAACAACACTAAGACTAACTCTTCATTCTGTTGTCAGCCACTGGTGAAGGTTTCAACCGAAAGATTGCATCAAATTTCTCCTGGATGAAGATTAGTTCTGTGAGGGCGTTTGGCCTTTCAAGACCCTGTACATCGAAGGAATAAATGAGGAAAAAAGTTTGCTTCGTTCAGTTCTGAAGAGACAGATGTGAAAGACAAAGATAAATGCTTACTGATATTACCTGTCTTATAACAAAACTTCTTTTATCATTCTAGCTTGCAGTGATTGTGGTCCTGGAGTTCAAGTGCATAACTACCCATCTCTTGAAAAAGAAAAAAGGGAAAATAAAATCTCATCCTAATAAAATTTCCCCCAAGTGGAATCTTTGGGTGATTGCAAAAAGTATTAATCTCCTTAAAGAACAGAGATGCTCTGGAAATCACACCTGATTTATCTGAACTGGCTGTACAGGTTTCACCCGCTGAATATAGATCAATGAAACATTAGGTGGGTCTCCTGCTGCCCTCAGTTTGGAACTGCCACTTACTCCTTCATTTTATTATCCAAAATTTACCATCATCCTCCATAATAAACTTTACACCATTTTCCATGGTGTAATTTTGTAAAATCACCTGGTGCTTAAATGTCAAACACTGGAACCTCAAATTAAATTCTTTATATAAAGATTTTATTTCCTTGAAAGGGAGAGAAAGAGAGAAGGAGCAGGGGGAGCAGCAGAGGGAGGGAGAAGCAGACTCCCCACGGAGCAGGGACCATGATGTTGGACTCCACCCAGTACTCCAGGATCAGGACCTGAGCTGAAGACAGATGCTTAACCTACTGAGCCACCCCAGCACCCCTCAAAATTAAATTCTGAGGAAGCAGACTCACCTGTGTAGAAGTAGGGCTTATTTCACACTATCTAAGGTTTGAGAACCTAGGTTCCTGCCCCAAATAATTCCCTACTCTCTTATTTACAACCCGTAGTCCACATGTTCACTTCTTGAAGGGAAGGTTAGCTCTCCTACGTTCTTGCTTGAGCACAACAGGCACATGAGCAATGTCCTTGCTTGGTGCTTGAGGGATGACATGTACCATTAACCACTCCCTATAGCTCTATAACTCTTTTTAAGTCAAATATCCTTGGCTGTCTTTTTGACCTTACCTCTCACTGCAGTAATTCCTTCTACAGTAAAATGTTGTTACCAGGCCTCTTTGGGGGGAGGAGGGGATACTATCCACCTCCTCGTTATTTGTAAGCCCAGACTTTCAAGGAATTGTCTTTTGTCAGCCCTGACCTGGAAAGCAGAGCTACCAACTGAACTTACTGACGCTGGTGGCCCTCTCAGTGCAAACTCATCATTGCTTTAGAAAGAGATGTCTCCTCCAGGATGTACAGTGAAATGCAACCTTTGAGGATTTTCCAACCTTACATAATATATGTACACCTAATACATTCGTGCCAACATGCTCACCTCTGTTTGCCTTTAATCCCAGTTCTACAGTGTCACACCAAAACTGGCGTCACTATCTTTCTTAATACAGATCATGATTTTTCCATGCTTCTGTAGGATATATTGGCAGTGTGTTTGCACAGTTTCCCAGGATCCTTACTGGGATCCAGATCCCACATCTGAAGAGGGTCCTCATATCCATAACGTGCCTTTACTCAGAATTAAGTCAAATCCCACTTCATCCAGTGCCACCAGAAGTCAGTCCTGTCCTTATCCTGACAGTACATACTATCTACAGTTCCTTAGGGCTATGGTCCCTTTCCTCTTTCAGCAGATGCAGCACATCTCCAGCTGAATTATGCTGTGACCTAACCCAAGTGTTGGCCACGTGTCTGCCAGTCTTGATGGTCTGCATGTCATTTTGCAGGTGAGACACATCTATATCATCTTCAAGCAATGGCAGAGATCCAGCCCTTAGTGCAGAGGACTGGGCTACTTCTGCAGGCTCACAGAGTTCAGAAAAAAATAGATTCAAGAATTTCAACTCATCAACACATGTATCGACATCCCATTTTTTCACAAACAGGGTGCTGACCTTCACATGCAGATCTACCTTGGTTGAGAGTTTAGCCTTCTTTGGAGCTTTTTCTATTCTTTGTGCCAGGAGGTGAATGCCCCTGTATAAGCTACCAAGGAGGCCTTTAACTTTCATATTCACCTTTTAATTGACCATCATTCTTTGCTTTTATTTACCTTTTTGTGAGAGCATCAATGAGCACAGTAATAGCCACCCAATTCCATTATTTCCCCCTGTATTTCTAAATCTCTGATACGAAGGGTATATCCTATCCACTGTCCAGTGGTCCTACAACAGAAAGCTTATTCAGAACACCTACTCAGCCATAATGCTGAGGAAAGTATACGTATAGAGACCAACCTCCTCTTTACCTGGCTCCTTCTTACTTTATCCTTCATCTCTCCCCATAAATGTTGATTATTCAAGGAACTGTGTTAGGTGCATTCATTTCTTCTTCCATGGAACTGTATATACCCTCTACCATAGTACCTGACATGTTACATTGGAGTTGCCTGTTTACTCATCTTTATCCCACACTCTGATATAAGCACCTTGATATTAGGCCCCCTACTCATCTTTAGTTATAACTCTAGCTCATCACACAATGCCAGAGACCCAATACTTAATCAATAAATGTTTGTTTAAAGAATAAATAAGTTAATACAGTTTGATACTATGGCTTTCTATTATCTAGATGTCCCTTGATTCTGTATGCTAAACTAATAAGAAGAAAAAAAAGTGAGTTAACTATCAATAAAAGTATTCGTTAGATTTAGAGATAAATCTCTTTATGCAACTATAGTGTGACTAGATAGCATCTTCTAGCTCTACTTTTTAAAGCTAGCTATGTATATCATATAAACATCACCTGTCATTATATTTAATTGGTTTGCAGACTTTAAATTTGGGATCTGTCAGCGTTGTCACCATTGTTTAAACCTACACCGCTCCTTGAATTATCTAAAACGGTACCATGATGAACTGACTGTCTTACTCACCTTCTCTGACTGTCCAATGAGTCATGTCGTATTTCCTGTCAAAATCTTCTGTCTCAAAAAAAAAAAAAAAATCTTCTGTCTCATTTTTACTAACTAAATGCTTAAGCAGCTGACATTATTCATGGAAACATGCTGAAAGTGAGTTGAAGGTGTAAACCTAGTCCATTTTATAAGGTACAAGTATTTAGGATGAAATCTCCACTATGTACTCCACTAGTACTATGTCAAAGAATTATTTTATCCTTTTATTTAATATAGTTATGCTCTCTTTCCCTCTCTCTCTCTCTCTCTCTCACTATATATATATATATATATATATATATACATACACTCACACCTACATGTGTGTTATATATATTCACACACACACACGACTGTAATCACATATTTAAAATAAAAATATTTTCTTCTTTTTAGCACCTACCCTGAAAATTCTATAAGCTGCTTTATTGTTGCCCCTTTGTAAGCATTGAATCTGTCTTTCAGTTGATAGAGTGTCTATTCTGGTGTTGCTCTTTGCAACTTTCAACTATAAATCTTTCTTTCATTGATATCATATCAATTCACCATCCTATAATAGCTGGCTTCCGCAATTTCTTTTGTTTTCTATGAATGTCCTGTGGAGAGTTTCAAAGTTTATCGTATGTGAGGTATAATCATTTCCAGGACTTCATAATTACACATACAGCTAACCACTTAGAATAGCATATGGATTACGGGGCATCTTAGTGGTGTAGTCAGTTGGGCATCCAATTCTTGGTTTCAGCTCAGGTTATAATCTTGGGGGTCCTGGGATTGGGCTCCATACTCAGCACTGAATTTGCTTGGGAATTCTCTCCCTCTCCTTCTGCCCTTCTCCCCACCAAAATAAATAAATTAAAAAAAAAAAAGAATATGGATTATGGTTTAAATGTTTTAGTAGTGAAAATGTTCAATAAACAGGAACTGTGTGTAATGTAGAAAGCGATCTGAATTTATTAGATATGTACAGAGCAAATCCTAATTTGCCCTGTAGACCATTGATTAATTATAGCAATGAAAGTCAGATAATAGCAAAGCATTATCTCAAAATATATGCTGACCTAGATGATTTGATTTTATATTGTGTCACTTAACAATTTTCTTTAAATTTTTAAAAAAGATTTTGTTTATTTATTTGACAGAGAGAGAGATCATAAGTAGCAGAGAGGCAGACAGAGAAAGAGGGGGAAGTAGGCTCCCTGCCCAGCAGAAACCCCAATGCGGGGCTCATCCCAGGACCCTAAGATCATGACCTGAGCTGAAGGCAGAGGCTTCAACCCACTGAGCCACCCAGGCGCTCAGTTAACAATTTTTTTTACCAATATTTAAGGAAATCCTCAATTAGGACTGAAAATACATGTTTTGGTATTTATTTCTCCATGAAATCTAATTACACAATCTCACTTAGTTTCATTTAATTTAGTTTGCTTGTTCTTCAGCATGTCAATAATCCATTTCTAACTGCCCTCTTATCGCCCCCTGCCCCCAGATACAGGTTCCCCTCAGCTATACAAAAGTACAGTATTCTCATGGAAACTTTCATAAGCCGAAATGGTGTAAAGCAAAGAAGCAATTACCATTCATTTATATGGAAAAAAAAAATCTGTGCATTCTCAGACCCAAAAAATAACCTCTCTTAGGCTTCTCTGATACCTTGGGACACATCTTGCTAATGGATACACAAAATAAATGGAGATAAATCACAGAGACTCACAGACACAGTTCAAAATTGTGGCAGCTTGTGATGTGATGCTGAGTGTTGTTCCCTGAGAAGGAACTTCATGGAGCCATTCCAGCTGCCTGGGGAGTGTGCTTCTTCCGGAAGGACTTGCTGCAAAACAAACACTGAAGGCCCCTTTTCCTTCTTGCCTTTCCCTGTAAAAGTGAAAACTCTCTTTGGCTTTCTTTCAATTAGTGAAAACAGGGACTAATGCAGTTCTGTCATAAAAGTGAAGTGGCATAATGTGAGCTTTCAAAAAGCAGAGCATACCTATGATCTTTTTTTTTCTTACTTTTTTTAAATTAACATATAATGTATTATTTGCCCCAGGGATACATGTCTGTGAATCTTTGGGCTTACACATTTCACAGCACGTACCATAGTATATACCCTCCCCAATGTCCATAACCCAGCCACCCTATCCCTACCCCCTTACCCCCCAGCAACCCTCAGTTTGTTTCATGAGTTTAAGAGTCTCTTATGGTTTGTCTCCTTCCCGATCCCATCTTGTTTCATCTCTCTCTCCCACCCCCCCACAACCCCCCACCCTGCCTCTCAAATTCTTCATATCAGAGAGATCATATGATAATTGTCTTTCTCTGATTGAGTTATTTCGCTTAGCATTATATATAGATCTGTTTTCAGGCTCTTCCGTGTGAACTTTAACTGTGATGTCACAAGGGCAGCGGGGCTTATCTAAAAGAGCTGTGAGGATGAGACTTTGTTAGGTCATTTGAAATTGTTTCAAAGTTCAAGAATAATATTTTTGACTAAGCGTCTAAGTCTCTCACTTGTAAAAGCATTAACGAATTAATAATTTAAATAAATAATACATTTATAAAGAGGACATACCACATATATCATTAACAAAATGTAGTGATGTCATATATTTTGTGTTTATTTTTACTATTTCTTTCTTTCTTTTTTTTTTTTTACTATTTCTAACATCGCCATGGTGCCCCCTCTGGAGACTTGTTAGGACGTCAGCAGTCAAAATGAGCAATGGAATTCTCTGAAGGTAAAGCCAAAGACTGATTTATCTTAGGCAGAGAAAATAACGTTTTTTTAAAGATTCTATTTATTTATTTGACAGAGATCACAAGTAGGCAGAGAGGCAGGCAGAGAGAGAGGGGGAAGCAGGCTCCCGCTGAGCAGAGAGCCCGATGCGATGCAGGGCTCAATTCCAGGACCCTGAGATCATGACCTGAGCCGAAGGCAGAGGCTTTAACCCACTGAGCCACCCAGGTGCCCCGAAAATAACATTTTTTAGAGGATATATTAGGATAAAGTTATCAGAGAAGTTACACACACTTAGTGATATGTAAATTAACAAAGGCCTATTCTTACATACACTGACCCATACATTACTAAAATATACCATACTAAACAGAGTCTTATTTATCATAAATAAAGTTCTTGATTTACAATCTCTAATTTGAACTGATTCCCACATTGAGGTGAATAAAGCTGGAAGTGGAGCGACTCTTTTATTGCAAGGCATACATTTTGGTTTCATGTAGAGATGAATTCCTGGAATAATGTGTGTGAACCACATGGAACAATTGTAAGTCTTTCTATGTGCAAAGCATCCAAGATCAAGCACCATGTCATGTGAGAATTCTTGCCTACTAAAACTATATTCGTTGGGCTTCCTTTGTGGCCCCTGTTTTTGAGCTAGCTTTAGTTTCCTTGGAATATCTTATCTGACGTCCTTACCAAACTCTAGAGTACATGAAATAATCAAAAATAGAAAGAGCTTATCTCATCCCTGTTAACCAACCTGTGAGATAGTCAAAAAATTCAAATTTGACCCACAGGGTCTTATCAAGTAACATAATTGTTAAGATTACAGTGATTAGACAAAATGACATGAAACATATTTGTGCGTTCCAAAACTCCCTCCCCTGTGCCCCACGTGTCACTCCACAATATCTGCAAACAGTAGGCAAGTGCTTCAGCTACTTTGCAAATGGCCCAAGTCCAGTTCCTCCATCAGTCATTGCTAGAAAGCACTGGCCCTGGAACTTTTTTGTCCTTCATGTTTCCCCACAAAGGATCATCTAGGTTTATGTAATCCATGACCCCTTAATATGCATTGTGGCAGCTTAGCCAAAGATATGTAGCATGCTTTTTCCCATCCAATATACCATCATCTGGCACAAGACACTCTAAGACATAAGTAAGATGTACTTATGTCTATTCTTATTTCACCAGCACTGACAGCAGCATACAATACATTTTATATGGTCCAGTTAAGAAATTTTCATAAAAGTGAAGCCATTGTTAGGAAGATAGTCCCCAAAACAGTTTATATTATGAGTATCTTTCCATAGTTTACCTGCCTATTATACTATTTGCATTTCATCTAATGCTGAGTGAAACTAAAGGTAAACCAAATAAGAGTTTAACTTTTAAAAAAAAGAGTTTAACTTTTTCTTTAGATTTAGCTGCACATAAGATTTTGAGGCAAGATAGTTTATATTTAAGTTTATATCAAAGTAAGTAAATCAATACGTCATATTCTAGGAATTTTAATACAAATCCTTTAAACATGCCAGCAGTATTGAGCTTTAATTCTGTGAGCTTTAATGTCTATGAGTTTAATTCCCTAAAGTCAATTACCTTAGGGCATATTTATCTTAAAAATTTAATCTTAGAAACGGCACAGTACACTTTGAAATTATGTTAGGTAATGGATACTCTGTGAACCTGACAATTAGTAAATAATGTGTTATATTTTAATATCCCTGAAGCTTGCACTTAAAATCTAATAATTTTTTAAACATTTCTCTCTTTTTTTAAAGATTTTTATTTTTTTACTTGACAGAGATCACAAACAGGCAGAAAGGCAGGCAGAGAGGGAGGGGGAAGCAGGCTCCCTGGTGAGCAGAGAGCCTGATGCAATGCGATGCGGGGCTCCACATCCCAGGACCCTGAGATCATGACCTGAGCCAAAGGCAGAGGCTTAACCCACTGAGCCATCCAGGCGCCCCAAAATCTAATAATTCTCTAAAGCAATTTGAGTTAAAGAATCCTTATAAAAATTAAGCATTTGCATTTCAAAAGGAGCTTGTATACCTTAGGGCTATGATGGCCCATCTGAAATAAAACTTGACTGGATGGCACAATATTAATGTTTACTTGATGCTTTCAGAGAAAAACAGCCAAGTAATATCTCTATAGTGTAGTAAAGGCAATTGCATATAGCTTTTTTCAACCTGATTTCTATTCAGACATTAGAGGGGTAAAAAAGACTTTGAAGCCTTTTATGATAATAACTTTAGAGACAAGGACTAACAGTTTTATAACTTTGGCTCAGAAAAAAGTAAAAAAGATTAGAGATTTACTGACTAGAAATTTTTTAGTACATGTCAAATTGGATTTTAAATCATCATATCAAAATGCATAGCTAGATTCCTGTTCCAGAACAACCATCAAAATGAAAACACAGGCTCATTCAGCTAACATTTCTATCAAATCTAGAGACACAAAGTTTTATAATTTACATAAATATGGATGTAAAATTTCATACATTTAAATAACTTTAACATTTCAAAAAGATTTCACTTCCAGTTTTTTAAAATAAAGTAAAATGAACTAAGAATTTATATTCAAATTAAATATCCCCTGCCATTGAAAGGGATAGAAAAAATAGTTGCCCATGAAATAAAAAATATCTTTTTAGAAGCTGAAAGCTGCAAACATAAAAGTGTGACTAATAATTCACGACCTACAATCTTAGCAAAAATTCAGGGTCCAGAGGTATCTATAAATCCTTATTGTGTTCTCCAACTCTCCCAGTAGTTGTTGAGTATGATCTCCATCTCTCGGCACATCACCATTTTTCTGATTTCTGTGAGAAAATATACTCTAGCAGATATGAAGTCCCACATCTTCCTCTTAAAATCATTCTAATTGGGCTTCATTTTCTCTTTCCCTCTGATTTTTTCTCCCTTAAGGGTCAATCGCTATGCACGTACACTTGATGTCATTACCTCCTGCCTATGCAGTGAACTTACTCCATAAATTACTTCTCTTCCCAGTATATTATCCCCACCATCTTCCTCTAGATTCGTTTCTCAAACTCTGTATATAAATACACTCATATTTTAATATGAGTATTAAAAGGTAAACTTGTCTTGGGGTGCCTGGGTGTCTCAGTCAGTTGAGGGTCTGACTCTTGATTTCAGCTCAGGTCATGATCTCAGGGTCTTGAGAAAGAGCCCCGCATCAGGCTTCATACTCAGGGCAGAGCCTGCTTGAGAATCTCTCTCTCCATCCCCCTTTGCCCTTCCCCACCAAAATAAATAAATAAATCTTTAAAAAAATAAACTTGTCTTATAGTGCTATGTATCTACCTATCCATCCAGTTATAGTCATGTTTCTACGTGCAATAGTTTTAGTTTATACTCTATGGTCACACTTCCTTGCCTCAACCTTTCATGCCACTAAGTTTTCTCTTAGTCTTTCACTTAAACTTCCTTTGCCAGAGTTGTTAAGGAAGACTAACTTCCAAAAGCAAAAATTGTATAGTCCTACTTTATGTTATTGTCCTGCATTTAACAATCCACTATTTTATCCTTGAAATTCCACTTTGCTTTAGCTTTGGTGATTATACTTTCATCTGGTTTTCCAGATAGGATTTCAAAAACACTTTCTTAATTTTCTCTTTCTCTGACTACCTCTTAAACATTAATGTTTAATTCTGTATATCTTCTACAAGTGACCATATTCACACCTATCACTTTAAGGTTAATGACTATGCTAAATATTACTAAATATTTAGAGAGTACTAAAATACTAAAATTACACCAACTAATGTGCAGAAAGCATGATTGTTCTGTCACTCCAATCTTCTAGACAACCAGTAAAAAGTGAGTATAATATATACATATGTATGTGTGCATAAAAGTTAGGTAAATTAAGTGTGATCTGTTTTGAACAAACTTGGGTTGAAATGATGGGTCTGCTATATAGTAGTTGAGTGGCTCGGGCAAATTACATAACCCTCACCCAGTTTAAATTCTCTTATTTGTAAAATGGGTCTAAGTAATAATACCTTCTCTACTGTGTTGTCATAGAGATTATATAGGATAAATACTTAATGAAGTCCCTGATGTGTAATAAGTTTTCAAAAAAATTAAAAAGACAAACTGCTAACATTTTCATCCACAATTTTATCAAGCAAGTTTGGCACTGGCATAATTATAGTAGATATGCCCTGAAAATAACAAAGCTGAGTTTAGATGGCACATTGAAAATGAAAGACAAGAGGATCAGAGGAAGCCTTCATTTTATCAACAGGTTCCAGATATGGAGATACTCTTGTCAAACAAAAAACAAATTCAGACCTACAGGAGAGAATTTATTTGAAAAGATTATTGGAATAAGGGAAGAATGACTATACAATAGGGAAAATGCTCCAATTTTAAGACCTATAAATGCTTCAAAGATCAGACAGAAAAGGATTTTCTTTTATAGTGAAGAGCAGACAAGGATAGAATAGACCAAGTATGGGGAAGTGGGATGAACAGGTAGTGTAATCAGGAAATGTCTTTCTTTTCTGTCAATCAATTTTCAAGAAGGATCTTTGAGAATAAGGAAGGTTATTTCATTTCATATGCCAACATCTGCTTAAGCTCCCCATGCTTGCCTACACATTAGGGTGGGTCAAAGTTTGGGTCCTTGGGAAGAGAGAAACCTGTCTAAAATTTGCGGTAAAGTCAAGTTAATGGGCATTTCATCTATACTGGTCAGCAGATATAAACAGTTCAGCTAGTCATTGGTGAGACACAGAAACAGAATTTATAGCATATGTGTCCAGCCTTGTCCTAGACATCTCCAAGTCTCCTCTAGTTCACATGGGAGAAGTGTGATTGTTTGCGTAAGCCCTTTCCTGGAGAACACAAAGAGTAGGTTTTTTGTTTGTTTTTTTGTTTTTTGAGAGAAAGAGTAAGAGAGTGAAGGAGAATGGGGGGATGGTAGAGGGAAAGGGAGAATCTCAAGTAGGTCCCACCCCTCCAGCATGGTCAGTCTCCATCTCACGAACCTGAGATCGTACCTTGAACCAAAATCAAGAGTCTTGTGCTTAACCAAACTGAGCCACCCAGGTGCCCCAAGTAGGAGGATTTCTTTCTCTCTGTTGTTTTCTGGAAGTATAAGGCTTAGGTAAAGCATTATACTTCACATTGTCACTCTTCTTGACTTTGGAGCTTTGGTACAACTCATGTGATCCCATGGTTAGTGGCTGACCCAGGCAGGGTGGGCATCTGGTTTTCCCTAGTCACTAGACAAGTGGTGATAGATATAAGGCATGAATTTTCAAGAACTTAAGCAGTTATTATTTTAAAAGTTTTCACCTTCTAAATGTTAGGTCTTTTTTGGGGTGTGGAAACTCTTAATTATGTGCCTTCGGGTTCTACTGTTGAATGATCACCTTTTTTTGTGTCCTATTTTTATACTCTGCTCGTTACTAGAATTGGCACCAGCACCAAGTAAATTGGGAAAGAAGATTATCTGTAGACATGCTCCACTTTGATATTAGGAATAGACTTTATGAGAAAAGATTTCTCCTTGAGGAAATTGTGTTTTCATACAGATCTTTATAGAGAAATAATGATGAAGTTGATTTAAAATATTTATGCATACTTTACTAAAAATGTGTTTGGCTCTTTGGCCTTCTTACCATGAATATTAGGTTTCTGCTATATTAATATTTATGTTATAATTTTTTCTATTTTTCAAAAATGGGTTAAATATTTATACCCCTCGTCCCCAAAAAAGAAACTCTTATGTAATTAATACTATTAGAAATAACTACTATGTTTTGGTGAGTCCTTTGGTAATTTCATTAGTATTCCTATATAAATGTGTTCACCCATACTCCAGAAACAAGAATTAAACATCAAATATTTCACTTACATACACAATAGCTGTGTGCTTTTTCATGAAGATCTCCTTCCTTAAGGCCTCTACACTACCGTTCTAATCTAGACGATTCCTCTTTCTTGCCACTCATCTGTCATCCTGTGAATCTTCTCCATACTTCCCTTGTGTTGGATACACTATTCCTTGATTATTCATAGTTTTTCTTTGTGAATTTACTCGTTTATTTTTACAGAACACATTTTCTATTGGCTTCTTCTTTAGTCTCTCTGTTGATAACTATCTTATTCATCTATTAGTAGAGGGAGAGAGAAAGGACACACACATGATCAGTTCCTATTTTTAACTCTTTCATAAATGTTAAAAAATTTTTAAGATATTTTATTTATTTGACAGAGAGAGAGAGAGAGAGTGAACAAGCAGGGGGATCAGCAGGCAGAGGAAGAAGCAGGCTCCCCACTAAGCAAGGAGCTCAATGTGGGACTTGATCTGCAGGATCCCGGGATCATGATCTGAGCTAAAGGCAGACACTTAACCAACTGAGCCACCCAAGCATCCCTCATAAATAACATTTTTAAAAGGAATATGGGAACTAGGCCACACTGATGAAACTGATGTTCTGCCTTAAGATGTTTGCCTTCATCATCACCTTAAAAATACAGAAAATCCTATAAATTCCAAACTAATTGCATTTATTAAGCATTATATTTTCAACCAAAGAATAATATTTTTGTACGCTTATTTATCTAAGAATAAAAATTATTTCAGGTGCCAGTATCATATACATGACAAATACCCACTGGGTGGCTCAGTGGGTTAAAGCCTCTGCCTTTGGCTCAGGTCATGATCTCAGGCTCCTGGGAAGAGCCCCTCATTGGGCTTTCTGCTTGGCAGAGCCTGCTTCCCCCTCTCTCTTTGCCTGCCTCTCTGCCTACTTGTGGTCTCTCTCTGTCAAATAAATAAATAAAATCTTATTTAAAAAAAAGGAAGAGAATTTGGGGGTTTCTACAAGAAGAGCAAATGACATAAAGTGTTGCTCAACTGCAAAGGAATAGGAATAGACCTTTTTTTTTTTTTAATTTGACAGAGAGAAACACAGCGAGAGAGGGAACACAAGCAGAGGGAGTGGTAGTGGGAGAAGCAGGCTTCCTGCGGAGCAAGGAGCCCCATGCGGGGCTCCATGAGGGGCTCCATGCGGGGCTCCATGCGGAGCTCCATGCCGGGCTCCATGCGGGGCTCCATGCCGGGCTCCATGCGGGGCTGGATCCCAGGACCCTGGGATCATGACCTGAGCGAAGGCAGACGCTTAACGACTGAGCCACCCAGGCACCCCAGGAATAGACTTTTTAATGCCAACTATTATAAGTCTGGTTCCTAACTGCACAGTAAGACCAGCACTATGAAGAAATATAAGCTTTACAAACCTAAAAATGGGTTACGGATAGGGTGGCTGGGGTATGGACATTGAGGAGGGTATGTGCTATGGTAAGTGCTGCGAAATGTGTAAGCCTGACGATTTACAGACATGTACCCTGGGGCAAATAATATATTATATGTTAATAAAAAAAAAGAAAGAAAGAAACCTAAAAATGTTATTTTATTTTGAATCCCAGTTTTAATATTTTCATGCTTAACTTTCTTGCTTTGCTAAATAGCAGCCTTTTTCTTTTCTCTTCTTCTGTCTTTAATTGATACACCACATCAATGCAAAATAGTTCCTAATGACCAAATAGGGATCAGAAAAAGGGGTCTTTAGATGGTTGTCAA
Source organism: Procyon lotor (assembly GCA_028646535.1). Taxonomy (NCBI): domain Eukaryota; kingdom Metazoa; phylum Chordata; class Mammalia; order Carnivora; family Procyonidae; genus Procyon; species Procyon lotor. The sequence goes on from CM053604.1 coordinate 117,340,927, forward strand.
TATTGGCATTTAAACTAGTTTTTAGTTGACTTTATTGAGTAACCAAGAATAAATAAAATAACAAGAACAATCCTATTCATAAGCTGTTCATACGATCATGAATAGAAATAGCTAAAAAAATGAGACCTTGTAGGCTCCTCTCATTGTACATCCTCAGAATTTATCTGAGTGCCTGGCACATAAAAATAAGTCAATAAGTATTTGTGGCTGAATGAATACTCTTTTTATTAGCTTTCAAAATCATTGCTGTCATCTGAGAAGTCTACATTATTAAGCTAATTTTCAGCCAAATGTCCTTCATTGTTTCTTTATATCTCAGGAATCAGTTTTTACCTCTCTGAGAATTGTGGCTTTGTCCAAAACTGGCCATTCCTTCCCGACATACATAAATACTGCTGCTGCTTTTGTATACTATTCTTACCAAGGCTTTTACAACGGCTGGTGTTATTATTGTTACTATAAGTTACCGTGTTAAAAAGGCTGCTGCTGCTGCTGCTAATGATGAGGATTGTGAAGATGATACAGCAGCGTCACATTCTTCTTAAATCAGATTTATCTTGCATCCCTTTTAGGTATTTTTGTAGAGGGTTCGTCCCGCTTCCAATAAAAGCAAAGCGACTCACCATCTACTTTTACTCTTCCATGGAGGCATATGCAAATCATCTCAGTTTCTTCATTGTTTCTTATTCAAAGCCTTTTGTCTCTGCCAGTTTCTTGCTCTTTTCTTCAGTTCCTGGATGGGACAAAGAGCACATGTTCTTTTTTTGTTTTGTTTTGGTTTGTTTTTTTTACATCTTTGGGTGGGGGGAGAGCTACTAACTTTGCTTTGATTCAGTTAGGATCCCAACATAAAAGAGATTGTACACGAAAATTGGGATCTTTTGGACAGTGTATACTTGCAAAGAGACTAATTACCAAAACCTCAGCAGATGTGAAGAAAGCCCCCCAAATGGAGAAGGAGACAGAGGCTGGCAGTAGTGGAGCTGTCACCATCCGAGGCACTAAGAACAAAGGGAGGAGAAGGGAACAGAATTGGGTTCTGTTACCACCAGGCCGAGGTAAACTCTCAGGAAAGAAAGCCCAGAAATAAACCTCCTCACCTCATCTCCCCCTCCTGATCCCAGTCAGTGCTTCCTTTCGTTTAATTCAAACAAAAGCCAGACTGCACGGGGACTTGTTGATATGATCCACAGGGGCCTGGCTCCTGGAGGAGAGCACTGGTGGAGGATGGTAGAGAGTGGATGTGGAAGGAAAGCTGTCTGGGAGAGTCCGCGACCTCCATTTCTCGGCATCCATGCTGGTCTTCCATCCTGCGTGGTTATAAAACCAGAGGAGCAGAGCAGCTTGTGTTCCAGACTGAAATTCTTTCAGGTTCCTTTTTTGCTTGGAGATCCACTCAAAACTGTGGCCTTGAGGGCGCCTCATAAAAAGACTGGAGTAATATGTCCAAGTGCAGTATATATTGCTCCCGAAACCTGAAAGTTTCCCCAACTACTGTGCCACTCTCCTTCACAATGGGACATTGAAGTACATCTTCTCATCTCTCACTTTAGAAGAGAGAATCTGACAAGCTCCAGGTTTCAGAGCCCTGCAAACTTCGCTGAGTAGGTTTCTGAATTTTCCCAGAGTTTATTTTCAACCATAAGGCATAGAAGATGCTTCCTACTTCCTGATCACTAGATCCTAATAGCATAAAGCCATCAATGTAGTGGACCTGTGTGATGTTTTTTGGAATATCCAGTTGATCAAGGCCCCTCTAAACTGTATCATATGTCCATCAACAGATGAATGGATAAAGAAGATGTGGTATATATATACAATGGAATACTATGCAGCCATCAAGAGAAATGAAATCTGGCCATTTGCAACGACAAGGATGGAACTGGAGGGTATTATGCTAAGCGAAGTAAGTCAGTCAGAGAAAGACAATTATCACATGATCTCTCTGATATGAAGAACTTGATAGGCAAGGCGGGAGTTTGGGGGGGTGGGGGAGAGAAATGAAACAGGAAGGGATGGGGAGGGAAACAAACCATAAGAGACTCCTAGACTCACGAAACGAACTAAGGGTGGCTGGGAGGTAGGGGGGTAAGGGATAGGGTGGCTGGATTATGGACATTGGGGAGGGTATGTGCTATGTTAAGTGCTGTGAGATGTGTAAGCCTGACGATTCACAGACATGTACCCTGGGGCAAATAATACATTATATGTTAACTAAAAAAGAAATAAATATAAAAAAATAAACTGTAACATAGAAGAGAGCCAAGGAATGAGCAGAGGCACAGGGCAGGAATATGAAATATGAATATCATCAGTGCTATGTACATGTTGGTTATTCCTGATTTTGCTGACCTGTGATACAGAAGACAACACTTGGCAAGTAAATAGCTAAATATCAGGAATAAGGAAGTGTGTTGAATTGTGCCACTAAAATAACACATTTATATCTGTGGCTGTAATTTGAATCATTACTTGGTTTAGCTCATGACAACCTAGTGAAATTCTCTGTGATGCATCTGGGGTTTTATTTTTGTTTTTTTGCTGGCCAAACAGATATATTAAGTATATGTTAGGAATCACCATTCTTGCATCTATAGTTTTTGATAGTGTCCTTAATTTCTGTGGTTATTTCGAGAATGTGTTATTACTTTTGGTACATCCTTTCTGGTAGTGAGGGTCTGGAAGCTTTAATTTGTATTGTAATAGTTTTTACATTTTTTATTTTTAAAGATTTTATTTATTTATTTGAGGGAGAGAGAGCACAAGCATAGGAAGCAGCAGGCAGAGGGAGAAGCAGGCTCTCCACTGAGAGTAAGCCCGATGCGGGGCTTGATCCCAGGACCCTGGGATCATGACCTGAGCTGAAGGCAGACACTTAACTGACTGATCCACCCAGGCACCCCTATCCTTTACTTTTTAATCAGATAATTTTAATATTCTATCAGTTATTAAAAATATCCACTCCAGCTATACATTCTGGGATCCTGGAAATAATAACATGATCTAAGGTCTAACCCTCACCAACTATATTCATTCCAATATTCCTAATTCCCTGAGTTTTCAGTTTCCTTCCAATACAATATGCTAGCATATTGTAGCATGTTGAGTTGACTCTACTATTCTGGCATATTTTTATAATCACTTGCATGTACTCACATCGATACATTAAATTCTGAATCTTTTGGTTTTTTTTTTAAAGATTTCATTTATTCACTTGACAGAGAGAGTGAGATCACAAATAGGCAGAGAGGCAGGCAGAGAGAGGGGGGAAAGCAGGCTCCCTGCTAAGCAGAGAGCCCTATGCGGCACTCGATCCCAGGACCCTGAGATCATGACCTGAGCTGAAGGCAGAGGCTTTAACCCACTGAGCCACCCAGGTGCCCCACATTGACTATTTCTTGTTTGAAATTTTTTCTCTCTTGGTTTTTTAATTTTCCTGCTTATTTTCCTATCTTATAGACTTTCCTCTGTCTTTTTTTTCCTTAAAGATTTCATTTGTTTATTTCATTATTGTTTATTTATTCATTTACTTATTTTAAGATTTTCTTTATTTTTTTGACAGAGAGATCACAAGTAGGCAAAGAGACAGGCGGGAGAAGCAAGCTCCCCCGATGTGGGGCTCGATCCCAGGACCTTGAGATCATGACCGGAGCCGAAGGCAGAGGCTTAACCCCCTGAGCCACCCAGGTGCCGCTAAATTCTGAATCTTAATTTGGTTCACTATTGTCAGTAAGTTTGAACTATCTGAGATTTCCATAACATGTCCCTTCGTTTGGTATCATACAGCCTTCAGGCATACATGCTTCTTGGGATCTTGCAGACAAAGATCAGGAAAGTCTTGTGATATATAGGTTATCTTCTCCTAGACCTGTCTCATACCCCTTGGTTACTTTAGATTACATCAGGATGGAACTCAAGGACAGCATGTAGAAAAAGAAAGGAAAGTGGGTCCTATGAGAATTAGTATCAGCTTGGGAAGCCAGTGACCCAGCAAAGTTTTAATGCAGAGATGGATGAAGACCTTGCAGACAGGGGAATAGCTTGGCACCTAGAGCATGAAACACGTAAAGGAAATTTGGATATTGATATTTCTCAGCCTCAGCACTGTTTATTCAAAGGTCTCTAGCCCATACCTTAGGACTCCACCCTTTTCCCATCATTACCATTACTTTAGTGTAAGATACCTGTTGGGATAGAGTGTATAACTCACACTGCTACTTTCAGACCCTTGCAATTCTGAACTTGATTCTTAGCTGTATCTACCCTGTGACTATTAGAAATATGAGATTTCAAAATTGCTTCAGAGAACTTTCACTCTCCATGTGTGTTCTTAACTTTACAGTTATAGTTTACAATTTGTCTTTCTTTTTAATATACGTTCTCTGGGGTGTTAGGAAATAACTAGGTGATTCCAAAGTTACCATAAGTTTTTTGTTTCTGCATGTATTGGGGAGCCCCCTAAACCACCCCCTAGTTCAGCGATTTACCAGAAGGATGACAAGAATCTCATATACTGAAAAAAAAAAAAAAAAAAAAAAAAAGAACACAAAGCAAAATCAGCAAAAGGAAAGGTACATTAAGTGGAGTGGAGAGGACACTAGGCACCAGCTCCTGAGTCCTTCACCAGTGAGTCACATGGGACTTGTTTCATTTCTCTAGCAACCGGTTGTGATAAAACATCTACCAGGGTTGCTCAGTAGAGACTCAGTTCCTAAGGGTCTTACTGAGGGCTAGTCAGGTAGGCCTTCATTGTGCAGTGTATGCCAAAATTCTAGACTCCCAAATGAAAGCCAGTGTTCGGTGTAAAACACATTATTTGATATATCAAAATTATCAGATTGCCCACCTTAAATACATACTATCTTTATTTGTCAATTATACTGCAATAATGCTGTGGGGAGAAAAAAACACACATTGCCCAAAATAGTTTACTCTTAGCAGTTCTGGAAACAGTCAGAACACTCCCCAAGTCCAAGTTCCCAGATGCCAGGCAAGAGCCAATCTTGCAAGTAGACCTTATTAAGGAAAGCAGACTCTGGCCTGTTATGCTAACTGTTTTCTGTTCTGCATAGTAACTAAGTGCCACAGCCCTTGTTCCCGCCATGTATTTTCCCATGTCCCTCTGGTGATAATGTAAATATTTGTGATTTTTTTTTTCAAATACTGTGAATTCCTTTGTCTCATTTTTACCTGCAAAGGGAGTTACCATGTACTCCTTAAATATAAGACAAATGAAATTCCAGAGTCCCATTTTAAAGACCTTCATCTTGAGGCCACTTCCTGGAGCAGCTGCTGTTCAGTCAGGGACCCAACAGGAAACAAACGGAATAATAAAAATCGAAATCTGTCAAAGGGGAGGTATTTACAAAGAACGTAATTACAAAGGCTGGAGAGACGAGAAAAAGATTGTGCAGAAATGCAGCACTACTGCCATCAGGGGTGGCAACACCGTAGGCGTGAGGGAACAACAGGAGAGTTGTCTGAACCCAGGAAAAGAAAGGGTGATGGAGAGCAGCCCTTGGAGCAGCCTTCTGCTGAAAGGTGCAACCAGCCAAGGACAACTAGAAAAATAAATAGCCCGAGCTCATGTTCCCCTCTCCTTTGGGTCTCTGGCACATGAGCCCAGTTAGAAGCCAGAAGCCAAAGATCCTGGGATCTCACTGGTGTAATGAATATAAGTCAGTCTTTCAGGGCACAGAGCAATTTGGGAAAGTTGAGAGAGTTTGATCTGGAAGGGGAAACAGAAGATATTTGGCACAATTTATAATTCATTTCATATTTGCCAAGAGTTCTGCATCCTTTCATTAAAATATTTTCTGACATCTCAGTTCCTCAAAGGCTAATTCTAAAAATGAATTATAAGTAATGAATTTCCTTTCTCCTTCCTGTTTAAATATTCAAGCTTATCAGTATCACTCATCAGTTTTCCCAAAATGTACCATTAAAATGTCCTTCTGTAGTTTTTTTTAAATTTTACAGTGGTTTTCTGCACATTTTTCCATTTTCTAGTTTAGTGTCTTAATGACCTTAATAACTACTCACATTGTATTGTAAAAACACTATTACAATAATGTGTAATTTATTACAATAAAACATTATTTTAAGAAAAGCTTTTAACTCGAAAATGCTCCACGTATTTTGCTAAATTAAATACATAGCGCAGTAGTCTGTGCACATGAATATGGCATTAATGTTTTTTCTTTCCTTGCTAAAATTTAGCCCAATAAAATGTTTAATAGGGAAAAAAAAGCACACACACACACAAAAGAAAAAAAAAGCACAGTTGATAAATCAATAGTGATTCTAATCAAATCTGCTGTTTGCCACAAACACATCTTGATCAAGGAAACTCTCAATTTCAGCATCCTCACTTGCAATGTGACTAGAGTGGCTGTGAAGACTTCAAGGACTTCTTCCAGGTTTAAGAATTTGTTTACCGGGGCGCCTGGGTGGCTCAGTTGGTTAAGCAACTGCCTTCGGCCCAGGTCATGATCCTGGAGTCTCGGGATCGAGTCCCACATCGGGCTCCCAGCTCCACGGGGAGTCTGCTTCTCTCTCTGACCTTCGCTCCTCTCATCCTCTCAGTTTCTCTCTCTCAAATAAATAAATAAAATCTTTAAAAAAAAAAAAAAAAA
>CM053604.1:117348061-117371188 GCA_028646535.1 Procyon lotor
TGTGAAGTGGGTTCTGGACACTAGCTGGACATTAGTTAACCGTGTCATTAACTATCCTTTTATCTCACGGCCTTGTTTGCCACGCTTAATCATAGTATGTCTTTGTTAGTGCTTTTATTCCATTCTACTCTAAGTGGGTCATAAATTTCCATTATTCTCATCACGTTAAAAACGATTAAACCAGGGGCGCCTGGGTGGCTCAGTGGGTTAAAGCCTCTGCCTTCGGCTCAGGTCATGATCTTGGGGTCCTGGGATCGAGCCCCGCATCGGGCTCTCTGCTCAGCAGAGAGCCCGCTTCCCCCTCTCTCTGCCTGCCTCTCTGCCTACTTGTGATCTCTCTCTCTTTCTGTCAAATAAATAAATAAAATCTTTTAAAAAATAATTAAATCATATCGTTTAAAAAAAACATTGTTTTCCATTTCTCAAATGTCTGTATATTTGATGGAAAGAACTGACAGGTGGTTGTTGAGTAAAGTAAAGTTGTTAAGAACAACAGCTAAGCCTTTAGCTGTCCTGATGATTAATTAAGTACAAGAGATTAGTGGCACTACTGCAGGGACATTGTGCCAAGCCAATACTTTGTGACAATATTAATTTTTCATGAAGGAGGATCCCGACTTCCCACTACTAATCTCACATCCAAATTTTTTTTTAATAAAGCAATGAAAATCGCTGGGTGAAAAAGAAACACCAAGGGAGAATAAATTTCAAAAGAATTAAAGTAAAACTTGAAATGCACAGTAAAGAACCCTGGAAGTTATCTAGGCAGAAAAATGCATGGCCGTCATACAATGTCCTCTCCCTTCCATAGCCATGGCAGACATCAAAGAGTAATCCTAGTGTTCTTTTCTGCTGAACACAAATCTTAGGTCCTAAAAACCGAAAAACGGTTCTTCGGATTGCTTTAGAAAGTTAATGTATACAGCTGGTATGTGTTATGACACTAATTTGCAGTCCTCAGTGATGCATTATCTCTTCGTTAAGAGAAAAGGAAACAGAAAATGAAAAGAGACTAAGCGAGAAGTACAAGTCCAAATTACTGAGACAGAAAGTCAGGACAAGAACACAGATTCACCAACCGCTCAATCAGGAAAGTTCTCATGAAGTCCTTGGGGTTGCCTTTAAAGACTGTCTTAGAACATCTTTGGTCTCTCTTTCCTATTTTAATTCTCTCACAATCACCGCTGAGCATTGTTCATCCTCACTAATGTACTTAGAGCAATCTTTGGTTTTTCAAATCAGGTCTCTGATATATGTATACATTTTATCTTTAATTTGTGCGAGTCTATAGAACACTTGTGGTAGTCAATTGTATTTGAATTTAAAAAATGATCTAACTTCAATGTTTGTTATTAAATCTGGATGAATGAAAAAAGACAAGTCCCATTTCATTTCATGCAATAGCTGATCTATTTTTTTCCTAAGGGAAGACAGGTGTGTGTGTTGTACATAAGTTTTCCTAGTGAAAGACACAAATAAAGTCTTCCCTACAGATGGAGTCATTAAACTTTTCTGCCAGTTCATTGATTATGCTACACTCCCCTACTGGGATGTTGAGCCAGAATGACTGCTGCCCTCATGTTACAGATGAGGTGGGATGCTCAGTAGTGAGAGTCTAGTACTCTCCTCCAAACACTGCCTCTAATGATTAAAGGTAGCCCTTTTGCTTTAAGGGGCTTTAGGTAGAGCTACATTTTTTTCAGCTTTACTGAAGTATAATTTTGACAGATAAAACTGTAATATACTTAAAGTATACAACAAGATGACTTGATATGTGTGTACACTGTCAAGGATTCCCACTATCTGAGTTAATTAACAAATTTTTTTTACTACAGTTAATATTACTATAATGTGTAATTGAAATTTGCCAACAGTTTATAACTTAAGTGTTCTCAGACACTCAAAAAGAAGTAAATACAGGTGAAGCAATATTTTAAACTTCATAGATTAAGATTTATAAGGATTTTTAAGAGTTAAAACATGCCCCCACCCCCACTGAGGGGAGAATGTGTATTTCCTGGTAAGAAGAAAAAAAAGAATTAAAATGGAAATTTTAAAATGTGGTATTTTGGCATTTTGTATCACTTTTTGCCATGCTCATGCTTCCTTCACTAATGCCCTTATATTTATTCCTATAAGCACATTAATAGTAAAATAGTAAAATACCTTTTGGTGTCGGGACTGAGAATCTCCCAATTGAAATAACATTCATTTCATTTCAGAATCTTGTGATATTGGGATTGTAGAAATTACAATGATTTAGTATTATTTTATTTTAGAACAATATGGAACTTAAACAACAGTCTTCTTTCTTGGATGTCAGTCTTGTAGAAAACCTCAGTTTTCCTCCTCTTTTCTCATTATTACTCCAAAACTGGTATTAAGTGGGCTGTAAGAACAGGATTCTGGTTTTTTGCCAATTTTTCTTTGGCTACTCTCCATTTTCTAGCATGAAATTTCTTCCAGATAATACAAAATATTCTCTCGTATCTTGGGAATTACTCAGAGGTGATAAATTATTCAAAACCTGTAACTGGATCTTCTCAGATTTTCTTCTAAGTTAACTTTCTTATATTTCTGTTTTCATTTTAGTATTCCATTATGTGTATTGTGCTTGCAAGGCATCTCAAACCCTTTGGGAATTTGAGGGTAAAGGGGATAAATGCTGCCATCCTTCCAATTCTTATCAGCCTTAGGCTATCTCTGAATCATGAATACTTAAAAATAATTGGAATGACTATGAATACTTAATTGACAGATAGAAAAATATTTTTAATTACCTATATTCCTTTATAAGTTTTGAAATATAAAAATAAATTATTGAATGTATAATAAGGAGCTTAATAAATAGGCTAATATAGGGGCGCCTGGGTGGCTCAGTGGGTTAAAGCCTCTGCCTTCAGCTCAGGTCATGATCTCAGGGTCCTGGAATTGAGCCCTGCATCGGGCTCTCTGCTTGCTTGTGATCTCTCTCTCTCTTTCTGTCAGATAAATAAATAAAATATTTTAAAAAAATTTTAAAATAAATAAGCTTATATAATGACCAGTAAGATGTGAGCTTGAAGAGAGATGGTAGAAACTGTTCATGGTCAACATTCTCCTTGTAAACAACTTATATGTCTAATATGCTCTCATTTTCAAAAGCTAGTAAGCATTCTAATCTTTTCTCTCAACATGCAAGTAAGAACTTAATTTTGTATCTAGGATTTGGAATAAGAAGGGTATGTTCATAGAATGCCACAGAGTAGATTGACCTTAGAAAGCTTGCCATTAAAATTCATTTCCCTTCTCTAATTGTGAGGAAAATTACCCTTGGCTTATTTAAGTTTCAATTTTCTTCAAAATTCTACTTGCCCACCACAAATATCCCATCAATTTATTCAATAACTTTTTTGGTCCTCATCCAACAAGATTTTCAGGGTTACTACATCTCTTAAGTTTGGTGCAAAGTGGTGTCAGTTCACGGTCAAGCCAGCCACTGCACCAACTGATATATCTCAGGATTCAGTATAAGAAAATCTAACAGGTAGAATGCGGACAGCAGAATGGTTATGTCAGGATTTTTCATAATAGCCAGAAGCTGTAAGTAACCTCAAAAATGGCCGTTGCAGAGTGGACAAATACAGAGTGGCATATTTACATAACAGAAAAACCATGCAACAATGAAAACGAGGGAATCAAAACTACATGCAGCTACATAGATGAACCTTAGAAACACAATGTCAAATAAATAAAGCTGCAGGAAAAAATACATACTATGCTATTCTACTCTATCTATATCAAAAAAATGGCACAACAAAACTATAAATTTTAGGTGGGTTAACCTAAATGGTTAAAGGGCAAAGAACGATGAGGAAATTATTAAAAATAAATGTTAGGGTATATCTGTTAAATCCATCTGATATATTCAGAACATCCCATCCTAAAAAAACAGAATATACATTATTTTCAACTACACATGGAACATTCACCAGAATAGGTCACATACTAGCACACAAAACAAACCTCAACAAATTCAAGAAGATCAAAATGATACCATGCATATTTTAACCACAACACTATGATACTGGAAGTCAACCACAAGAAAATATCTGAAAGATCACAAATTTACAGAGATTAAATAACATGCTACTAAACAAGGAATGTGTTAACCAGGAAATCAAAGAAGAAATATAAAAAAAAAAAAATACATGGAAACAAAAGAAAAGGAAAACACAATGATCCAAAACCTTTGGGATGCAGCAAAAGCAGTCCTAGGAGGGAAGTGTACACCAATATAAGCCTACCTGAAGAAGCAAGAAAAATCTCAAATAAACAACCCACACTTGTACCTAAAGAACTATAAAAAAAAGAACAATGAACAAAACCTAAAACTGGCAGAAGGAAGGAAATAATGAAGATTAGAACAGAAATAAATGATATAGAAACTAAACAAAACAAAACAAAAAACAATAGAACAGATCAATGAAACCAAGAGCTAGTTCTTTGAAAAAATCAATAATATTGATAAACCTCTAGACAGACTTATCAAGAAAAAAAGAGAAAGTACTCAAACAAAATAAAAAATGAAAGAGGAGAAATAACAACAAACACTAACCGAAATATATAAACAATTATAAAAGAATAATACAAAAAAAAACTATATGCCAAAAGGTTGGACAACCTAGAAGAGATGGGTAAGTTCATAGAAACATAAACTATCAAAACTGAAACAGAAGGAAATAGAAAACTTGAACAGATTTATTAACCAGCGAAGAAATTGAGTCAGCAATCAAAAAACTCCGAACAACAAAATCCCAGGACCAGATGGCTCTACAGGTAAATTCTACCAAATATTTAAAGAAGAGTTAATACTTATTCTTCAAAAAAAATTCAAAAATATAGAACAGGAAAGAAAACTTCCAAATTCATTCTATGAGGCCAGCATTATCCTAATGCCAAAACCAGATAAAGCCACCACTAACAATAGAAAACTATAGACCAATATCCCTGATGAACATAGATGCAAAAATTCTCAATAAACCACTGGCAAACCAAATTCAATAATGCATTTAAAAAAATCGTTCACCATGAAAAAGTGGGATTTATTCCAGAGTTGCAAGGGCGGTTCAACGTTTGCAAATCAGTGTGATACTTCACATCAATAAGAGAAGGGATAAGAACCAAGTGATCATTTCAATCATGCCACAGAATCAAAGATGCAGAAAAAGCAGTTGACAAATTATAACATTCATTCACGACAAAAATCCTCACCAAAATAAGTTTATAGGAAACATAGCTCAACATAACAAAAGCCATATATAAGAAAGTCACAGCTAACACCCTCAGGGGGGAAAAACAGAACTTTTCCCCTAAGTTCAGAAAAAGACAAGTTTGCCCACTCTCACCACTTTTATTCAACATAGTATTGGAAGTCCTAGCCACAGCAATCAGACGACCAAAAGAAATAAAAGTAATCCAGATCAGTGAGGAAGAAGTAAAACACTCACTATTTGTAGATGACATGATCCCCTATATAGAAAACTCTAAAAACTCCACCAAAAAACTGCTAGAACTGATAAACGAATTCAGCAAAGTCACAGGATACAAAACCAATGTATAGAAATCTCTTGCATTTCTATATGCTGATAATGAAATAGCAGAAAGAGAAGTTAAGAAAACAATTCCACTTATAATTGCACCCAAAATAAAAAGATAACTAGGAATAAACCTAACCAAAGAGGTGAAAGACCTGTACTCTTGAAAATTATAAAACACTGATAAATGAAACTTAAGATAGCGCAAAGAAATAGAAAGACATCCCATTGGAAGAATAAATATTGTTCTCATGGATTGGAAGAACAAATATGGTTAAAATGCCTATGGTACCCATAGCAATCTACATGTTCAGTGCAATCCCATCAAAATACCAACAGCATTTTTCACAGAACTAGAACAAATAATCCTAAAACTTGTATGGAACCACAAAAGACCCTGAATTGCCAAAGCAATCTTGAAGAAGAAAAGCAAAGCTGGAAAGCATCACAGTTCTGGGCTTCAAGTTATATTACAACGCTGTAATGATCAAGACAGTATGGTACTGACATGAAAATAGACATATGGATCAGCAGAATAGAATAGAAAACCCAGAAATAAACCTCCAGCTATAGTATGTTCAATTAATCTTTGACAAAGCAGGCAAGAATATCCAATGTAAAAACAGACAGTCCCTTCAACAAATGGTGTTGGGAAAATTAGAGAGCAACAGAAAAAAGAATTAAATTGAACCATTTTCTTAAACCATACACAAAAATACATTCAAAATGTATTAAAAACCTAAATGTGAGACTTGAAGTCATCAAAATCCTAGAGGAGAACACAAGCAGTAACCTCTTTGACATAGGCCATAGCATCTTCTTTCTAGATATGTCTCCTGAGGCAAGGGTAACAAAAGCAAATATAAATTATTAGGACTACATCAAAATTAAAAGCTTCTGCACAGGGCAGGAAACAATCAACAAAACCAAAAGGCAACCTATGGAATGGGAGAAGATATTTGCAAATGACATATCTGATAAAGGTTTAGTAGCAAAAATCTAGAAAAACTTTATCAAACTCATAAAAAGCAAATCCCATTAAAAAGTAGGCAGAAGACATGAACAGACATTTCTCCAAAGAAGACAGGCAGATGTCCGGTACACACATGAAAAGATGCTCAGCATCACTTATCATCAGGAATATGCAAATCAAAACTACAATGAGATATCTATCACCTCACACCTGTCCGAATGGCTAAAACCAACAACACAAGAAACAACAAGTATTGGCAAGAATGTGGAGCAAAAAGAATGCTCATGCACTGTTGGAGGGAATCCAAACTGATGAAGCCAATTTGGAAAACAGTATGGAGTTTCCTCAAAAAGTTGAAAATAGAACTACCTTACAATCCAGCAATTGCACCACTGGCTATTTACCCAAAGAATACAAGACACAAATTCAAAGGGATGCATGTGCTCCACATATAGCAGCATTATTTATAATAGCCAAGATATGGAAGCAGCCCAAGTGTCCATTGATAGATGAATGGATAATGAAAAAGTGGTTTGTATATATACATATATGTGTGTGTCCGTGTGTTCGTATATACACAATGGAAACTGCTTTGCTCAACACTGTATCTATTTTTCAAGATTTTATTTAATTCGTTAGGGAGACCGAGAAAGAGCATAAGAGAGAGCACATGCAGGGGGAGTGGCAGGCAGAGGGAGAAGCAGGCTCCCTGCTGAGCAAGAATCCCAGTGTGGAACTTGATCCCAGAATCCTGAGATCATAACCTGAGCCAAAGATAGATGCTTAACTGACTGAGCTACTCAGGCATTCCTCAACACTGCATATTTAATGCCTAGCACTTAGCATGTGCTTATTGTTGTTGAATAAACAAACAGAAGTATTAGCAAGTAATAAAATTTGTGTGCACCCCCAAAACTTTTAGTACACATTGTTATGGATAAAATTTGTTTAAGATTGGGAAAAAAACCTAAAAATCAAAGTCATTGGGGCACTGGGTGGTTCAGTTGGGTAAGTGTACAATTCTTGATTTTGGCTCAGCTCATGATCTCTGGGTCATGAGATTGAACCCAAGGTCAGACTCTGAACTCTGTGAGGAGTCTGCTTGAGAATTTTCTCTCTCCTTCTGTCTCTGCCCCTCCTCACATAATAAATAAATAAATAAATAAATCTTAAATAAAAATCAGTTATTTTCTAATTAACATACTATTTAAATTGAAGTGACTAAAGAAAGAAAAAAGTGGCAATCAAATTTTTTTATTATTTATCTGACAGAGAGAGATCACAAGTAGATCACAAGACAGGCAGAGAGAGGGGGAAGTAGGCTCCCCGCTGAGCAGAGAGCCCGCTGTGGGGCTTGATCGCAGGACCCCGAGATCATGACCTGAGCCGAAGGCAGAGGCTTTAACCCACTGAGCCACCCAGGAGCCCCTGGCAATCACATTGTTGAGAGACATTCCTCCATGGGCCTCTTACATTTCTGCATGTCTTGCAAGCAGAGGCATTGATGACCTTTGCTCTGGACTATCTTCTAAATTACCTTTGTTTGTCACCTTCCGGAGCAAAGGGCAGGTTTGCTTACTGCCCATTATAAAAGACTTGGGGTTCCTACATTCAGATTCCTCTTCTATAATGCAACCTATGTATGACTGTGGCACCTGATCCTCTCCCTATTACCCTGTGGGTATTGGAATTTGAGTAACTGATACAAATGCCGATATTGTCTTTGCTATGAACGATCAGCAGGTTTTCCGTGTTTTTGTTTTTTCTGAAGCAGGAGTCTGTGTCTTCTACAGCATCTATGGATTTGTGGCAGATTAACTTTCAGCTGTCATGCAGAGTAAAATGTCAGACCCGTCTCAGCTCTTGACACACAGATATTTTCTTAGGAAACTCCTAGAGTGGCACCTGGGTAGCTCAGTTGTTAAGTGCTTGCCTTTAGCTCAGGTCATGATCCCAGGGTTCTGGGATCGAGCCCCATGTTGGGCTCCCTGGTCCATGGGAAGCCTTTTCTCCCTCTCCCACTCCCCCTGCTTCTGTTCCTTTTCTTGCTGTGTGTGTCTTTCTCTCTGTCAAAAAAATATGACTACAATCTTAAAAAAAAAAAAAAAGGAAACTTCTAGAACCCCAGAAAGCTGGATGGAACAAATCTGTACTTACAGCTTATCTTTAAAATGCATATTTATTACAAAATCACTAGAAATTCTGGCAGTTTATTTTAACAACTAATAATGCATACGATTTCTAAGGAAGTTTCATGAGTTGTCACATTCAAACTGAGCTTTCCTTTACCCAAAACAAGTGTTTTAAAAGAAATGCTGAAAGTGAAGAAGAACAATAATGGTATTTCTTCATAATTTTCCTATTTATGTTGGTACAATGATTGTTAGATTTTCCCTCACATATTGGATTTTTTAACTAGCTATTGAAAAAAGGATTTGTGAATTTGGTTTCTTAAGTGAAATACTGAAAAAAAAATTCCTCTATGCACAATATGCTAAAACTGCTTATAGCTAATACTTCACAAAATATGTCAAAGCTAAATGTGTTCTACAGGACATTACACAGCAGGTATTTTGGACATGAAAATGTCATAACAACAGGAAACCAAAATGCAAAGGCTTTTCTTTACTTTCTGAAAAGAAAAAAATGACTGGCAAATGAATACAAATACTATTTAGAACTACTCAAACCATCAAAATAACTTTCATGAAAATTAGTACCATTAAATACTCAGTATCTAATTAACTCTAGCTATTGCCAATTGGGATTTTCCCTTAATTTTGTTTGAGCCCTGTTAGTCTCATGCCCTAATACTTTAATATTGGAAAATCATGGAAAATTATGAGAATGCTTCCCATGTGCCAAGCTTTAAGTGCTTTGTGTGCCTTATGCCACTTAATCTCTAAGTCTACCTAATACTATTAGGGACTATGAGGTAGGTATTAATAGATAATCACATCCTTAAATCACATATTTTCAAAATACGCTTTTCTATAATATCCATAGTTCATTATCACTGATGGGTACAGAGTTGTGCTAATAATTCCAAGCTTTTGGAACTGTCTTCATATGGCTCAGGTAGATTTGCTAGGCTCCACAATCAGTCATTGCTCTCAAATGCGTGCAACTTTTTATGGAAGTTAGCAGAAGAGAGGAAGACTGCAGGGCTATTGGGAAAGCTATTTAGTCATGCCTTAACACTTCGAGGTGGTAATTTCAGATGTATTCCTGAGTCACAGCCCCTTTTTTTTTTTTTTACATTCTATAACAGGGAATCCTTTCAAATAAGGTTTGCCCTTCTTTTAATAATTTAAGTTATTAAATTATATCTCTGTTTATATAACAGATTTCTCTGTTTATGGCTTTATCATCACATCACCACAATTGTTATTTATTAAAACAAATGATGTGATAAATTATATATAGGTGCTTCCAGATGTTATCTAACTTAATACAATCAGCCTTTGGGATAGGCATTAATGTCTCTCTTTTAATAGACTATAAAACAAAAACTTAGAAAAATCATTCGTTGTTCCCAAGGCCATATGTCTGTCTCATGGATATCAAAGCAAGTTGAAATTTAGATTTTCAATCCTAAGAACTGCTTCCTTTTTAGCATGTTTCGTTGTGGACCACTACGATTAGACTTACATGTGTCTATTTATCAGCTATTGATAGGATAGGTACTACATGTCAGACTATGATCTAGGAACGGGTTATTCAGTAGTGAGCAATTCAATGTCTCTGTCTTCCAAGTGTTTATAGGTGGGGACAAATACACATAAGTAAAAGGACCATTTTGGTTACCATTTAGTGCCATACTTCAGTTATAAATTGCCGTATAAAGAACCACTACAAAACTCAAGGTACTTAAAGCAACATTTTTTTGGTCATGACTCTGGATCAACTGGAAACATCCGCGGAACTTACCTGGGCTCACTGATGGGACTGGCGCCCTCACTCATGTATTTGGGTCTTGCTACTGGCTCTTGGCTGGCCCGTCTCGCCATACAGCCTCCTCTTATGCAGTAGCCTACTGCAGGCTTTATTAGGTAATGGGTGGAGCAAGGGGGGAAAGCACAAGCCTGTGACTCTGGTTAGTAGCTCCTCAGGTGTTGCATTCAATCTTCTTATGAAAAGACCATGGAAACACTGAAAATGACCTTTAAAACATTCATACTACAAGTATGGATTGATAGGCAAATAGTACTAGAATCTTGGAGGAATACAAGCATGATGACATTTGACCAAAATCATAAGCAAAAGCCCACTATGCTATATAAGGGCAAGGATTTGTGAAAGCATCTTCCCAAAAATTGGTGTAAAAAATATTTTTCTCCCTGCTCTTCCCCACCCTCCTACAGTTTGCTTCATTTTAAAGAACACAAGGTTGAGCGTCCTTCCAATGCGAGAATGCTGATTTTTAAAGCAACCAGAATGCTTCTCTTGCAACTCTTTTATCTTTTTTATCTTCCTAAGGCCATTTAAAAAATTACAATTTCACAAAAGCCAATGAGTAGAAATCAAGGCAGGAAATGAACGTGCAGGGACCCTGCAGCGTCCTGAGAAGTCAGGTCCCCACGCAAAGCCTTATGGATGGGGTTTAAGTCGGGGAGTGAGACATGGGGATTGCAGATCCACAGGCACAAGAGCTACACTCACAGGGTCCGTGGGCACAGCAGGGCAGCCAGAAAAAAAATGCCAGCAAAGACTGTGTAGATAAGCTTATGAGGCACATTCTTTACAATACCTGTCTTTTGTCAGATATCTAGGTTGCATGCACATGTCTCGCCATAACTCTTTACGACTCATGGAAAGGCACTGTATTGTTGAGTTTCTGGCAAATAAGAAGAGGAATGCTACATTTTCTTAATATTAAATGCTGGAAGAAAAATTCTGCAAAAAGAATTGTCTCGGGAAGTTGATTAATGTTTAAAACATTACCTGTGTTGGAGAAATGATAAAAAATTAATTTCGTCTCTGAATAGGACCTGATTCATATAGAATTCTAGAGAGCTCACGTATATTGTTTCTTTCTTTGATAATTGAAAAAACCCGCTAAAGGCACTCTACTCAGATCCTCCTTCCAAAGCACACCACTAAATAAAACAGGAAGAGGTTCTCTTTCAATTTTAGTTTGAAATTGCTATTGGATCTTCAGTTCCCTAGGCAACTAAGGAGCTAACTTTTGGATAATTTTGAATAAACAGTCCTTTTGACAAAAAGGGTGAGGGCTTGTAGAGACCATTGTCATTTAATTAGTAAATGTACCTGCAAATTTGAGAATGTTAATTGAATATTATGTACCTGTCATTTTAGGGGTTAAATTGCTTTTTGAATCTGGTTTTGTTGCAGGTAAATTTTTATTAGGAAATTGGTTATTATTTAGAATATTTTTAGAACTAAGTAGATATTTTTTTATTATTTTATGTGTTAAAGGTGCGTACCATCACAGAATACAAGAGAGTGGGGTAGGCATGAGGTTTTCCATCTCTGCAAGCTGTTTAGAAACCTTGAAACCTGTTTGCAATGGAGTTTACTTAGAAATGCTTAATAATTGCCATTGTGTTATTTGCTGTTTTTTCTAAATTTGTAGAAAGGTATAGAGAAAGATTTTGGGATGGTTGCCAAATGCAGCAGATAATAATTTCTGATGTTACCAGTTAACACTAATATTTTGGGTTAACTAACACTAAAGTAAATATAAAATTGAATTTAGGATGTGGTTCAGAAAGTTATGGGAATCAGCAAAAGTAGGATTTCAATTGACTTTCCTGATAAAAAATTTATCTTGTTTCAAGTTCAATATAAACTACTCAGCGATATCAAATAGAATTTATTTGCTTGAGGCCTGGTTTGTGTTAGTGAAAGCTCCAAGATCTTTTCTTTTGCATCTAAATGTCTATGGAGCAAACTTTGGGATGAGCACTTGGACTCTAATTCGGGACTTTCCTCCCTTCATATGTCAGCACTTCAGGTTTTCTCAATATGTCAGCCATTTTGAGGACTGATACAGATGAAAGATTAAGTTCAGAATACCTGGTGCTGTTTCTGTTTTTGTTTGTTTATAGCTTGAGGATAGTCTAGTGGATAGCAAATAAAAGTGTGTGGGTTTCCTAAATACAACGTCATAACTTCCTTTAGCATTACTACCAGCCATTTCTATGAACTTTTCCGGGTTCTGGTAATGGAAACTCAGAAGCCAGCACTATTTCTCCCACTTTTCCTCAAGTCATGTCACCAAGCCATAGCTTCTGCTGACAATGAGAGGTCTTCCTCACTGAGAGGGGTTGCCCCGTCTCTATGATGACCACTACTATTGTCATTGTGTTTCAGGGAAGGAGACACTGTTTTGCAACACTTGGAAGTGGAATGGTTCCTTATTGTCTGGTGAAATCTTATCCTGCGGCATAAGATTGTGGATTCTGTGGGGACAAAAGAAGTAGAATTAAATGGATTTGGCATATCTCCTAAACTATATGTTATTTGATCTTAACATTTCCTGTTGTATACCAACAGGTCTAGTGGAAATGTACCAAGATCAAACCAGTTTCTCTCTGATCCCTCATTCTCAAAGTCTGAAGTCCAGTCTTACCTGCAGCTCCCCTTTGCTAAGATGATCTGGAAAAAAATGTAGTAGAATAATACAATGACATCATAAATTACTGAAAATCATTGAAGCTATACGCATGAACATGGATGAATCCCAAGAATATAATATTGAGCCAAGGAAGACAGACTCAGAAGTATACACAGTACAATTTCTGTTACATAAATTTCCTCAACTAAACAGTATTATTGAACAAGAACAAGTATGTAGATAGTATTCAAGTGAACATATGCTTATGTGAACTAAACAATATATTGTTTAAAATAAATACATAGAGGGGTGCCTGGGTGGCTCAGTCATTAAGCGTCTGCCTTCGGCTCAGGTCATGATCCCAGAGCTCTGGGATCGAGCCCCACATCGGGCTCCCGGCTCCGCGGGAAACCTGCTTCTCCCCCTACCATTCCCTCTGTTTGTGTTCCCTCTCTCGCTGTGTTTCTCTCTGTCAAATAAATAAAATCTTAAAAAAAAAAAAGATTTAAAGTAAATACATAGATATAAAAATATGAGGAATGATTAGCACACGATTCAGGGTTGTAGTCTCTCTTCAGAGATGGAAGAAGATGTGTACAGAAAGGGGCATTCAAAGGCCTTCTATGCTACAAGTCATGTGCTTATTCTCTGTTCTAGCACTGGGGAAGTCATTTTTCATTATTGACTTTCCAACTATATACGTATATTCATATATTATTTTATCTCTACCATATTTCACAGTTCTAAAAATGGGTAAAATTATAGAAAATAAATCTTAAATATAATACAAAGTATGAGCAGTAAAACTAATATAGAATATTATTTTTAAAAAGCAAAAAAAGAGGAAAAAAAGAGGAAAGGGAGAAAGAAAGAGAGAAAGAAAAAGAAAGAGATGAGAGAGGTGAGATCTTACAAGAGGTTGGGTTTTACTTTTTTACTAAAACTAAAAACCTGTTTTTTACTAAAACAGGTTTTAGCCTATGAGGGAAAGAACTCAGGTAGAATTTTTGTAACAACTGCAAGTCATTCTTTGTTGTTATTTTAACCATTATTGTCATTATTGTTATTTAGTTTGTATTTGCTATAGATTGTGTTATGGACTGTGCTATAGATTGCTTTGGACCTTTGAGGAAAGCCATTGTTTTTCCTCTTTTCCAACTAGCTGTATCTTAGGTTTGCTTAATGTTGTCAGCGGGGAAGTTGGTTTATAAGACCAGCTTGGAGCCAATGCCAGGATGCTAATCCCAAAGGTCAAAAAGAACCTCAGTACAGAATAGCTGAGCTTCCTGTTTTTGTTTTTTTTTAAGATTTTATTTATCCATTTGACAGGGAGAGAGATATCATAGGTAGGCAGAGAGGCAGGTGGGGGTGGGGCTGTGGAGGGGGGGAGCAGGCTAACCGCTGAGCAGAGAGCCTGATGCGGGGCTTGATCCCAGGACCCTGAGAGCACGACCTGAGCTGAAGGCAGAGGCTTTAACCCACTGAGCCACCCAGATGCCCCTCCTGGATTTTTTTTTATATGATCAAGGGGCTTTTTATGTTGTATGTTTTGTCTTGTTATGTTCTTCTTTTTAATTCTCATTTAATTGAAAGAATAAATACTGAATAACATAAGTGTGCTGGCAGAATGTCTACTGTGGTGTAACTTTGTATGAGTTTTATGTAAAAGGTATCTAGCCACAGGGGAGAAAGACAAGAGACTTATGACACACAACAAAGTGTATGGGTTTATTACAACTGGAAAAAAGAGTATCCCTGAGGTCGATTACCTGAAGGTGATATAAGGTGGCTGACAGACTAGATGGGATATTTCAGCAGGACTACCTTGGGAAAAACAAAGAATCAAAAACATCAGAACCTTGAGATTTTAGCCCCTAACTTACAGAACTGAGAGACTAAGACCAGAAAAGGATACTGTGGGTTTTATCAATACTCTAGTTTGAAATCTCTGTGGTAGTAGCTATACTTAATAATATCTTATGTATAAAGCAGCCCTCGGTCACACAGATTTATTTCCTCTATTTAAGTTGAGTTGAATGCGTCAATGAAATATTTGCATATCTTGTTAGAAGTATTCCAGTTATTGTGGTGGTGTCCTATTCCTCTCCAGCAAGGCCACTGCAGACTCACGCAATCTATTCTAGGGGTATCATTGTCATAGTAATAATGTAAAGAGAATGGTATTTACTGGACTTGTGTGGTGTGATAGCCCTGGGCCCCTGAGCTCTATCGGATTAAACATAGTGAATGAGAAATATCCAATAAGCTCGAATTTATTATAACTGTGCAGCCCAAAAAGTGTCAAGGGAACTGCTATGGACTGAATTGTGTGCCCCAATCAAAATCTGTATGTTAAAGCCCTAAGCGACTGTGTTGGAGATAGTGCCTTTAACAAGGTGATTAGGTTAAGTAATATCATAAGGATGGGCCCTAATCCAATAGAACCGGTTTCCTTATAAAAGAGCAAGAAACACCAGAGATCCTTCTCTCTTCCCATGCATGTTCACAGAGGTCATGTGATACACAGTGAGAAGGTGTTTAGCTGCAAGTCAGGAGAAAAAAAAAAATTTAGAGTGAAACTTACCTTTCTGGCACCTTGATCATGGACTTCCCAGCCTCCAGAATTCTGAGAAATAGACCGTCGTTTAAGCCACTCAAGCTGTGGTATTTTGTTATGCAGCCTGAGCACACTAATATAGGAACATGAGCTCCTGGCTCCAAAATTTTGCTAGTGCTTTGATTTATACTTGGAACACTAACCTTCCTATTCCTCTCCATTTGCTTGCAACTTCATAATATGTATATTTTGCATCTTTAAATCCATCTTAGATGACCTGTCTTCCATAATTCCTTTTCTGACCTTACCTTGAATGTCTTCACGCTAGCAACTGAAGCTGTTACATGTTTTCACCATTCATACTTTACGTTCTATTGGTCTATGTATGTGATTATGAACATTATCATTATTACTACTATTATCTTCTCAGTAAATAGCAATTGCTCAGATCATAAACATTTCTTTCCCTCATACCTCACATCTAGTTTATTGGCAGGTCTTGTCAGTTCTATGTCAAGATATTGCTTAAGGCTGACCATGTCATTAAGATGCATTTCCATCTACTGAATCCCAGTTATCATCACCATTCACTTGGACAACTGCAGTAGCCTCTTGACCATCTATCTGCTTCTACTCTAGTTTCCTTCAGTCTAATCTCTTCAGAGCAGCCAGAGTGATTGATTGATTGATTGATTGATTGATTTTGAGATTTTGTTTATTTATTTGTCAGAGAGAGAGAGCACAAGCAGGGGGAGCAGCAGGCAGAGGGAGAAGCAGTTTCCCTGCTGGACAAAGAGCCCAATGTGAGGCTCGATCCCAGGACCCTGGGATTATGACCTGAGCCAAAGGCAGACACTTAACTAAGTCATCCATGCATCCGCAAATAATCGGTTTAAAAAGTAAATCCTACAGCATTACTCACCTGCTTACCCACCATGTTGCCGTCTTGCTGCAAATTACTATACTTGTCTCAGTAATCAATAAAAAATGGTCAAACCTGGGATCATTTAATCTACCTTGTTTATTCATTTCACAAAGAGCGACTGAGAGTCTCAAAGTGGACCAGAAGCTTCCTGAGCCACACTCAGTGTATTAACTACAAACCTGGCAACCCTGCCTGCTCCAAGGCCATTCTTTCCCCACGACATATAGGGTATAATTTTTCCTTTTGGTGGGAATAAAAGAGAAGAAATCTTTGAGAAGACAAAGATTAATAGAGGAAAATGCTTACTTGAAGTATAGTAGTAGAGTTATAGTGAATAATATCTTTTATTCTGGCTTCCAAAATCTATCTGAAGAGCATGAATTTCCATTATGTGTTTGCCTTTCATTACAAATTCATTCATATGCCTTATACAACTTATGGGCATGATTAATTAAATAACAGGAAATTCATTTGTTCATTCACTCCTCTAATATTATTGTATCTGCTCTATGTCCCAGGCATTATTCTAAATGTTAGGGAAAAGCAGTTAAAAAAAATACACAAATATGTATAAGTTCAGGTAATTAAGTAAAATTATAAAAATTCATTAGTTTGGAATTTTTATTCGAAAGTCTTCATAATTAAAAAAATTAAATAGTGATTAATACCTCCACAATGGACCAAAGATAGACAATGGACAAAAAATTCAATTAAAAACATAGTATGTTATATTGTGTTAAGTGCTGAAAAGTAAAATTGAATAGGGAAGAGCTAGGAATAATTTTAGAATGGGAAGGTGGGTATAATTTTAGGTAGAGAATCCAAGGAGATATTTTAGTGACAAGCTGTCTTTTTACTAAAAACCTGAAGGAAGTGAAGGGGTGAGCTTTGTGAGCTCTGTGGATATCTGAGGAGAAACATTCCTAGCAGAGTATAGCCAGAACAAAGGTCCTAAGGTAGGAACTTGACTGTACACAGGAGGACAAGTAGGTAAGTGCAGCTAGAGAAGACTGAACAATGGGGAGATAATGCTAGAGAGGTGAAAAGAAATAAATCTTGTCAAATGTCATTAGTTAGTTTAAGGACTTTAGCTTTCTTGTTGAGTGAGACTGAAACCACTGGAGTGTCTTGAGAGAGCCAAGTGGCAGGATCTGACTTTCACTTTAACAGGTGCTCATTGGCTGCGGAGGGGATGAAACTGAGGCTGTACCAGAGGAGATATGGGGAAACCAGCTTGAAGTCTACTGCAATAATCCAGGCATAGAAAGTATAGATGTTTCTCAATCATTTCCACATATAGATCCCATGTAATACTGTGGACTATTGCACCAAAAACTTCTAACCTACTCTCTCCTATGTAACTGCCGAGATCAATAGCTACTCCCCATTCTTTGGGAAAACCTCCCCTCTGGAAGAGTATGGCTGATAGGCTGTCCTCAGTTCCCTTAGGCTCAACTACCTGTCAAGTAGTATTAATTATTTTTTGTATTAACTTATTAAGTAATCCAAATAAATAATACACAAATAAGTTAAATGTGTGTACAAAAAGTGAGTTATTATTTCTATGAAAACCAAGTGAAATTCTTTAGAAAAAACTGATAAAAAGTAATTTGGTTTTAAAATACTATTGAGTAGGGATAGGGTGGCTGGGTTATAGACATTGGGGAGGGTATGTGCTATGGTGAGTGCTGTGAAATATGTAAGCCTGATAACTCACAGACATGTACCCTGGGGCAACTAATACATTATATGTTAATAAAAAATACTATTGAATTATGTGAGGAAGATGATTTTATCTACTTATTTATTTTCCATATTTTTATTCCAAGTCTAGTTAGTTACCATATAGTGTAATATTGGTTTCAGGAGTAGAATTCAGGAACTCGTCACTTATATACAACACCCAGGGCTCATCACAAGTGTCCTCCCTAATCCCCATCATCCCTTTAGCTCATCCCTCACCCGTGTCCCCTCTAGTAACCCTCAGTTTGTTTTCTATAGATAAGAATCTCTTATGGTTTACCTCCCTCTCTGTGAGGAAGATGATTTTAAAAGACTGGCAGAGGGCAAAAAAATCTAGAAAGAAGCTTTTACTTAGAATGCCTTACGGGTCTCTTTAAGTATAGTGTCTACTTTAAAGTAAATCAAGCTAGGAGTGCCAGGGTGGCTCTGACCGTTAGGCATCTGCTTTCACCTCTGATCGATCGTGATCTCAGGGTCCCAGGATCAATACCCACATCAAGCTCCCTGCTCAGCAGAGAGTCTGCTTCTTTCTCTCCTTCTACGCACCCTCTGCTCTCTCTCTTTCTCTCTTTCAAATGAGTAAATAAAATCTTAAAAAAAAAAAAATTAAGTAAACCAAACTAGTTGCACTTGAGGTGTGGGTAGTGCAGGAAAGATCAGGCAATATCCAATTGACAGATTCATATTCAAATAAAAGGCCTCGGGCCAAAATCAAAATACTGGTAGATATATACGGTTATTTGTTTAAATTAGAATAAAATATCTAAATCTTACACATCTTTAAATGATTCTCTGCTTTAAACATGTGTTTCAATTACTCAGTTTCAGCCTCTACCCCTGATTGCATCAAATAATAAAAAGGTTTCTATTTACATTTAATGTCAAGTAATTAAGTAAAATTATAAAAACTGTTCAGAATTTTTAAAAAGATTTTATTTATTTATCTGACAGAGAGAGGGCAGGAGAGCACAAGCAGGGGCGGTGGCAGAGGGAGAGGGAGAAGCAGGCTCCCTGCTGAGCAGGGATCAGGATGTGGGACTCATCCCAGGCCCGGGGGATCATGACCCGAGCAAAGGCAGTCACTTAACCAACTGAGCCACCCAGGTGCCCCAAAACTGGAATTTTTATCTGAAAACAATCATACCTGATAAGTTAGTGATTTATTTATCTACATAATATGGAACAATAGAAGCAAGCTTTTGCCATAGACTGTTAGGCTCTTTTCAAATACGCCTTAGCTAACTGGAAATTAAAGTTTAAATCGGAATTTCTATGATTCAGTCTTTTCTTATAGAAATGTGTAATTAATATAAAAAGTGTGTAAAGCTAAACCTACCAAATAAAAAAAAATCAGATTGTTCCTTACAAATTTCCACAGGTGTCAAATGTCAAAATTGAGAATATTCAAATTAAATACTTAAAAAGCATGTGTAAGCTTTTAGAATATGGAAAGTGGTGCTTTAATGGCTAGTATTGAAAGGTTTTGTATTTTATGTGTGTGCTTTATTTTATCACAATACTTAAGAAATATTATGGTCTCCCACAAATAATCTTTCTAATTGAGGGATAATTATGGAAATTGTACAAAAGTGATCCAAATGAAATACAATGTTATATTCCTGGCATGACCATCCTCTCTCAATTTTCTAATAAACAGGTAAGTGGTTTGGGCTGAATCATACCCACAATTTAACCTTGATGGTTTCCTAACTTTTTCATGTTCAAGGTGCTGATAATCTGGCTAGCTCAGTATCCTTGAATTCATTGCCTTTCTCAGGACATCTTTTATAACTAGCAGAGTTATATGAACTAAAAAATATAAGCAGCTGACACAGTATAAGCATACCTCATCTTATTGTGTTTCACAATACACAATACAATTGTGTATTCACAATGTGAATAAAATATTCACAAATATTTTGTTTGTTACAAAGTGAAGGTTTTGGCAACCCCAAATTAAGCAGGTCTATCAGTGCCATTTCCCCAACAGCATTTACTCACTTTATGTCTCAGTGTTTGGTAATTCTTGCAAGATGTCAAACTTTTTCATATGCTTTGGTGATTTGTGGTAAGTGATCTTTCGTATTACTCTTGTAATTGTTTTGGTGTGCCACGAACCACACCCATATAACATGGCAAACCTAATTGACAAATGTGCGTTCTGTCTGCTCCACTGACCATATGTTCCCCCATCTCTCTCTCTCCCCTTCTTTCTCCCTATTCCCTGACACAGCAATAATGACATTAGACCAATTAGGAACTCTACATGGGTCTCTGAGTGTCCAAGTTAAAAGAAGAGTCTCACATCTTTCACTTTAAATCAAAACCTAGAAATGTTAAGCTTAGTGAGAAATGCATGTTGAAAACTGAAAAGGGCTAAAAGCTAGGTCTTTTGCGTGAGTTAGAAAGCTGTGGGTGGAAAGGAAAAGTTCTTGAAGGAAATTAAAAGTGCTACTCCTCTGAACGCATGAATGATAAGAAAGTGAAATGTCTGCATTGCTGACATGGAGAAAGTTTTAGTCGTGTGGCCAGAAGGACAAACTAGCCACAATATTCCTTTAAGCCAAAGCCTAATCCAGGCTTTAATGCTCTTCAAGTCTATGAGGGCTGAGAGAGGTAAAGAAGCTGCATAAGAGAAGTTTAAATCTGGCAGAGATTGGTGTATGGGATTTAAGAAAAGCAGCCGTCTCCATAGTATGTATAAGGTGAAGTCGCTGGTGCTGCTGTAGAAGCTGCAGTAATTATCCAGAAGATCTAGCTAAGATGATCAATGAAAGTGGCTACACAAAGCAATAGATTTTCAAGGTAGACAAAACAGTCTTCTACTAAGAAGTACTAAAACTACTTCTACATCTACTAAGAAGATGCCATCATAGCTACAGAGAAGTCAATGTCTGGCTTCAAATCTTCAAAGGACAGCCCCACTCTCTTGTTAGGGGTTATCAGAGCTGGTGATCTGAAGTTGAAGCCAATGCTTATTGACCAGTCCAAGAATCTTAGAGTTTTGAAGAATTATGCTAAATCTATTCTGCTTGTACTCTGTAAATGGAACAATAAAGTCTAGATTACCCTGACATTGTAAGCACATCTATTTACAACATGGGTTACTGAATATTTTAAGTCTACTCTGAGATCTATGGCTCGGAAGAAAAGATTCCTTTCAAACAGTGACTGCTCATCACCAATGCACCCAGTCACCCAAGAGCTCCGATGGAGATATACAAAAAGATTAATGTTGTTTTCATGCTGCTAACACAAGATCCATCCTGTAGCCCATGGATCAAGGATGATTTTGACATTCATGTCTTATTTAAGAAACACATTTTGTAAGGCTACTGCTGCAATACATAGTGATTCTTCTAATGGACCTGGGCAAAGTTAACTGAAAGCCTTCTGGAAAAGATTAACCATTCTAGATGTCATTAAGAACATCCAGATTCAGGGTGCCTTCATGGCTCAGGCAATTAAACATCTGACCCTTTATCTCAGTTCAGGTCTTGATCTCAGAGTCATGAGTTCGAGCCCCACTTTGGGCTCCATGCTGGGCATGGAGTCTACTTAAAAAGAAAGAAAGAAAAAAACAAAAACAAAACAAAATGAAAAAGCATTCATGATTCATAGGAAGAAGTCAAAAGATCAACATTAACAGGAGTTTGGAAGAAATTGATTTCAGCCCTCATGAGTGACATCCAGGGGCTCAACTCCAGTGGAGCAAGTAACTACAGATATGGTGAAAATAATAAGAGAACTAGAAATATAAGTGGAGCCTGAAGATGTGACTGAATTGCTACAATCTCATGATGAAACTTGAGTGGATAAAGAATTTCTTTTAATGGCTGAGTGAAGAAAATGGTTTCTTGAGATGGAACTTACTCCTGGTGAAGATACTGTGAAGATTGTTGAGGTGATAACAAAGGATTTAGAATACTACAAAAACCTGATAAAGAAGTTTCAGGGTATGAGAGGATTGACTCCAGCTTCGAAAGAAGTTCTACTGTGGGTAAAATGCCAACATTGTACAGAGAAATTGTTGGTGAAATGAATAGTCAATCAATGCGCAAACTTCATGGCTGTTTTATTTTAAGAAATTGTTCTATAAATACAGAAGTCCTCTCTGATGGTTGCCAGAGAGGAGTGAGCAAAATAGGTGAAGAGGAGTGGAAGATACAGGCTTCTAGTTAGGGAATGAGTCAGTCACAGGAATAAAAAGCAGAGCATAAGGAATACGGTGATATTGTAATAGTGATATAACGGGACAGGTGGTAGCTACACTGTGGTGAACATAGCATAATACATAAACTCGTCAAATCACCAAATTGTACACCTGAAACTAATATAATGTGTGTCGACTATACTCAAATTAAAAAAAAAAAAGATCCCCTGAGATCAGGAACACGGCAGGGATGCCCACTATCTCCACTGCTATCCAACATAGTGCTAGAAGTCCTAGCCTCAGCAATCAGACAAAAAAAAAGAAATCAAAGGCATCCAAATTGGCAAAGGAGAAGTCAAACTCTCACTCTTTGCTGATGATATGATACTTTATGTGGAAAATCCAAAAGACTCCACTCCAAGACTGCTAGAACTCATCCAGGAATTCAGTCAAGTATCAGGATACAAAATTAATACACAGAAATCAGTTGCATTTCTATATACCAACAGTAAAACAGAAGAAAGAGAAATTAAGGAGTCGATCCCATTTACCATTGCACCCAAAACCATAAGATACCTAGGAATAAACCTAACCAAAGAGGCAAAGAATCTGTACTCAGA
>CM053604.1:117371688-117382362 GCA_028646535.1 Procyon lotor
TAATAAAAATTAATTAAAAAAAAAACAACAGTGTTTCATTTGTATGGTTCTTCTACTTAAGACCTTATGTTTTCAATGAATAAAATTCCATCCAAATCAGTGTTAGAAAGAAATGTGAAATTGTAGCATACAGCAGATGCTTGCGGTACCCCCTCCTTATCCCCTCAGTCCATCAGATCTTAGCATAGCTGTCATGGTCTGTGGCAGGCACATGCCACCTTACTACTTCCGGGTCACAAGGAGTCTGCTTTACTGCCTAAGCTCTTTCTCCATCGTCAGGTCGGGACAACCACCCAGAGGATACAGGCATAACCCAGAAGTTCAGGGGATTGTATCCCTGTGGAAATCCTCACCCTAAGGGAAAAGTGACTTGGTGGATAACTGGAGAAAAAACTATGAAGTATGTAATGTATCCTCCCTCAGAAGGTCCCCAGAGGAAGTCAGTGCCATTTGCTTACAATGGTAACCAGCTCATAACTCACCCTTATCAGTCTTTTCCCTTCCTTGTCTCACTCTTTTCTTTACTTCCGCTTCCTGGAATCACTTTCAGATAAACTACCTGTGCCATGTTTCCGGCTCTGCATCCAATAGAATGCAAAAAATACAGAGCACAGAACTCGCAGGCAAAAATTTCAGCAGGTTCTTATTGGCTTTGAAAGAGCATCAAGGAGTGCCTGGGTGACTCAGTGGGTTAAAGCCTGTGCTTTCGGCTCAGGTCATGGTCTCAGGGTCCTGGGATCAAGCCCCACATCGGGCTCTCTGCTTAGCAGGGAGCCTGCTTCCCTCTCTCTCTCTGCCTACCTCTCTGCCTACTTGTGATCTCTCTTTCTCTCTCTCTCTGTGTCAAATAAATAAATAAAATCTTTAAAAAAAAAAAAAGAAAAAAAAAAGAAAAAAAAGAAAGAGCATCAAGAAGTATAATTTATTAAAAATGTTCTCTTATATCTGCTTCTCTTGATGGTCTCTCTCTTTCTCCTCTCCACCTTCTCTTTTTAATTCTCTTTTTGGTTTATCTTCTGTAAATCCACACAATCAAGGTCTCATCTTCCATCCTGGACAAGTTAGAAACATGTTTTCTTAAACAAAGACAATTTTGTCTGTGAGAAAAATTTTGTGCTACTGTGAACATCATTTTTTTTAAATGTGTTCACATATTGTAAGATAGAACCTGTTTTTGTCTTTCAGGTACATCTTTATTTCCATCCTTTCCCATGATAATTCTTGGAGATAAATACCATATTTTGTCATTTCTTCACCTGTGGTTTGATTGTAAGTTCAGTGATAAGAGCCAATATTTACCATGTATCAAAGAAAAGGAAACAGAACATAGTCATGCTCAATTAACCAAGAGCTTTCAGTTGGAATGACATATCTACTTAATTAGAAGTGTTGGCCTAAGTCATTGTGTGGAACAGAACTATTGGAACAAGTTCAGATTAGTGGAAACATGTGCCATGATCTGTTAGTGGTAACTACCAGGGTTGCAGAAGTGAAAATACCCATAAGGTAGGCATTTTCCTCTTCCTGGCTAAAATGGGCTGGAAAGAGTATGGGCTTTGAGACTGAAAAATATGTTCTAATTCTAAATCTGCCACCTACAGTGTGATTAGGGTAAATTGCTTAACTTTGGTAAATTTCAGTATCTTCATTTGTAAAACCAAAAAATAATAATATCTACTTCAGAAAAAAGTTTAAAACACATAATGTATTTCAAAGTACATAGAATTCTGGTAGAGTTCTTACCATATAATTGAACCCAATGAAAATTCACTGAATCCAATTGCATTACGTCCGCATTAGGGGTGGATAATCCAGGGAAAGGCTGTGATAGTGCCGGTAATTGCCAAAGTTGGAAAAACTCATGTAAAGAGAGAGAGAGAGAGAGAATTTAAAATAATAAATTACTGAGGGACTAGTAAAAGTTTGTTGGGCACACACCAAAAAGACACTTTGCAGGCCAGGAGCACTCAAACCAAAACATGGGATGAGGCTCTGAGATGTATTGTTATGTATATGTCCACATACATAGCATGGAGATGGTGACTGCTTATTCTTCAACAGTGATTGGTTACAAATATTATATTTTTTTTTTAGTGAAAGGGAATTGGTTAGTGGTTACCTCGTATCAATTTTGGAGCAAAATATAAGTTTCGCTTATGAATTTCAGACGCATAAGCAAGAAGTGCCTTAGGTCGAGTTTGCATCGCTGTCTTACAGAACAAACTAAATTAAGCTATTGTCTGCTCAGGGAATTTTCGAATCTGGTTTCTGTTTGTGTTTGATTTTAACACAGGTATATGATCAAGCATATATTTGCCACCTGCTGTGGACAAAGAATTGCACTAAAAAATATAAGAGAAACATGTGGGGCCCATGGGTGGCTCAGTGGGTTAAAGCCTCTGCCTCTGGCTCAGGTCATGATCTCAGGGTCTTGGGATCGAGCCCCGCATCGGGCTCTCTGCTCAGCAGGGAGCCTGCTTCCCCCTTTCTCTCTGCCTGCCTCTCTGCCTACTTGTGATCTCTCTGTCTCTGTCAAATAAAAAAAAACAAACAAAAAAAACCCACAAAAAACATATATATATTTACTTAAATATATATATATATGAGAAACATAGAAAAATAAGTGAGTTATTTAGTGAACAATTTATTTTCTAAGGTAAATCCCTGCTGCATTCAAATGTTTGTGTTCCTGTTCAAATATTTCCTTCAGACAACTTGCTTTTTGAGGAAGTTCCTTGAATTATTTCTTATTGTACAATTAAAGTTTTCTCATGTTTGTAGTAGAGGCTCAATGATATAGAAATTATTTTTATTTCAACTTCAGAAACACTTTTCAAGTAATAGGAGATATATTCAGTTGCTTTTTAGGACAATATAATGTCTGTCATGTTGGGATATAGTAAATTGATTTTCTTCTATATCATTATATAAACTTAGTTTTCCTATGCTTATACTCTTCAGAAAAATATCACCAGTGGTTCTTCATTTTCCTTCCCCTAAATGCTGCATATTGTTTCTGATAGCATTCTTCCTGTATAAATTAGGAAGATGTTAACAAATTCTTACCTTGGACATTTTTACATATTTAGACTTTTGATCCATGAATTTTAAGAAAAGATTGCTTTACATTGTTTATTAACTATCAGTCATGGCCCTGTCTTCCAAAGATACAACATGGAGAGATCTCTAGGCATTTAAAAGCCAACAGGCCTAATATGGGGCTTAAAAGTCAGCTATCAACCATATGTTCTATTAACAATGAGTTAGTGTGTCTATCATCTTCCCTCTAACTTCTGGCCCTGGGATGCACAATCTAAAATCACTGCTCCTTCATGACTCCTCATACTTTTAGTTTGGAACACAAAACTCCCTGATTTTCAGGACTTATCCGGCTTCCAAACCATTGCTAGAGGTCTAGACTTTTGGCTCTGGCCAAATCCTTCCTTCCTAGCTGAGCCACTACCCTTTCTAGAAGAGAGATGCCAAGGAACTCACTAATCTTAGCTCACTGCTGCCACCTTCGGGTCTTGAGTGTTGGTTCTGACTCCCCCACCCCCTCCCTCCACCCATCCAACATGGGTTTTAGCCCTTAAAATCTGTTTGTTAAACTTGGATGAAGAAAAATAATAATAACTATTTGATTTTGAAATTAAAGTTTGAATTTACAACAGGACCGCATGCCCTTAATTATCTTGACATTTCATTGTATCTAAGGATTATTTTTAAGCTTCCCCATACTGGCATAATGTAGTCATAAAAATACAGCTTTCTTGTCTCATCTTGACAGGCAACTACTGTGATGTAAATACTGCTGACTTCATTTTGTAATTATTGTATTATTGTTCTAGTTCAAATTTAAATTCTGTAGCAAAGACATAATCAGCCGAATAGCATCAACGTGTCAGTGGGAGGTTATAACAAGGCATGTTGATGTGGACAAGCATTTCATGAACTAAGGGTAACAGCATTGGTATAATGTGCCTCCAATTGGCTCACAGGCTCAGGGCCAAGGACAGATGTGACGTGGGTGGACAGCTAGTGAAGCTAGTCCAGGCTCCATCCCAAGCTTCCCACTCACGCTCTGGACACAGCAGAATGTTACTGATAGAACCATGGCTGCTATTACATCAAAAGTGTGGAAAAAACATGGGAAGATAAGACAAAAAAGCATCAATAATGTCAGAAGGATTCTTAACATTTTCATTCAATAGTTAAACAGTGAATCTGAGCCAGAGGGAATATTTCTTATTTGTGAGAAAAGTACTTATCTGGGACAAAATGATGAAAATCCAGAAATACTGGCATTATAACTGTTAGCTTCTTCACCAGAAACGCATATTCAAGTGCGCCCTGTCTAAAATCAATGCAGAGGGCTCCTTGGTGGCTCAGTTGGTTAAGCAACTGCCTTCAGCTCTAGTTATGATCCTGGAGTCCGGGGATCCAGTCCCATATCGGGCTCCCAGCTCTGCAGGGAGTCCGCTTCTCCCTCTGACTTTCTCCCCTCTTATGTTCTCTCTCTCAAATAAATAAAATCTTTAAAATCAATGCAGAGCCTAAGTTCTATTTTTTAGAGGGTTGGGGGAGGGACAGAAGGAGAGGGAAAGAGAGAATCTTAAGCAAGGATCCATGCCTAGCATGGAGCCCCATACGACGCTCCATCATATGACCCTGAGATCATGACCTGAGCAGAAATCAAGCATCACACGCTTAACTGACTGAACCACCTAGGCACCTCCAGAGCCTAAATTCTATCACTGGAAGATGGAGACCTGTAGGGTCTCATTTCATTCTCTCACAGGAGGTTACAGTTTTGGCCTGATCCTCAGTATATAGGTCAAGGTAAAAGCCACTATTAGTTGTAGGACCAGTGATTGCCTTTCAGAGTCAAGAAAAAATAGGATAAAGCAGAGTTTGTAAACTCAGGTGTCTGGAAGGACTAGGTTGGTAAGCTAAATTAGAGAAGAAATTTCTACTGTGCAGTGTAGCTATAAGAAAAAAGCCTACGTGTGTAAAAATGTAACTGACCTTAAACCTCTGGCACCACATAAAAAAATCACCAGATTTACCTACGTGCACAACCCTGTTTTGCCATCTAAACATGTAAGCCAAGCATACTAGAGATTTTTTTTTTTTAAGTCAAGAAATTGATTCCTTAGGTGAATTCTCCTGAGCTTTTTTGTTTTGTTTTGTTATTTAAAGTGGGCTCACACCTGGCATGGAGCCCAACATGGGGCTTGAACTCACAACCCCGAGATCAAGACCGGAGCTGAATCAAGTGTCAGATGCTTAACTGACTGAACCATCCAGGCACCCCAAATTCTCCTGATTTTTAGGAGTTGAAAAGTCACGTGATTTTTAAAAATCAGTGTGAGAACTGAGGGGATGCCCAATCCCAATGAGCAGTCTGGTAAATGGTAACACTCCGAGTAAAGGATGTGTGTTTGTAAGCATCCTCTTCTCGGGGCTCTGTTCATGAGTTCATTCTGTGAGTACTCTTGGATTCCTTCAGCTTCCAAGGGCCTTGCTCTGAAGGTCTGGTGTGATAAAACAGGATGTGATTTGGCACCAACGTAGAATGGACCACTGGCCTTAGGAAGACTGGTTAGTGTTAAAGTAAAGGAGGCAGCATCTGAATCTAACACAACTCTCACTGTACTGGGATTTGTGCCCAAAGTCTTATAGTTACAGACATCATAATTTCCCCTAGAATGCCTCCTGGGCATTTTTTCCTCCCTTAACTGACGTAGAAGTAGTCAGCTGGTAATAAATCATTCATTCCTTCTCAACTGCTAGAGTTATTTTTTTTTAAGTCTTCTCTTTCATTTTGCATCTATAAAGTATAGTATTTAAATACTGTAAGACCAAACACAAATTATTGTAAAAAATTGTTTTTCATATCTTGTGTTGACAATAGTGTCTACATATGCTGGATTTATGATAGGGATTATGATCTGTGACACACACTCATGTTCAAATACCTGCCCCTGTTGGACTTACACATCTATGCTTGACTACAGACCATGGAATTTGGGACACAGATCTCTTGCATTTCTGAATGTCTTATTAGTGAGGTGGTAACTGTCCTGTGTTGTGAATAGTTTTTTCATAGACGTTTGTCTGCAAATGGCCAGAGACA
This sequence comes from Procyon lotor, assembly GCA_028646535.1. Classification (NCBI taxonomy): domain Eukaryota; kingdom Metazoa; phylum Chordata; class Mammalia; order Carnivora; family Procyonidae; genus Procyon; species Procyon lotor. Next base: position 117,377,825 of record CM053604.1, read on the forward strand.
GAGTACCACCCTCTGGAGCAAAGGCTGAGCATGCTTCTGCCCATAATAAGAGGTTTGTGTTTTCCAAGTTCAACACCACCTACAACACAGACATCCGCTGGACCCATTTCACATCACCTCATGAGACTTGAGGTCAAAGGACAGACACAAATATGCTGATGCTCACGCTACTGGCTGGATCATGAGTAATAAAGTCTTTTGTACCTCACCCAGAGGTCTTGTGTCTCCTGCCAGTATCCAGAAGGTTCTTGCTTTCTACCTCTGTAGCTTCTAAATGCGGTGAAATGTCAGGTACTTCACATTCTGGATGATGCCATGCCTGTCACAGAATGCTGATCGCTTACCTGCAACTTGCTCTAGGATATATGCTTCCCATTCTCCTGCCTGCTCCTTCTGCCCAGTGAGTTCAGATCTCAGACTTGATTCATCCTCTCTGGTTACTTGGTTCTGCTGCTGGTCCAGTTTGCTCTTCCCTTCTCTCTGACTTGGAATTCTGCTACTGTTTTGCAAGCTAAACTTCACTGTCCTCTTTCCATTTGCCTTACTCTAGGACTCTAATCAATTTTGTTCCCTATTTTTGCTAACTTTGCATGGCAATGACAGATGGTGGGGCCTGTGGGTGGCAATGACAGATGGTGGGGCCTGTGGGTCACTACAGATGCTGAGATAGCACTTACTTTTTCAATCTTTCAAGAAACTGTAGAATAATTTAGGGCCCCCAAATATATACTTATGATGGCTATGATTTGTTTTTAATCCAGGTGTCGATTGTGTTCTTCTTGCTTCTGATGACTTGGATGAGGTTGCCTCAGCAAACCTACCTTCCTTCCTTCCTTCCTTCCTTCCTTCCTTCCTTCCTTCCTCCCTCCCTCCTTCCCTCCCTTCCTGTCCCTTTCTTTCCTTCCTTCCTTCCTTCCTTCCCTCCCTCCCTCCCTTCCTCTTCCTTCCTGCCCTCCCTCCCTCCCTCCCTTCCTCTTCCTTCCTTCCTTCCTCCTCTCTCTCTCTCTTCTTTCTTCCTTTCTTCCTTCCTCTCTCCATCTCTTTCTTTCTCCCTTCCTCCTTTCCTTCCTTCTTCCCTTCCTCCCTTCCTTCCTTCTTCCCTCCCTCCCTTTCTTTCTCTTTCTTCCTTCCTTCCTTCCTTCCTTCCTTCCTTCCTTCCTTCCTTCCTTCCTTCCTCCCTTCCTCCCTTCCTCCCTTCCTCCCTTCCTCCCTTCCTCCCTTCCTCCCTTCCTCCCTTCCTCCCTTCCTCCCTCCTTTCTTCCTTTCTTTCTTTCTTTTCTTTCTTTTCTTTCTTTCTTTCATTTTGCATAAAACCCAAACAATGTTCTTCCAAAACTTTCTCTAAATCCCTGAAGGTCTTGAGCCCTCGAGTCCTTCTTGACTCTGGGGATATGTTATTTTCTGTTCTGAGTTTTGCAGTTGTTTTTTTTTTTTTTTTAATCTCTGCCCTGGCATTAACTCAAAGATGAAATGATTGCCAATTTTTCTTGATTTTTGCTGAAAGGGAAAAAAATACCATAAAAGACCAATGCACATGTATGAGATTTATTAAAGATTTGAAGGCCATTTTTCACTGCAACAAAAATAGAAGAGTTAGTAGATTTTTCATTCTTCCTGTCATAGAGTGGATATTTAACACATGCTAGTGAGCGTGACACCCATTGTCAATACACATCACCCGTAGGGTGATTTTCTTGGGATATGCTGGGTCCTAGGACACCATGAACTGCATCATTCAGGTTCTTTTGTCTGCAGCTCCCTGTTGCCTTCAGCCAATGGGGGGCATAAGACAGAAATTAGAGCACCATAGGAGGGCATAGGGTAGACTAGTTACTCCCCTACTTCCTGTCTACCTCACCATGGCTTAGCAGAAGCTACATTACTCTACCAAAGCCCACAGGCCCTGTCCAGGGATCTTCTTGCACAGTTCTGGCCCTTTTAGGCTTATTGCTGCTGCTATGCCCCGGTGCTTCACACCTGGCTTCACCATCCCCTGTTGATTCTCCATCCCCTTCACCATCCCCTATTGACTCTCCAGCCCCTTCACCATCCCCTATTGACTCTCCAGCCCCTTCACCATCCCCTATTGACTCTCCAGCCCCCTCACCATCCCCTATTGACTCTCCAGCCCCCTCACCATCCCCTATTGACTCTCCAGCCCCTTCACCATCCCCTATTGATTCTCCAGCCCCTTCACCATCCCCTATTGATGCTCCAGCCCAAAGTTCTAGAAATTGTCCCTTCATTAAACCACCTTCAGCCAACTTTGTGAGCATATCATCTCTTTCTGGCAAACTGCCTCATATATCCAAGCACAGAAAGTGTCTTATTTCTAATCCCAATTTTCTAGTAAAGAAGCTGAAGCTCAGGGAGAGTAAGTGACTTGCCTATTCAACCCTTAATGTGAAGATCCAGGATATAACTATGAATGAATTGTTCCCAAAGTCTGCACTCTTTTTCATGTTAGGCTGCTTCTCAAACAGTGTTTCATAATTCAGTTGGTGGCTTTCACTAACGGACACACCATAAGAGCAAGCATGCGTTAAAATATTTTTCCAAACAGTGTTCTATTGTTTCTGCAAACTTCTGGATATTTAAAAGTTGAAAAATAGTAAGAGCTCTATACAAAGTTCTTGCAGTCATGAAAGATCTATATGGCTTATACTGAAGAAAGAAAGGCAAACAGAAAGAAAAAGTTTAAAACATATTGTCCAGATGTCATTGAATTATTGTTTTATATTTCCCCATAAGGCATTTGTTTCTCAGTCTAAAGGAGGCAGAATCTAAAGGAAGGATCCTGTAAAGCTTTTGCAATTAATTAACCAGGAATTAAAAACCAAAGTCTGTTATTCATAATTATCTCTATCTGCCCATCACATTTCCAAGGAAAATTTAGAGACAAGTCTTAAAATTTAAAGTAAGAACAACAAGCACTAGAGTTTCAATAAGATATTCTTGAGGTTGATTTTAAATTTGCTTTTATTAGAACCTGCCACAGAAGTCTTAGATAATGAAAAAAAAAATCAAGGTTGATTATTTCAGTGGGGTGAAATGAAACTTGGTCTCATTAGCTGTTCAGAAATGCAGACTAGATCTCCATTCTCCGCACAACTATTGAATAGATAAATATCTTTTCTGACAGTCTGACAGATACTACAGACACTTAATGGAAATGTGTAAAATTAAAATCAGTTCCAGCTTTCTCAGTCACCTTCAGTGTATCCCTCAGTATATTAATGTTCTCGCTTTTCTTTAACTCCTATGACTATTTACTTAAAATGATTTTTAAAAAAGAGATTTAGTTAATAATTTGGCTATTTTTGTAAGAAATTTTATCGTGTCCCTTTTTGTCCCTTTGCATATTTTGCATGAAAATATTGTTTCCCAACATACTTAGTGGCAAAAACAACTCCCTCTCTTTGGGTGGTAGTGCCAATTACTGGCGTATATATATTCCAATACATACATATACCTATGAAAAGTTTACCTCACTAAAATGATTCTAATAGCAGTCCTGGTTAATCAGTTATTTATGGATGAAAGTGACTTTTATTTTAATTTTTTTTGGAAGAGTTTTATTTTATTTTATTTTAATTAACATATAATTTATTATTTGTTTCAGGGGTACAGGTCTGTGATTCATCAGTCTTACGCATTTCACAGCACATGACTTTTAGATATTTATTTTCAATAAATACATTTTAAGACATTTTTGGGAAAATGGAAATTTAAGGCTAAATTGTTGCATTTTTTCTAAACTTTTTGCCACATCTGATAAGGTGTCTATAAACCAAAATGTTCAACAGTAACAATAATGACAGCATTTTCAATAATAGATGGCCCAAAGACCTGGCAAATACAGGGAACACAAAAAGGTCATTTCAAGTACCATTAAAGACTATAAAGTATCTGTGCCAGGAGATGAGGACCCCAAACAAAGAAACTGCCTAGTTCTTTATGCACAATTCCTGGGACTAGAGTGAGTCATACCCAGATCTATACTGAAGCCCCACTTACCTGCCCAGCACACATTATTCTGACTTCAAGCAACTAAACTTCCTACTGGGTCTCAGCAACATTGAGACACTATCAGGTCAATGTGACAGGAAGCAAAAAGCACTCATTTTCAAAAAGGACAACTCAGCTCCCTCTTTTCTAGCTTCTGATGTTCCTCACAGGACTAAAGGTTGGGCTGTTCCAAACAAGTATCTGCATACTGTACCTCTGAATCACATCTCTGGCTATAGTCATCACTGCTGCTTTCTGCATGATATGATCTTCCTGTTCCTTCCACCCTGTGAGTAGATAGCTATCTGTGTGCCCTTGCGTAGAATAATGCGTGTGAGAGTGCCTACCACTGTGCATATGTGTATAGAGGTCTCTCTACAGTGTATGAGTGTGTGTGTGTGTGTGTGTGTGTGTCTTGTGTAGATAGATAGGCACATAAGAAAACCTTTAGAAAATTTGAAAATTATGAATACATTTTAACAGGTTTTCAGAACTAGAGTATGCTAGAGCTTTGGCTTTTTTTTTTTTTA
>CM053604.1:117389591-117448139 GCA_028646535.1 Procyon lotor
CTCTTCGACATCAGCCACAGCAACTTTCAGGACATGTCTCCAAAGACAAAGGAAACAAAAGCGAAATTGAACTTTTGGGACCTCATCAAGATAAAATGCTTCTGCACAGCGAAGGAAACAGTCAACAAAACAAACAGGCAACCCACAGAATGGGAGAAGATATTCGCAAATGACACTACAGACCAAGATCTGATATCTAAGATCTATAAAGAACTCCTCAAACTCAACACTCACAAAACCAATAATTACATCAAAAGATGGGCAGAAGACATGAACAGACACTTTTCCAAAGAAGACATACAAATGGCTAACAGACACATGAAAAAATGTTCATCATCTTTAGCCATCAGGGAGATTCAAATCAAAACCACACTGAGATACCACCTTACACCAGTTAGAATGGCCAAAATCAACAGGACAGTAAACAACAGAATATTTTTTAATAGTAAGCGACACACTGTGCTGACAGATTTTATGCAAACTATGATAGAAAGCAAGAAAGAAAGGAATGAAGAATGATTCCCCCATATTCTGAGGCTAGTATAATAACATTATTTTTTAATTTATTTATTTGACAGAGAGAGACAGAAAGAGAGTGCATGTGCATTCACAAGTGCGGGTGGGGCAGAGGGAGAGACTTTCAAACTGACTCCCCACTGAGCACAGAGCCTGACACCTGGGGGTCGATTGATCCCCAACCCTGAGGTCATGACTGGAGCTGAAATCAAGAGTCAAATATTTTACCAACTGAGTCACCCAGGTTCTCCTTGCATAATAATATTATTAAACTACAATCCCTACTTATAAGTGAAGAAACAGAAGTGAAGAAATAGTCTCTAATTGGATTAGAGACTTGATCAAGTAAATACAATTATTTTGTGGTACAACTAGAATCTTACAACTAGAATCCAGGCATCCATACTCAGAATCTCCATTTCTTATATCTATATTCACATTGCTTCTCAGTACGATGTTTATGCTACTTAACCTTAAATCACAAGCATTTTGCCCAATACAATCATAGGAAGTCAGAATTTCTGGAATTCAGCTGAGTAACAGCTGTCTCATGGAGTTTATGGTTTTTGCATGAGAGAGTGTAGGATTATCAAAGGGTTCACAAATCTAATAAAATGCAATTTCACAATTTACAGTGCATTTGCGCAGATGCTAAGCCTGAGCAATGACTGTTATGATAATGCGTGAATAAAACTAATCCTTTCTTGAATGAAAAGAACAATTCTGAGGGCAAATGTATTCGTTTTTCTCTTCACTTTTTATAAGTTCTGTGACCACGTGAAACAAATGAAAAGGGCTGTGGAAAATCTGAAGCAAACAACTCTATTAAGGTAGCTTTGTGAACCTTCCTACTAATGGCTCCCTACCCAGTTCCTTCTCTCTTAGTGGGTAAAATTTCTCATTTAATACAAGAAAGCAATTTGTCCTAAGAGTCCTTGAATTAAACCTTTGGAATAAAGGGAATTTCAGAGTCTTCAATTGTGGGTGGCCTTTGATTGTAGGAGGTATTCAGACTTGGAGAATGACCTAATAGAGTCATGAGCATCCTAGAAGGATTTGGGGGCAAGCTCTTTGGCAGCAAACTGCTTCCACCTGGTCTAGTTAATGATCAGCTGGTTGTATCCACTTCAGGCTTTCCAGACTTGAATTTGGTAGGAAGAATGGTACATAGAAGTGAGTTCCAGGAAAACAGTGAGGTCCAAATAAAAGGGATCATTTGGACTTATGTCTTGTAAGTTAACCAATAGTGTTTTCCTAACCTGAATTTTTCCATATATAACCATTTAGATCATAAAGTCCCAATACATCTGTACTTATAAGACAGCCTTGTGAAGCTTCCTACAAACACTTAGATTCTGACCATGGAAAACATAACAAGAAGGAGAAGGAACGAGACAAGAGCAGAGAAGTATGAGATTGGTTTTCATACAGGGCTTATGAAGCTCTATTACAACTTATGGTTGTGCCTTGTCCACATCTGTTTAGGAGACAATTTAGATGGCTGCAGAGTGAACTAGGATTGCCAGGAAGAGACAAAATGAATGTAAAACTTAAAACTGTTTACAAAACACTAGTGATGAAAATTAGATTGCCAGAAGAAATACAGGATGCTCAGTTCAATTTGAATTTCAGGCAGACGAGAAATCATTTTCAGTACAAATGTGTTGTAAAGATTGCAGTGTTCAACTCCTTTAGTATTGTATGTTTTAGTATTTAGTATTGCATAGCATTTATTATTTTTGATCGCATATCCGTACATTTAAGTATGTCCTAAATATTGCATGGGGCATACTCAAACTAAAAAATTATTTGATGATGTCTATATGAAATTCAAATTTAGCCGAGTACTTTGTCTTCTTATTTGCTAAATTTGGCAAACCTGGATGGAAGTAGGGCATTCAGGATAAACCAACAAGGTTTTTAGGAGGATACATTTTCCAAAAGGTTGAGAACCGTGAGTCTGGTCTCAACATTGCCTCTAATCAGGTGTGTGATGCTAAGCATGTCATTTAATCACTCTGAATCTTAGTTATCTTAGCTGTCAGTTAGGTCCTTTGAAGTCCTATTACTTTCACTTTTACGATGTATGTATATTCAAGAGCTAAAATTTCCTGATCTGACATATGAAAGTCTTCTGTCTGGGTTATCGAACTAAACACCCGCAGCCAGCACTAACTGAGCACTTACCGGAACTGAAGAGAGCACTATATTTTTAATCACTTAACTCCTCTATAAGGTAATAGCATGACATCAGTAGAATCATCCCCCATTTTTCAGATGAAAACATTCTGCTTCAAAATTTAAATAACTTGGATGGAGAACATAAAGCTACTAAGTGGCACATCCGGGATATAAACCATGATCTTTACAACATGAAAGCTCACAGTCTGCAACACTGTACTAAATTATTTCTAGTAATACTTAAATTAGACCAGTTGACTATTCAGCCTTCTTTGTCTTAAAATTACAGTCAACCAACATTGGATGTATCATTTTCGTGAAAAAGAAAAACAAAGACGAGGTAGTGATTTTTACCATGTGTATAAACAGAAAATATAGATGAGCTGCCATTTTTGCCAGTTGGCCTCACAAAGTTACGACAGCCTTCTTTCCCTTGGTACATGCATTTCTTGAGAATCCTCACTTCAAAAAAAAAAAAAAAAAAAAAAGCAGCCAATTGGCAGAGCCGAAACTAGTTTGGCAAAGCATCTTTTGAAAGACTATAGAGGGGCGCCTGGGTAGCTCAGTCATTAAGCGTCTAGATGCCTTTAGCGCAAGTCATGAATCCAGGGTGCTGGGATCGAGCCCCTCATTGAGCCCCACATTGAAACCCACATTGGGCCCTGCATTGGGCTCCCTACTCATCAGGAAACCTGCTTCTCCCTCTCTCTCTCCCACTGATTATGTTCCTTCTCCCACTGCGTCTCTGTCAAATGAATAAATAAAATCTTTTAAAAAAAATGAAAGACCATAGATTCACAATTTGAATCAATAAAGACACAGCATACACTGTGGTGCTCACTGATTTGCAATGTGGCTGGAGGACAGGAAATGTGAAATGTATATTAGGAAATGTAATCAATTTTGTTTGGTGATAAACCCATTAATGGTAATATAAGTCACATAATGCCAAGTCATTGCAAATTAAAAGCAAATTTTCTCAATCTTCTAAGCATCATAAATAATTATTGTTTGATTAATTGCTACATCTATGACAAGCAAAGTAAGAAAATATTCCAAAAATAGCATGCTATCTTAGATTATAATATAAATTACTTTATGATGTCATTTAAATGTCAACACAACTTGCTGAGTCTATAATGCTAAATTCAGAAAGATGTAAAACCTTATAAGCATGTTATGGCTCTTTCTGGTATGAGAAAAATATCAGCCAGACATGCAGTAAATGAGAAAGAAAATCACAACATTTGAGGTGAATCTGATCCAATTCTGCTTTAAGTGAATGGAGACACAGGGAATGAGGGGCTGTTTCCAGCAAGGAGACTAACAAGAAAAATGCAGCTGCTTGTTGAGGGAGGAAACAAGGTTTTGCCTTCATTCTCTGCCACTATGTGGTGTCAGGAACCAAGGAAAAGAATTGACAAACTGGCCCACGCCATCCATCCTGGCATCTGATTAAGGAAGTTTAACTCCCTAGGAAGGATTTATAATGTGGCAAGAATATAGGGCAATGAAAGGGGATAGAAATAAATCAAAACTGGCTCCTCAGAAATATGGCTGCTGTGAAGGAAACAGTGCTCTTTGTTGCTCACCTACTGCTAGCTGTTCTAATGCATTTCTAATCCATTTTAAGAGCTTCACTGTGTTTTCAAGCAACTCCACAGCTCATGCTTCTTTGTGACCAGGAGAATATTAAAACAATCCATTGCACTGGGCGTGAGGAAGGTGTAAATTGAGCTATTTACATGAGTAGACCGTCCAAACACAAAATCAGGGAGATTTGCCTCCTCATTGCGTACTCCGTCATCTGAAGCATTTACTGGTCCACTCTCAAGATTAATAATACAGGTTATTCAGCATTGTTCAGCTGTCTAGGGCTGCTGTAACAAATTGCCACAGACCTAGTGGCTTAAGACAACAGACACTTCTCCCGCAGTCCTGGAGGCCGTAAGTCTGAAATCAAGGCAGCAGCAGGGCCATGTTCCTTCCAAAGATTTGAGAGGACATTCTGTTTTTACCTCTTTCAGCTTCTGGCAATTCTAGGCATTCTTTAACGATGGGGAGGGAGAGGAAGGAGGAGAGAGAATCTCAAGCAGACTCCATGCTCAGCGCATAGCCCTAGGCGGGACTCGATCCCATGACTGTGAGATCACGCCTGAAATCAAGAGTCGGCCACTTAATTGACTGAGTCAGCCAGATGCCCCTCAAAATCCTCACCTTAATTACACTTGCAAAGATCAGCTCATCACTATTTCCAAGGTGTAACTCTCATGGTGTCAGCTCAAACTTATGAGATATATCTATAAAAAATGTCTTGCTTCCGCAGAAAGGTTGGTATGTGTAGCTAGTCCCCATTTCCCAACATCAAACATTCGCCCACTAATTTAGAAATTGTTATAAAGATTACTAAGATGGTAATTAGAACCACATTTTTGTAGCTATATTTTACCTACACATGCTATGAGACATAAGCATGTAGTACAACAAGATGCTGGTTTTAAGTTCCTATTTCTGCAAGACTGCATGCAAATGATTGACGGTAACAATAAGCAAATTTTTCATTATATAAATAATTATAACCGTTTTAAATATATAAAAATAGATGAGCATATTTACATTTGGGAAGACATAAATCATGAAGAAACATTTAGGCTGCAAATTAGAAACTGTCAACTAAGCCACACTTTAATTTGTCTTAAAACCGGTCCGGATTTATCTTAATTTTCATTACCCACTAAAACTCTAAATTATGATTACTCAGTCTGTGGAGTAGGCAGTCTTTTTCTCAGTCAGCATTGCTTTTACTAGTTAGTCAACTTATGCAAATCTATTTTAAATCGAAGGGAAAACACACATCAAATTGAAAGGGAGCAAATAAAGGACAGCTTGTTTCTTGCAAATGATTGAGACATTAAAAAAACTTCTCTAAGCATTTTATTATTCATTTAAAAGTTTGGACAAGTGTGGAAATGAACATGGTCCTCATCGTATTGTATTATTTCGTTTTAACTCTGTAATTCCAAACTGATGTTTCTACTTTTTCCTCCAAAAGCATCCCAAGGGAGACAATCCCTCTTGACTTCTCAGTGAAAGGGGAGTAGATCATTTTGATCAAACATAAACAGAGATTGCTTCAAAGATAATTCTGTCATATTCTGAAAAATCTTTAGCTCTCAGTTTCCTCATCTCAAAAAGTAGATGAGACTAAATAACACCAAAGATGACTTTAAATCTAAGCTTCTACATAGTTTTTAAAAACCACATACATTGCTTCATTAGAGGAATGAAGATTACTACTAATAAGAATATATGTTTGCTATTCTTAAGTGAGTTATTTATAATAAGTTATTTTAAAAATCATTTCAGTGGGGCGCCTGGGTGGCTCAGTGGGTTAAAGCCTCTGCCTTCGGCTCAGGTCATGATCTCAGGGTCCTGGGATCGAGCCCCATTGGGCTCTCTGCTCAGCAGGGAGCCTGCTTCCCCCTCTCCCTCTGTATGCCTCTCTGCCTACTTGTGATCTCTCTCTCTCTCTGTCAAATAAGTAAATAAAATCTAAAAAATAAAAAATAAAAAAAAATTTCAGTATGATATATTTGGCATGTGGAAATAATAATGACTGAAAATCATTGAATTATTGCTATATCCAAGACAAAGAATGTAACATTTTACATGCCCTGTCTTATTTAATCCTCATAAAATTATTATCAGGTCAAAATGTAATACTCATATGTGTATAAAAACTTTACATATGTCATTGTGTGTGTGTGTGTGTAGAGAGAGAGAGTGGGGAGGAGGGAAACAGTGAAAAAGAGAAAGAGGAAGGGAGAAAGAGTGAGAGTGAACAATCTGAAAACATAAATAATTTGAACCTCTTATGTTTAATTATATAAATAAATCCTTTAGTTCTGGGAAAAACACAAAACATGATCAACTATAATATCATTGAGTGCTATCATATGCCATAACTGGAAAATAAGAACGTTTCTCTAAGGTTACCCAACTATTAAGTTGTGGGGCAGAAAATCAAATGTCAGTTTGTATGGCAGAGAAATCCAGTCACTTCATGAACTATGCAGCTTTTTCCTCAATTTCAAGATGGTAGATAGCTGACATATATATTTGTGACTGTGCATAACTTCTTTGTAAAAAAAAAGAACATGAAAAATCTAGTTAAAAATAAGGTAAAAATTGACAGCGGTATAACTCTAAAGTTTAATTTGTTCTCAAGCCAATACTACAAATATCGGCTAAATCAATAATAAACCTAATCCCTACTTCAAGTAAGAAATGAGTCCAACAGCTCATGTTTAAGCTGGCATAATAATTCAATCTATTCCAGGAATATCAGATACCTCTTTTAAGTGAGCTGGTCTACTTCGTGGGCTTTGTGATTATTTGTGCTATATATACACTGGATCTAAAAAGACATGATTTTATTCTGATAAGAGCTCTGCATCATGGCTGGGAAATAAACAAATCTCCATAACACATCCCTCTGCTCTTGCTTCAAGAATACTCTTAGCAGAGCCTGATAAATCATCCTAGCACTAATGACACTTGGCTGATTTAATTCATATTCTATAGCTCTTTATAAACAGGAAGGAGTTGCTATCATTTGTCCTGGAATGTGGATCCTGGAAATTTTAGGGTCAAAAATGCTTTTTCCAGATATGTAGATGGCAAATTAGCATTTAACAAATCATCTATCCTGAACCAAGTTCTAAAGAAAAAAAATACCTCAAGTCAGAAAATGAAATGAAAAGTATCATAATGCAGAGAAAATATATTATTAGGCCAAAATATGTCATGAGGCAGAAACAAATGTGATATATTTCAAATGTTGGAAAATTACATTTTGGAAATATATTTCCCCAATAAAGATATTAAAAATTATCTTCAATAACATCCCAAGGGAGTGTGTTGCGATTCTATGGTTGTTGGCACTCTCCTCAACGCCCATTGTCATATTGCCCGATTCCGTTTGTTTACAAATGAAATCAAGTTAAAATGAACATCAAGGGTACAGTCAAGGGGATAGAAGGAAGATTTCTGTAAAAGAGAGCCTGAGGGCTATAAAGTAGAAGTCATATTCCCATTGGGCCCTAGATCAGTGTTTCTCAACCTCGGCACTATTGACATTTTGGTCTGGATACTTCTTTGTTATAGTGGCCTGTCCTGGTCATTGTAAGATGGTTAATAACATCCCAGCTTCTGCCCACTGGATGCTAGTAGCACTCCCCGACTCCTGGTTGTGACAACCAAGAATGTCTCCAGTCATTGCCAAATGTCCCCTGATTGTGAACATTGCCTTGGAGGTAAGGAATTTTTGGCTGATTTTAATGGAAATGAGCAGTATATCTAGGTTTGTTATTGATTACTGACTAATGAAACTGAATTGGAAAACCCAACATCCTACAAAGGTCCTTTGACTCTTGTCCCTTTCTAGTTTTATCCCTATCCCATCTCCACCATATCTGATGGATTCAATGAAGCTTATTCCTGACTTGTGGAAACTAATCTCTATGGATCATATTGATTTAAAATACCAGTTTTTGTGTGTATATATATCTTAAACACCCTTCCAAACTTTGGCTACTGTATGTCTTTTGTTGTTTTCTCTGTATTTTTCCCTTCACAACATGTCTAATAAATGCTTTGATGGAACTTTCCAGGTAAGAGATTTAAAATAATAATAAATGTTAGGAGGAATTAAAATTATTGTAAAACCATGTACTGGGTTTAATTTCTTTCAGAAGTTCCAACAAGCAGATAAAATTAAGAAATATTGGTGGGGCACCTGGGTGACTCAGTGGGTTAAAGCCTCTGCCTTTGGCTCAGGTCATGATCTCAGGGTCCTGGAATTGAGCCCCACATAGGGCTCTCTGCTTCCCCCGCTCTCTGTGCCTACTTGTGATCTCTTTCTCTCTGTCAAACAAACAAATAAAATCTTTAAAAAAAATTAAGAAATATTGGTAATTTTAATATTTACAAGAGTAACCACTTTAATTTGTATTATAATTCTAATTATTTTGAAGAGATATTATTTTATATGCATGATCAATATATTAGGAAAGAAATAAAAATTTCTGAGAAATTTAATTAGGTAGATTTTTTCCCCAATGTTAATATGAAAGTATCTTGACTATTTTCCAACTCAATAAGGTTACACTAAAGCAATGATTTACAAAATTGTTATTTGTGATAAAATTAAGAATGCCAATTTAAAGATATTGAATATGCAAGTCATGATTAATTTAGTACTAGTTTTTGAAAAAAATTTGTATACGGACTATAAGTATCATAACTGAATTGTAAAATGTTATAAAATATGTTCTATGATAGTTTCATCAATTCTAGAATTCAGATTGACTCTCACTTATATTCAAGAAGAATAAAATGTAGAATGATCATGTCTTCCGTAGAAACTTAGACTGAATATGTCATGAACTGTTTTTTTCAATGTGTTGTAGTACAAATTAACAAAATTGGACCCTGCAAAGACCTCCAAAGAGTCAAACAGTTTTTCAAACATATCTCCCTTTTACTGTGAATGAAATTCAGTGCTTACCTATCCTTTGAAGGTTCCCCTAGGCACCTGAGAATTAGATCCAGGATTACTCACAGTTAGAATATCCCCAGAGAGTGAAAACACTAGCAGTTCTCAACAAGGTACCATTTTAATTTTCTGCCTTAGTTGGGTTTGTTGGTAGAGTTTTTGTAAATGCAATTTTATTTAAGTGAGCAATGATATTAAAAAAAACATTTATTCAAAAAGACTTTAGAAGATGAAAATAGATATTTATTATTTATTTTATGCACATTTTTACTTCAAAATATGCCTTTCCTCCTCCCTGATGTGTGTTTCCCAGAAGAATACTTTATCACTTCATAGTGAAATTGAAGCTATTAGGCTCAATCTTTTAACTGCTTCTCATTCATCTTTTAACATAAAAATAATTCATCATTACAACATTTTTTTCTTTTCAGAAAAGGTATAATTTATCTGTCTTATCGATTCACTTTTTACACAGATGCCGTACATTTCTGCCTCATTCACACAGTGAGCACCAAGGTAAAGTATGTATTTTGGTTAACGTTAATGAATCAATATTGGCTCATCAATGGTAACATGCCATACAGATACAAAATATTAATAAATGGGAAAACTGGGGGTGGGTAGGTAGATGTGAACTCTTTGTACTTTATATTCAATTTTTATATTCACTTTGAAATAATCCACAAGTGATAAATCACAAAGGAAATGAGAAAGCAATTTGAACTTCATGGCAATGAAAATGGAGTATATCACAACTTGTAGGAAGTAGCTAAATGAAAGAACTAAGACCTTAGGTTTCCAGAAGAAAGAATAGAAGAAACTTTTGAGATCTTGGGTTAGGCAAATATTTCTTAGGATATAAAAAAGAACAAAATTGTTAAATTGGACAACAATTAAATTTTTAAATATGTACTCTTCAAAAGACAGTTAAGAAAATTAAAAAACAATACATGTATTGAGGCAATAGATTTATATAAAATATATATGTTAAAGTACTTTTACTCAGAATTTATACTTAAGTTTAACAACTCCATAAGACAAAGAACCCATAACAAAGTAAGCAAAATATTTAAATAGTCATTTCACCAAAGACTGGCAAATACACACATGAAAAGATAATAAATATCATTAGACAGTGTGGTATCACTATATCCCTATTAGGATGGGTAAAATTGTAATGACAATATTGGCAATACTGTGTAGAGCAACTAAAGCTTATATACATTGATGTGACAAAGCAAAATGGAGAATCTATTCTTCAAATCTTTCCAGTTTTTATTTTTTTTTTACTTTTTTATTTTAAAGGCTTTATTTATTTTATTTGACAGAGAGAGAGAGAGGGAGAGCACTAGCAAGGGGTGCTGCAGGCAAAGGGAGAAGGAGAAGCAGGCTCTCCCCTGAGCAGGGAGCCTGATGTGGAGCAGGATCCCAGGGTCCTGGGATCATGATCTGAGCCAAAGGCAGATGCTTAACTGACTGAGCCACCCAGGTGCCCCTAAATCTTGTCAGTTTTTAATAATGTGAAAAACAGGGCGCGCCTGGGTGGCTCAGTGGGTTAAAGCCTCTGCCTTCGGCTCAGGTCATGATCTCAGGATCCTGGGATCGAGCCCCACATCAGGCTCTCTGCTCAGCAGGGAGCCTGCTTCCCCCTCTCTCTCTGCCTGCCTCTCTGCCTACTTGTGATCTCTCTCTGTCAAATAAATAAATAAAATCTTTAAAAAAAAATAATGTGAAATACATACTTACCATAAGATCATGCAATCCCATTCCTAGGTATTTATATGAATGCAGTGAAATACACAGCTTTGAGCAGATTTTCAGCAACTTTGTTCATAACAACGGCAAACTAGAAACAACCCAAAACTGCATCAAAAATGCATAGAAAAACAAGATGTGTTATATCCACACGATGGAATACTATTCAAGATTTAAAAAGAATGCACAACTGACACACACAAAAACATAAACAAATCTCAATTGCATTACGCTAAATGAAAGTAGATGTATATTTAAAAGTACATACTCTAAGATTATTTTTATTTAAAATTCTAAAAAAGGCAAAACTAAGGTGGCATAAGCAGGTCACTGATGGCTGGAGGTAGAGACAAAGAAATGACTACAAATCAGCTCCTTTTTTGTTTGATAAAAATATTCTGCACCTTGGGGCACCTGGGTGGCTCAGTCGTTAAGCGTCTGCCTTCAGCCCAGGTCATGATCCCAGGGTCCTGGGATAGAGCCCCGCATCAGGCTCTCTGCCCAGCGGGGAGCCTGCTTCTTCTCCCGATACCACTCCCTCTGCTTGTGTGTTCCCTCTCTCGCTGTGTTTCTCTCTGTCAAATAAATAAAATCTTTAAAAAAAAAATATTCTGCACCTTGATTGTGCTATTAGCTACTCAACTCCATACATCTGACACAATCATTAAATTCTGTATTTATAATTGATGAATTTTATGTGTATAAATTATTAAGACAATAAAAAAGCAAGTAACTATCAAACTATACACTTAAGGAGATTATGCTGAGTGAAAGAAGTCAAGGAGAGAAAGTCAATTATGGTATGGTTTCACTTACTTGTGGAACATAAAGAATAACATGGAGGACAGTAGGAGAAAGAAAGGAAAAGTGAATTGGAGGAATTCAGAGGGGGAGATGAACCATGAGAGACTGTGGACTCTGAGAAACGAACTGAGGGTTTTAGAGGGGAGGAGGTTGGGGGGATGAGTGAGCCTGGTGGTGGGTATTAAGGAGGGCACATACTGCATGGAGCACTGGGTATGGTACCTGAACAATGACTCTTGGAACACTGAAAAAATAAGATAAAATAAAATAAAAAACTATACACTTAAAGTTATGTTTATTGTAATTAAATTATACCTTAATTTAGCTGATTAAAAATGTTGAGGGATCAGAATAAATGTCAACCTAAGTATAATTTGTGGTGAAAAAGACATAATAATCAAGCAGAAAAAATAAAAGATATAACAAAATAAAAGATACAATAGAAAACATTCCTGACCTGAATTTAAGTTAACAAAGATTTTCAAATAATCAAGAAAAATAATAAACATAGTTCTATGCCTGCACTAGGGATATTTAGCCTTTGGGGGTCAGGAATCCCTTTGTACCCATTATCAGTTACTGCCTCCTAGCTTCAGATCTAATCTTCAATGCCTGGTCTTTCTTTTACCAGATGGCAAAACATTAAGGCTTGAAGA
Organism: Procyon lotor; assembly: GCA_028646535.1. Classification (NCBI taxonomy): domain Eukaryota; kingdom Metazoa; phylum Chordata; class Mammalia; order Carnivora; family Procyonidae; genus Procyon; species Procyon lotor. Next base: position 117,402,060 of record CM053604.1, read on the forward strand.
AAGAGGCTTCTTGTCCTGGTTTGGGTGCTCCTTTAGCAAAGTGCAGGAGGGACTCTGAGATTCACTTCTTCCTTGGGACTCTCTCTCAGCCCTAGGATTAGTAGTTGATTATTATCATTTTTTTAGAATTTTATTTACTCCTTACTAGCCAGTACTTCACTGTTCTAATCTCTTATTGGTGTTAGGAATTATTTATATTAAACTTTCTCTATTCAAATCTTTGGGTGTTTTTGTTTTTTTTTCCTTTGGGTGGTTTTGAACCTGACTGGCCTTTAAGTGATATGCCCTGTGACTGCCTAGTGAAGCCTACAGAACTCATTTCATAGTAGTGTTTTGAAATGCATTAAATGAAGTATATAAAATATAAAAATTATATTAAATATAAAAATAATATAAAATATTTTATATTTAAAATTTATAAAATTTTAATTTAAAATTTAATTTAAAAATTTATAAAATTATATAAATTATAAATTTATAAAATTTAAAATATAAAATACTTTTTAAAAATATTTATTAAAGAGCACACAGGAGTTGGGGGAGGGGCAAGGAGAGAGAGAGAGGGAGAATCTCAAGCAGACCCCAAGCTGAGGTGGAGCCCAGCATAGGCTCAATCCCACACGACCCTGGGCTCATGACCTGAGCCAAAACAGTGAATCAGATGCTTAACTGACTGAGCCACTTAGGCATCCCTAAAATATTTTTATAATGTGGTATAGTATTATATGAGCTTCTTTTTTTTAAGATTTTATTTATTTATTTATTTATTTATTTGAGAGAGAGAGAGAGAGAGAGTGTAAGAGAGAGCATGAGAGGGGAGAAGGTCAGAGGGAGAAGCAGACTCCCCACAAATCTGGGAGCCTGAGGTGGGGCTCAATCCCAGGACTGCAGGATCATGACCTGAGCCAAAGGCAGTTGCTTAACCAACTGAGCCACCCAGGAACCCTTATATGAGCTTCTTGATACTACCTTAAAGACATACCATAATTTCAATGTAGTGAAGAATATAAATAACATTTCAAGAAATCTTCATCAACTCTAATGTGATAAGAAAATAGCTTTCATTTTTATTGTGATGAGTTGGAAAGATACACTCTTTCTGTTTCTCCTTGACTCTCACACTATTATACTCACAATACTTCGGGCACCAGAGAGGTGGGGCTTTTTCCCACACCAAGCAACTCTCTTTGACAAGGACACTTGCTGGGTGTCCTACAACTCAATCCAATTCTGACATTAACTGGATTGAATGCAGAGACAACAGGTTAAAGGCTCAGTCTTCTCTGAACTGCCTCCCACTTCAGTCGTCAGTTCCAAGTAGTAGGTCCCCAGGTTGTCCACAACTTCTATCTAACTTGGTAGAAATTGAAGGTTCCCATGCCTGCCCTCCTGGATTTATTTGTTCGAATAGCTCACAGACATCAGTGGAACATTTATACTTATCAGTTTATTGTATGATAAAAGATATGATAAAAGATACAGATGAATAGCCAGATAAAGACATACAAAGGGTGAGGTCTGGAAGGAATTTGAATTCAGAAGGTTCTGTCCCCATGGAGTTAGGGTGTGCCACCCTCTCAGTCTGGGAATATGTTCACTGACCGGGAAGATCTCCGAACCCCTATACTATTCGGATTTTTATGGAGGCTTCATCACATGGGCATGGTAAATCATTAACTCCATTCCAGCCCCTCTCTTCTCCCTGGAGAAAGCAGGGGGTGCTGAAAGTTCCAAGCTTCTAATCATAGCTTTGTGTTTCTGGTGACCAGCCCCCATTCAAAAGGCATCCAGGAGCCCACTAAAAGTTGCCTCATGGGAAAAAATGCATTCCTATCACCTAGGAAATTCCAAGGGATTTATGGAACCAGGATCAGGAACCAGGGTCAAAGACCAAATATTAGAACAAGATGCTCTTGGAGCTCTTATCACTTAGAACATTACAAGGATATTAGAAGCTCTGTGCTAGGATATGAGAAAATGTTCTAGCACAGTTTAATTAGTCTCAAAATGAGAGGAGATAACAAATGGGCCTAAAGCACTCTTTCAAGATTGAATAGCTAAAAAATTTCAAAAGTGATAAAAAAGAAGTTAGGCTATATATTCAGGTAGTGCTATGAACCCATATAGGATCAATAAAAACAAAACATACAAAACACTTTGGACACCCACATACTACCCCCACATATGCACACACTCTTACTCCCTTAATAATATCATACATGTTGTCTTAGTTACATCATTTACTAAAACCCGAGGACAGAGAAAAATCTTAAAAGTAGTTCAAGGAAGAGAAACATAGGCAAATTACCTCTGAAGAAGCAGAAGAAATCCAGAGGACAATGGATATCTTCAACATATTGAAAGACACTAAGTATAATATCTTATAATTATATAAGAATAATTATAAGATAATTATATAGTATAAAAGTATATCTTTTGTAAGATATAAAATATCTTTTATAAGAATAAACTTCTTCATAGAAGATAGAATATAAGCATTTGAGACAAAGTAAAAAGAATACTAGAAGAACGAGAAATAAGAATATGTATACACATAAATAAATAAATACATAAACACAAATATACATATAAACATATGTGTCATTTTTGCTTGTTTTTAAATTTTGCATAAATGGAGTCAAACAAAATGTGCAACTGGCTTTTCACTCCACATTATTTCTGTCACATTAGTAGATGGTAATTCTTGTAGCTGCCATTTGTTTCTTCTCATCACCATATACCCTAAGAACGTACTACAATTTATGTATCCCATTGTTCTATTACCTATTCTATTTTAAATGAGATCTTGAATTTTCTCTCCGGTTTTAGGCTCTTGGGAGCATTCTTTTTACTGTCTTTTTGGTGTTCATATGGGTATGTTACCATGGAATAGGGAACTAGGAATGAAATCACTGGATTTCATAAAATGAGCTAGAAAATAATGCTTTTCCTCCACTAACCTAATGTCTGAAAGCGTTTGAGTAAAATTAATATTACTTCTCTCTAAGTGTTTTTAGAATTTATGGATGAGCCATTTGGTTCTGGAACCATCTTCATGGCAAGATTTTTAATTACGGATTAAGTCTGTATAATACTTCTCTCACATTTTTCCTGAAGTATGACGCATGTAGACAAAAGTGCTCATTTCCTAAGCATGCAAGGGTAAAATCAATAAGGACATGTAAGGGGTTTGACTTCATTCTAAATATAATGGAATTAAGTGGCATAACCCTGAATTAGTCCAATAATCTCTTGGGCTTTCTAATTTATACCATGAAGATAGTTACTTGATATACAGGGCAGTGTTGGGTTAGATTATGTCTCAATGATCATAGCACCTACTAAATGATAGTTATTACTAATGTCCTCTGTGTCAGGCATAAAGGGCAACTAATGGATATCATCTTTGTTTAGAATGAAAGTATTTTTTTTTCTGAAGTCACAGTATCATTAATCTTTTATGTGTTAGAATTACATATTTTTAGGGGCGCCTGGGTGGCTCAGTCGTTAAGCGTCTGCCTTCGGCCCAGGTCAGATCCCGGAGTCTTGGGATCGAGCCCCGCATCGGGCTCCCTGCTCCGCAGGAAGCCTGCTTCTCCCGCTACCATTCCCTCTGCTTGTGTCCCCTCTCACGCTGTGTTTCTCGCTGTCAAATAAATAAAAATCTTTAAAAAAAAAAAAAAAAAAAAAAAAAAAGAATTACATATTTTTAGTAACAATAATACAGGTTGACATTCTGCTTTATTTACTTCTTTTCAGCTCCCCTGTGAGCCAGATAAAGAACACTTTCATAAAGACAGACTACAATTTCATGCTCTTAAAGGAATAATTTTTTTTCTTTTTAGATTTTACTTATTTATTTGACAGAGAGAGACACAACCAAAGAGGGAACACAAGCAGGGGGAGTAAGAGAGGGAGATGCAGGCTTCCTGCTGAGCGGGAAGGACCCTGGGTTCATGATCTGAGCCGAAGGAAAATGCTTAATGACTGAGCCATCCAGGTGCCCCAGGGAGTAACTTCTTGAATGAAGGAAGGTACAGCCTGAACAGAAACTGTTAATATTCTAAGAATAAACATTTTCACATTAAATATTCTTTTAATTTCTAAAAATTTCATGACCTACTTAGAATAGAAGACATACCTTGGTGGATGATAAAAATCAGTAAGAGAAGAACTGGAAGAAGCACATGCCTAAGATTATAGTATGTGTGGAATTAGGTAGTGAGAATTGAGAACATAGATAAGGAAATTTGCAAAACACATAGACACACAGGCAGACACGTACATTTTTGGAAAAGGAGAGGAGACTAAATGGTGTGAACACAGAAACCAACAGCAAGACCACCATTATCTGTGGCTTGAGAAATCCAAGCTGAGCTTTAATAAAAGAAAGAAAATTGGTTGATAGTGATGCACGAAAGGCAAGTAGCAGGAGTGACAACTGACAGAAGAGGAGTTTAGTGATGGATCCTCGAGGCCTTTAATACAAACGAGTGTATACGCAATGTGCAAAATTTAGAAAGTGCTAATGTATTCATCCTGATTGCGAACTGAAGAATCCAGCAGCATATTAGAATCTTATGGTTTCTGCTAAGTAATCGAAACTTCGTAATTATTTAATCATAATTTAATTCATATGAGTTAATTTCTCCTTACCATTCTGACTTCAAGATATACGAAATAAGGAACATTGCCCAATGAAAGCAAAAAGTTCTATTTTTAGAAAACTGTATCAATACTCCAACAGGTGGAAAAAATACAACACACTATATAATATTATTAATTTGATTTCTTTCTGAGAGAAGAATTCTCCCAAAATATAGACTCAAATTAAACTAAAGAAGATTCATTTCTCTCTAGTTCAGATTTGAATCTCTTGAATCCTGAATCTCTTTTCCATTTGGTAGGCCAATTACTACTTGTGATTTCTCTTCTCTTCATAACATCAGAAAATAAAAAATCCTTACTCATCTAGTAAAAATTCAAGAGCATATATATGACAATACACATTTTAATTAGAATTTGTGGTAATGGCCCCATCTTGGTTTATGCTTAAAATAAAGTTTTTAATGTCTTAAAAAAAATTATGGGGCACCTGGGTGGCTCAGTTAGAGCCTCTGCCTTCGGCTCGGGTCATGATCTCAGGGTCCTGGGATCGAGCCCCACATCGGGCTCTCTGCTCAGCAGGGAGCCTGCTTCCTCCCCTCTCTCTGCCTGCCTCTCTGCCTACTTGTGATCTCTCTCTGTCAAATAAATAAGTAAAATCTTTAAAAAATAAAAAAATCACTGTGTCTTTACTCTGACAGCTATCCTTCTGTGCCATGTGACGGCACTTCATCTCATCTCAGTCCCATCTTTTATCCCTGTCATACCTGTGGTGACCAGTTCACACAAGCTTCCACTTACTTCAAACAAATCCGAGTTGATATATCGGGGTTTGGGCCTGTTTCAGTAGCTACTGCTTCCTGCCCTCAGGGTTTCTCTAATCATGTGGCCACCCTCTCTATACTCACATATATGGGGGAGTTACAGTCCTGGGGTACCCTTGAGTGATGGAGGACAAGGGATAATGGATAAAACTTTCCTTTTTTTTTTTTTTTCCTACAGGAAGACAATCCACACACACATTTCACAAGTCTCCTTAGAAGGAGGATCATGCACTAATCATATTTAGGGTAAACAACTTGATGGTGCATTTCTATATGATTTTTTTCTCTCTCTGTTTACTTCCCTATTCCTCAAAGCTACACTCTGGGAGCACATTCCTAAATGAACTACTGGAACACACACAGCCTTTGATTGAGACTCTGTTTCTGAGGAACTCAAACATGTCAATACCCAGTAGAACAAAACAACTCACTTTAGGTGGCCATCCTCTTTAATAGCTTGCAGGCTGTTTGATCAAATTTTTTTTTTTACCAGTTCCTTGAATCACTTTACTAAACGTTCTCAAGTTTGTCCACCTTTCATGCTTGGTTTACAGCTATGTCAATGTTTCTGCTTATGTTTGGTTCCTGTATTCTTTACTTCAGTCCCATTTAAATAAACAGAGAGACAGACAAACAAAACAACAAGTCCCTTTCTCTTTCATTTAAAGTTTCCTAGTAAAGACACTGGCTCCCCTTTCCTGGTATCAGGTCTGCATCTAATCAGGCAGATGAACCAGCCAACTGATCCAATTGGCTTCTCACACACCACCCAAGAGTGTTGTTCAGCCACCCTTTCTTTTTTTTAATTATTATCATTTTTTATTAACATATAATGTATTATTTGCCCCAGGGTACATGTCTGTGAATCGTCAGGCTTACACATTTCACAGCACTTACCATAGCACATACCCTCCCCAATGTCCATAACCCAGCCACCCTACCCCTATCCCCCCACCTCCCAGCCACCCTTAGTTCTTTTCGTGAGTCTAGGAGTCTGTTATGGTTTGTCTCCTTCCCCATCCCTTCCTATTTCATTTCTCTCCCCCACCCTCCCACAACCCCCCACCTTGCCTCTCAAATTCTTCATATCAGAGAGATCATGTGATAATTTTCTCTGACTGAGAAAGACAGAGTCTTTCTTTGACTGACTTATTTCGCTTAGCATATACCCTCCAGTTCCACCCTTGTTGTTGCAAATGGCCAGATTTCGTTTCTCTTGATGGCTGCATAGTATTCCATTGTATATATATACCACATCTTCTTTATCCATTCATCTGTTGATGGACATCTAGGTTCTTTCCATAGTTTGTCAACTACCCTTTCTAATCCAAACTGCATCATACTTACCAGACTGTTCTGCTCCCCAAAAGATATCCCATGCTAGGTGCAAACCACAACCTATTTTTGTTCAAAAGGATAGCAAGAGCAAGATTGGACTATTCTGTTTTCTTTTTTTTCTTCTTCTCACAATTTTGAGATATCACATAAAAATGTGGTTAATATAACTACATTTAACTTGAGTATCTGAGCCTCTACTCCTCTATTCTCAAGTCACATCTACAACTTAAAATCTGGGATTCAAGATTTTAGCAGGAAAAAATGAAGTATCTGATACATATGTAGTAATTGTGACTTGCAAAACTCTTTTGCACATGTAATTTTATTTGATTCTCCCAACATTATAACCTTAAGAAAGATGGTAAAGACAATAAAATCTCTGCTTTACAAATGAAGACATTGAAATTCAGAGAACAGAATTACATGCGCCCACAGTCATCAGGCTGGTAAATATGGAAGCCAGGATATGAACTCATCCTGACTTCCTGGTCAAATGCTCCTTCCACATATGGAACAGATGAGTGTTCAACCAGTGTCATCCAATGCCATAGTGTGGTACACAATCAAAACTCACTTCCTCCTCCAAGAAAACATGCCAAGAAAAATTAATTCATCAGACACTTACCTCCTGAAGAAAAGGGAACATGAGACAGAAATATGTTTAATTTTGAGAACAAGGCTGTCATCTTTGTTGATGGTTAAAGGCAGTATTTTAGAATAATCAGAAGTCTATACTCTTTCCAAGAGCTTTGTTTATTGGAGAGTTTCTATGCTATCCTGGAAGTTCAACAGATGCCTGGTGTGTCTGTAATGAAGTTTGCATACATTAGTATGCTTTGCAATTAGAATTGCCTGCAAGTCCTCATAGATGACTTCTGTTCCTTCTCTTTTTCTTGTTATGTTTCACTGTCTTGATGAAATCTTTAATAGTGGCACCCCTACCTGAAGCAGGGTTATCAGTGCTCAGTGTTCAGCAAGACAGGATAATTGAGCCAAAATCAGCATAGTAGTTACAGAAAACCTCCAACCCCCTTGCCTAGGAGGATGGGAAAAGAATTCAAAGACCGCCAAACAATCTCATTTGCTTGGAATGTTTGTACATAAATTAATTAGTTTCTATGGCATTGTTGAATAATGTGCCTTTGAAGATGAATGAAAACAATTTTTTTTGTAGTAAAGAGTTTAGCTTGCGTAATAATTCTTCAGTTAAAGGAATATTCCAAAATGAAATTTCCAAAGTCACCATGAAAAAACCCAAGGCATACGTTTTCAGTTTCCAAAAGCTATATGTACTTTTAATCCTTTTTGGCTTCTGGTCAATTTGATTTTATAGGTTGCAAACTAAAAGTCATCTTTATACACTTTAGTTCTCCGTATCTCAATAGTTTAAGACCTATTATTTATTCTTCAAAATGCCTCAAGCCTTTTCTATTCTTGCCACCCTCACAGACTGCATTCTAATTTACTCCTAACAGCTGGCTAGAATAATGCCAAGGAGAAGATAGACATATAAAAAAGAAAGCCTGAACTAATCTCTGAGGTTATGTTAGGGGGGAAAATGTAGTAAGAAAAATTGCCAATGGAAAGAATAAAATCTTAGAGAATATATGGTTTTAGGAAATAAGGAGTTTTAAATGACATTAAATACAAAACACAGGAAAGTGAAATTCTAGAAGACATTGGTTTCTAAAACAAGTCATATTTGTCAGTGTTATCACCCTGCTTTCATAGATATCTTTCCTGTATTAATTGCCTTCTGTAATTCTTCAGTTCAGCTGCTTCTAAGTGATATGGGATATGCTAGGCTCTTTGGATCCTCTGGGCATGCACACATTGGTGCATCTCCTTTTGCCAATAAGTCCTTTAATTTGAGGTGATACTTATGAGATCTCATATCAATAAATCAAGTGTTCTTAAGTTCTTGGATGTCCAAGTATGGATGTCCATACTTGGAGACCCTAGTCTCCCATCAAAAGTGCCTCTGGTACATCAGTGAGATAGGTTCTGGTTGGTCTCAGGATCTGTTTCAACACAATCATAAGTCACATTGGGTTTTTCCATAAAATTTCCACACATGAAAAATCAGACAAAAACCAATATCAAGATCAGCCTAGAAGGAAAAGCAAAATTGCAATAGAGTAACTGCCTTAAGGGGAAGAATGGGCAATCCCACATTTTAAAACAAACAAACAAACAAACAAACAAACAAACAAACATAAGGTTGATTATTATTTATAAACAAAAGAGCTTCAGGTCTTCTCTTTTTCCTGCCCCTTATCACCAGGCAGGAGGGAATATCATCCTCTAAAACTTTATCCTAGTTTCTGCCTAATTTAATCAGCTGACCTTGTTATTCAAAAGATATGAGAGTCTGTTAAAGAAAATATATTCATGGGACTCCTGGGTGGCTCAGTCGTTGGGCATCTGCCTTCGGCCCAGGTCAGATCCCAGGGACCTGGGATCGAGCCCCGCATCGGGCTCTCTGCTCTGCAGGAAGCCTGCTTCTCCCGCTACCATTCCCTCTGCTTGTGTTCCCTCTCTAGCTGTGTTTCTCTCTGTCAAATAAAATAAAATCTTTAAAAAAAAAAAGAAAATATATTCATGTTTTGCACTTAAGATGTACAAAATCTTGTCAGAAGTTTCCTGGAATATCCCAAGCTGAATAAATGCCACCATTCGAATATTTGGATCCTGGAAAAGATCCCTGGGGTGTGAAAGCAGGACCTAGAACATTTAAATATGTTTCTGCACCCTCACACTACCCAACGCAAATATACACACAAAAATTGACATGTCGTTATTGAAACATTTATAAGAAAATCTTTAACTAGGTAATAGTTCTTGTTTGGCAATATTATGGAGATATCGTGTGTCTTAATGAGATTGGTTTTGCTGATTTTTATTAATGCTGCTAAAGAACGACTTGCTTTTGGTTATAGTCAATTCATTCCCCCCTCAGATTTACAGCAATTGTGATGTGGGGCTTGATTATATAAAGTAAAGCTCAGTATTTCTGTTGACAGACACATCTAGGAAATATATACCTATAGAAAGCTTCAGTTTGCATTCAGTAAACTAAAACAAAACGAAACGAAAAGTTAGGGGCAGGGAGACTCAACTACTGCATAAAAAAGTCAGTGGTGCTTTCTTAATGGTATCATCAAATAGACTATATAGAGATTTTCCAGAAAAGTAGTTTATAATCAACTTTCCCTCAAGAAAGATATTTGTACCTAGTGAGTAGAGAAGTTAAAACTAAAATTATAAATTATATTAATATCTTGACAAACCAGTGAAAATGCCAAACAGATAAATAACTTAGGTATTAATTTTTTTTTGTTTTTATTTGTTGTGGATCATGTTTCTTGTCAAATAGATAGGTGGACCCTTGACTCTTTGACTTATTTTGTCAGGAATACGTGGACAATAACTTACTATTCGTTCAATAACTTTTACTAACCCCCTACAATAATTCCAACTTTGAAAATACAGAAATGGGTAAGACAGAATTCACTGCCAAAAGGAATACTAGGGATATATACTAGCAATTAGCACATTATGCAATATAACTGATCACTTTCTTTTTATTGCCCACCTAGTTACCTTTTATAGCACTAGTATATTATTACATGTCTGTCTCTCTCTATTGCACTCTTTTTTGAAGGGAAGAACTGTATATTTGCATACCATACTTAGTGCCTAGTACAGTAACTGGTATATAGCAATACTTAATTGATGTACATCAAATGAATTAAATTCTGAAACTTGTGGTTCTGAACTCTTTCTCAAAGAATGACATAAATAACATGTGAATTGTCTTGGGAAAAAAAATTGGAAAACTGCATGTTCAAAACTTGGTAGAATGAGAGTTCGAGTTCTAGGTAGGAAACCAGGTAATCTAGCATGACTAGATGAAAGTGTGACTTGGAAGAAATAGGCTGTTAGGCTAAATAATTCATTAGGTTCAGCTACTGAATGGCTTGGTGTGCTATACTACAGAGTCAGCGCTTCTTCTTGTAGGCAATCATTGAAGACTCTGCCCAGGAGAGTAATATTTATGTATTTAAAGCAAATTTTCTATTTGTTTCATATTACTCTTTGGGAAAATGACTGATATGTTCTCATCAAATTTAGTTAAGAGGGTCTATGAAAATGTAGACCATATGCCATATTTATGAGAGGAAGAGCACTTTGGAGGTCTTCCCAAATAGAATAGTTTAAAACTGAATTGGGACATGAACCTTATTTTACTCCAGTTAGGGGAGATAAGGCATATATATCAAGATGTGAGAGATGGGGAGGGAGAATTTGCTTCAGATGTAAGCCTGAAATTGAAAATCATAAAGACCTAGCAGGTAGACTAGACTTTGATCTTCCAACAACTGGTTGGAAGCTAGCTAGGTCCAAGATGTTAAAGTGAGATTATCAAATACCATAACAGTAAATGGATGATGGGTTAACAGTAAGAACTTGATTTGGGTATAAATATAAACATTCTATGGGAAGTTAGAGCTACTTGAATACACTGCTTTAAATCAAACTGATCCTAGGGGTGCCTGGGTGGCTCAGTGGGTTAAAGCCTCTGCCTTCAGCTCAGGTCATGATCTCAGGGTCCTGGGATGGAGCCCCATATCGGGCTCTCTGCTCAGTGGGGAGCCTGCTTCCCCCTCTCTCTGCCTGCCTCTCTGCCTACTTGTGATCTCTCTCTGTCAAATAAATAAATAAAAATCTTTAAAAAAATAAAAAATAAATCAAACTGATCCAATTTTGTAGAAATCCCACTCACGTGGGAAACAGTCCAGTTACATTGTCTTTTTAAGACATGAGCACTAAGCACTTGCAGGAGATAAACTGTTGTTTATACGCTTTCTCTCTTCCATCACATGACTTAGAAGGGCAGAAAATGAAATATCCACTTTCTTTTTATTTTGATTCATTTTATTGTGAAATATTTCAGGAAACAAAAGGAGGAGAATAATATGATGAACACTCATATGTCTATCACTCAAGTTAAGAAATGAAATATAAATATGTTTGGCACCTCTTAGTCACTCCTCCTTAATAGCATTCTCCACTGTGAGCATGATGGTAACCACAACACTGAATTTGGTGTTTTATTTTTCAAACACATGTCTTCATACATTTTACTGCATATGTATGTTTACATAAAGAATATATTGTATTGTATATCTTAAAATGTATATATGTAATCAGTTTTTGAATGAGGAAATTTGGATATTAGGGCAAAACATCTTTATTCTTTCCCATTGCTGTCTTTACATTTACTCTTTCAATCACTTTCCCCAGCCCTAAGGGAAATCTTGGCAGATTCCATAATCTTTTCAGGAAATTTATGGTATTTAAAACTGAGCTCTATGTCAGATATTAAAAAGTTCCATCAAAGCTAATGTCAACCCTTCAATCTCTAATCAGATTTAAAGCTCTTTCCCTCCCTAGTTCTGATCTGATTGAGGCTCTGAAACTTGAAGAGAGGAAGACTCTTGGGTTGGTTTGATTCTTTAATAATTTTCCATCTCACTGTTCTATTCCACTCCCACTTTCATGTTTCCATTGACTTCTTTTGGGTTGAAGCTGGGGGAGGAAGATGGATAGGAAGGCATGTGGAAACAATAGAGGAGAGAAAAGTTCTTCCTTGACTAGTGAAGTTGTTGAAGGCTGGCACTGAGGCCATGAGCACATCTTAATTTCAAATATTGACTCTGTGTCTAGTGTAGGGGATGCTTCATGAGGTTCCCTGCTGAACAGTACCCTCCTCGATGCCTCTTCACGTTCAGTTTTCTCCAGAGTCAGTGGCTTGAAATGATCCACCCATCTGTTCCACACACTCAAACTATCCACTATGTCATCTGAATCCTAAGGGCAAGGTCTTCCTCATTGTTCATATTATGGGTAGATGTTATCTAAAGAAAATAGATAGCAATCCGAAGATATTCTATGTAAATAAAAGAATAAATACACATACCAGGAAAATATGCAATTTATAATCCAGTTGTAAATAACACAAAGAAGTGGGACCTAATAGTTAAGACTTTAAAAGGAACTATAGCATACTAATTACTAATGTAAATTAAAGGCATGATAATGTTCATCTTACACAGATGTTTTGAAGATTAATTGAGAAACAGCCAGAAAAGTAACAGAAAGTGGACATATCCTTCCTGCACATGTGGCCCTACTCTCAACCAGGCTCTCTTGAACTTATTGGAGATAAGATAGAGACTACAAGGTCAAAGTTGCCTTCTTTTTTGGAAGGCATAAAAAATGAATATAAAAAAAGATGTTTGATGAATACCCAGTAAATATTAGTTCCCTTATTTATTACTATACCTATTATTTATGTGAGCCCACAAAGCCCAGAAACTAAGAAAATTATTTAACAATGAGATGAATTGATGCAATGTATCAGATATTTTCTAAAAATATACAATTTTGTAAAGGGGAGACAACTCTTAAGAAAGAGTTTTGAAAACTTATGATTCAAAGAACTTCAAGTATTAATTCCATTTTTATTTTAAACAAATTTAACTCAGTTTTGTCATGTTTTTCATGACCCACCAAGTTATTCTAAAGAGTTCTGTCTGCTGAGAAGGTGAGGTTATAACATGAAGAGCTCAGTCATTTGGGAAGCATGTGAGAGACTGAGCTAAAGATACTCTCTGATTCTGACATTAGGTGTCACTGCAATCAAGAGAAAGCAGAACAAGCAAATGAGCAGTGAAGTAGAACTTGAACATGGAAGGAGAAAGATACACGTTTAAATTATAGGATAAAGTACCTGAAGAAGAACCTGTGATATCAAGAGAGAAATAAAGGACTATAATCATAGATAACGTAACAACATAATATTACAGAACTAAGACCAAAATTCCTGCCATTAGTATAAATGTAAATGAATTTAATTCATCTAGTAAAAATATTATCATTAAATAACACAAAAATCCCACATACTGTTGTGACATACACCTGAAGCAAAGTTATCCATACAAGGGTTTTTAAATGATAAGCAACCATAACATAGGTACATACCAATAAAAAGTAAGCAGAAGTCATAATTATTATATGAGATGAGATGTATTTATTTAAAAATGCTGCACAAACCAGAAGGTCAACTAAAATAATGACAGAAACGATTCCTAATGAGGATATAACAGCAGCAATTTATGAAACTGTAATTAACAAATAAGAAAACATATCCTAGACATAGGAGAATTAGCTCAAATTTCCCAGTCCTTGAAATATGAAGTGAATGAAACTTATATTATTATATAGAAAACCTAAATAATGTAACTGATAAGGTAGTCATTATATATACGTATACATATACATAGATGTATGTATACATCTATATATATAGATGTATGTATATGTACATACTACAAACGGATACTCATATATGGAAAATTTGTCGTAAAACTCTCCTCTTTTTTTTTTTTTTAATTTATACTAGTTATCAACCAAGCACTTGAGGACATATACAACTTAATATCAACACAGTATAGCTCAAATACATTATTTGGAAAACACATGAACTTTAACTTCCCTTTTAGGTACAATAATACAGAGAGTCATTGCATAGGTGATTTTTTTATGTCTATATATTGCCCTTTATGATCCTGCAGTCCCTTCAGTACAAAATAATGCAATCATTCATATTTGCTATATCTTCCATATGGAGGGAATTAAATTCTCAAGATACATTAGTGATATGATTCTTATGAGTAATGTGTATACAAAAAGTGACTTACCCTTTTTCTCAAATAGGCAGTTCAGGCAAAGCGTCTTTAGAAACAACAAAGGTTTCTGTGCCTAACTAGTTAGTGAAGGCTAATTATGTAAACCAAAATTTCAAACTAGCTTACTTGCATCGGTAGGCAAGAAAAGAAGAATTTTGCCTAATTCAACTTGGTCTAAAAGTAAGAATTGCTATGAGAGCTCTTTTAGCCAGTGGGAAGGGCTCTTATAAACAATAAAATAATAAACAGAAAAAATTTTCGGAGGCAAAATTGGTCCTTTTTTTTGCCACCTGTAATATCTATAACAAATGATCTCAGTAATGACATGTATTTTAAAACTGTTATAAGGATAGATTCTAAAAACTTATAGCAGAGTCTGGGGTTCAAGATGGCAGCATAAGAAAATCCTGAACCCACCTTCTTAGACACAGCAAATTTACTTGAAAAGACCTAAAAACTGGAAGAACAGGAAATGATAATCGGAACAAAAAGGCAAGCTAATGAGTGGGAGAAGATATTTGCAAATAATATATCTGATAAGAGGTTAATATCCAAAATTTATAAAGAACTCACACAACAATAAAAAATAACTTGACTTAAAAACGAGCAGAGGATCTGAATAGACATTTTTCTAAAGAAAACATAGAGATGGCCAAGAGACACGTGAAAACACGTTCAATCTCACTAATTATTGGGGAAACGCAAATCAAAACCCCAGTGAGAAATCATGTCACATCTGTTGTAATGGTTATTTTCCAAAGACAAGAAATAGCAAGATGTAGAGGGTATAAAGAAAAGGGAACCTTCGAATATTGTTGGTCAGAATCCAAATTGGTGCAGCCACACAGAAAACAGTATGGAGAGTCCTCGAAAAATTAAAAGAACATCTACTATATGATCCAGCTGTTCTACTTCTGGGTGTTTATCTATAATCCAAAAACATGAATTTGAAAATATATATATGAACCCCTATGTTCATCACAGCCTTGTTTACAATAGCCAAGGTATAAAAACAACCTAAGTGTCTATCAATAGATGAACGGAGGAAGAAGATGTGGTAAACATATATAATGGGATACTACTCAGCCTTAAAGAAGAATGAAATGTTACCATTGGTGAAAACACTGGTGAAATCTTATCATTGTGAAAACATAATATCCTGCGGGTATTATGCTAAGTAAAATAAGTCAGACAGAGAAATATAAATCTTGCCTGATTTCATTTATCTGTGGAATCTAAAAACTAAAACAAAACAAATGAAAAAATAACACAACACAAAAACAAACTTATAGACGTGGAGAACAGATTAATGGTTACTGAGGAGTAGGAGGTTGGGGGTGGGCAAAATATGTGAAGGGGGTCAATTTTATGGTGATGGATAGTATTTATACTTTTGTTGGTGATCACTGTGTAGTGCATACAGATGTGTTATAATGTTGTACTCCTCAACTTGTAGAGTGTTATATACTAATTTTACCTCAAAAAGCTCATTTAAAATAAAAAAAATTTAAATAAAAGCAAGGCTCAGTAGAAAATGTATGAAATGTAACCATTTGTTATTACTTGAAGGATATGCCCACGTATGATGGCTCATTAATTTAAAAAATTCTAGAAGGATATGAAAGAAACATGTTTGCTTCTAAGGAAGCAAAGTGAGAGACCAGGATAGCAAAAGGACTTATAATTTTATTTCATATATTTTTGTAGATTGTAATTTTACATTTATCACTTTTTAAAATTTTTTTAAATTTTTTTAAAAGATTTTATTTATTTATTTGACAGAGAGTGACACAGTGAGAGAGGAAACACAAGCAGGGGGAGTGGAAGAGGGAGAAGCAGGCTTCCTGCTGAGCAGGGAGCCGGATGGGGGGCTCGATCCCAGGACTCTGGGATCATGACCCGAGCTGAGGGCAGACGTCCAATGACTGAGCCACCCAAGCACCCCTATTACTTTTAATAAAATAATTGATAATGTAAATAAAGTACTTAGCATTTGGTGCCCAAAAAAAAGTTTACAGTCAAGTAAGGTAAGATTCCACAGGCAAAACTCACAATGTAGGCACATCATTTGAAAACCTCCAAGCAGAAATTCTGCCAAGACTAGCAAGTAATTCAGAGGAAGAAGAAAAGCATGGAAATAACATGCTTTTACCAGGAAGAATTCAGAAATAAAGGGTTGTAGGTAGCAGATGGAAAGAAGGGAACAGAAGCAAAGATGATGACATAAGGAAGCATAGCTGAGAATAAAATATGGCATGGAAAGAAAACATTAGAGGGGCAGCTGGGTGGCTCAGTGGGTTAAGCCTCTGTCTTCCACTCAGGTCATGATCTCAGGGTCTGGGATCAAGCCCCATATCGGGCTCTCTGCTCAGCAGGGAGCCCCTCTCTCTCTGCCTGCCTCACTGCCTACTTGTGATCTCTCTCTGTCAAATAAATAAATAAAATCTTAAAAAAAAATTAGAAACAATTTTTACTTATATTCAAAATAAGAGCAACAGTCATCAACGGATAGGGCAATTCTGTTTCATCCGTGTTATGTGGACTTAACCAAAAGTACATTGCTTGAATTTCATTATGCTACCATTCTTCTTTGTCAGTAAAATCCTCGGCAGGCTTACAAATGGCACGCCAACAGTGCAAATAGGAAATTGAAGTTGATCACCTGAGGACTCCAAACAGAATATTTTATGTGGAGTAGTATGTACAATACCTAGCATGAGACAGACATTAAATAAATGAAGATCATTGAAGGAAAGTAATTTAAAAAAGTTTCAGAAAAAAACCCCACAAAAAACAAAAAAACAAATTCTCTGATAATTATTTTGGCTTATAAGTAAACAGCCTGCATCCACTGGGGTTCTCCTCCAAAGTAAAAATGATTAAGTCAAAGCTGACTGATTCTTGGTGATGATTCTTCAAAAAGGAGTAATGTGCCTACTCTGAGACTCTGTAATTCTATCAGTCTATGTAATAGAAAACTGATTCTAGATATTCTGGAGTTAAATCAAGAGCTTCAAACCTGTGAATATTTGAATATTTTAGATTTTTCTTCCTTGAGTAATTAAGTTTATGAAGCTAACGTATAGGCCAATAAAGACATTTATCGTGGTATATTTGTTTTTTTAATGTATTTGTTCATTTGTTCATCTAACAAATCATAAAGTTAAATTATCTAGGAAATTAACAAATGTTAAATTATCTCTACTATTTGAAAGACTAAAATTAATCCCATAGTAAAAAGAAGGCACATAAACAAGCAATATGCAATTTTACAAGATATGACATCGAGCTCGTAGAAAATATACAGTTGGGAAAATAGAATTGAAGCTAGGTCTTGAGGATTTGCAGTGTACCTTCAAGTAGAATTAGGAGTGAAGCATTTAGGAAAGAACAGCAAAGCAAAAGCAGGAAAATAATACTCGATTTTACTAAGAACGAAGTAAAATTTGGAGATAAAGATGAAATGTAATTTCTATCCAAAGAAAAGATTAATTTTACTTCTGGGCAAATACATTTTGACTTTATTCCATAGGCAATGGAGTTTTCATTCAGGAGAGTGCTTTTTGAAGATATTTTTGAAGATTAGCATAACAAGGGCTTAGAAATTGGACATAATTATTTTGCACACATCATTCCATTTTGTTTCAACAACCCTACAAGTTTAATACTATCCCCATTTTATAGAAAAGAGAACTAAAGTTGAGAAATGCCAGATAATTTCCCAGGGACACATTGTCAGCATTTGACTGAGCCAGGTTTTGAATTCATCTCTAACCCAAAGTTCAGTTTCTTAAACACTACATCAGACTGTCAAAAATAGCAACAACAAGAATGAAAAGCAAGTTAAATATAAGCAAAACATTTCTGAGGGAAATATCCAGAAAAGACCTATGAATGGTGAGAAGATGAATTAAGGGAAAGGAAACTGTCCAAAAAAATTGGACAGTTGCTATATACTTGATTAAAACCTTTCAAAGAAAGGACCAATTTTTTAAATAGAAAATTCTAAGTTATTGTTAAATAGTATGCATTTATTTCTATAACCAAATAAAAATTTCTCTAGAGAGACTGAGTTTAGCTTAACTAGTATATACTTCTTATTTATATTCATGTGAATCAAGAAACAACCTGTGATAAAATTCAATTCCTAAAGGGCTGTCCTTATTCAATACTTCAATTAGTCCTCTGAATAGCGAATCTCTCATCAATCCTGAACTTTAGAAATCAGACTAAATAGGAAGAATTCAACCTCGGTGCCTTTATCAAAAATTCCTCTAGGGACGGAGCTTGTTATCCAAAGACTCATAGCCAATGGACCAATGGGTCCCAGATTTTCTAGTTATCCATCAGAAGAGTTCAGGGGTAAAAAGGATTAAGTAGGAATTTGCAAGCTGTTTTTTTGTTTTGTTTTGCTTTGTTTTCCTTCCTAGGATACAAGAGATTAAGAGGACACAGAAATAAAATACATACATAGAAAGAACCTATAACAAACATTCCATCATTAGGCTCTCATCCCCAACTTTATCTCCCTCTCTAAGCCAGATAAACATTACATCTTACTTAAGAACATAAATAATAAAAGGAAGAAGACATCATATCAAAGTTCTTGTGACATTCTACCTCCATCTGTTCAAGTTTTCTATATAGACACACACATGCTCACTCACTCATGTACAGATTATCGACAATATAATCTCTTTCTATTAGCTCACCATTAAATCTGAAATCAGTAGGATCTTATAACAAAATTAGAACTGCTGCTTCAAAACCTATTGCGGCTTCATTAAAGGGCAATATAATAATATTAGATAAGTTTCCTGTTTTGTTAATATCAATATAAAAATAAAAAGTAGTACATGCTTATTTTACAAAATGTATGGGATGCAAATATCGACAAAAGTCCTGGTACCTGAGAAAGTCGCTATTAGTATTTTGGGTGCTTGTTCTTCCTTGTATTTCCAAAAATAGGGACCACGACTCACTGGAAAGCTGTGAGAGTTTTTCTGAGCCATGGAAATCTTGCATGCCAGATATTAAAGAGGAATTATGACCAATTCCATAAATTTTACTTTTGCTTATGGCAAAGAGCTCCTTGCTATTAATATACTGTGTGAATTACTAAGAATTACTAAAAGTGAGTAGTAAGAGTTAACATTTACAGGCATTGTGCATTTGACTGTTGATTCATTTTTCCTCACAACAACACCCGGTAGATATTGTCCCTGCTAGCCCAAAGGAGCTGAGGAGGCTAGGTCTCTGCCTCTGCCAACAGATGTGAACAGTAGAGCCAGGATGCAAACTCATAGATTCTAACTCCAGAGCCTTCAATATTGCCTCTCAATGGCACTGAATCCTTCACAGACAAACATACAAAATATATTTTAGAAAATTTGAGTAAATTAACGTGTGAATATTAGAGAGTTCAATAAAATTTTCTGACAGTAAAAGCCAGTGTTACTTTTCCATACCAGAGAAAGTAGCTTGGTATTAACAATGGGTTGGCATGGACACTGGATTTACATACATGAATTAAAACTGGTCCTGCCATTTCCTGATTATATGTGGAAGAAGAAATGTATGGACATTGGAGGGCAAATTGTGGCAGTTTGGTTAGCAGTTCAACTAATCTATCTCTGCTCTTTGGCACCGAACAAGACTACATATTCCAGCATGCCTCAAAATTGAGTGTGGCCATGTAAAAATGTCCCAGTAATAGAATATAAACAGAAGAGAAGTGTGTCACATCAGTGGCTAAGATACTTAAGGAAAAGTTGTGCCTTCTCCACTTTTTTTTTTTTTAAGATTTTATTTTATTTATTTGTTTGTTTGTTTATTTGACACAGAGAGGGAACACAAGCAGGGGAAGCGGAGAGGGAGAAGCAGGCTTCCCGCTGAGCAGAAAGTGCAACTAGGGCTCAATCCCAGAACGCTGGAATCAGGACCTGAGCCCAAGGTAGGCACTTAGTGACTGAGCCATCTAGGCGCCCCTTCCCCACTGTCTTTAACTCACCCGCACAGAAACCTCGAGAGTACAGTTTGAACATAGCGAGGCATAAAATGAAAGGAGCCTGAGCCATGAATCACTACTTGGAAGAGCTGCCTGCAATTTAGCAGCATTTGTTACAGACTTGATATGAGCAAGAAATAAACATTTAGTGTCTTTAAACTGTTATATATATTTTTTCTGTTTGTTGCTATCGTTGCCTTAGTTACAACACCTCATTTAAAAGACTTTTTATTATAGACCTGTTAAACATAAACCATAAGAAACAATAATCAAGAAGAAGGGCTTAAGTTCCTTCATTTGTAAAGAAAGAGAGATATTATAGTAGCCTATACCATGAAAACTTTTGTGAAAATTAAATAAGTTAACATTATAAATTACTTGGAATGGTGCCTGCTATATTATAAGCAAAAACCAAAGCATTAGTTATATCCTACCTCATTATAAGATTACTTACAGTGATAAGACGTTTTTTAAAAACCTCAATTCAAACAAGCAATTTATTCATTTCATAGCCTCCTTCTCTAATGCAATTATGTAAGCATTAGCTTATCTACATTAGTTGCATTTCTAAGGAAAAATGAAACAAGACAAGCCCTTGGTTGATTAAGAACTGGTGGACTGAATGTTCACAGTAGATTTTACTTCTTCCCACTAGCCACAAAATTATTAAAAATCGATTTTTAAAAGAAATCATAAACTCACAAATAGACAAATTGAATAGAAAAGGAGACAGCAACAATAACATTTTGGTGGTAGGAAAACAAAAGTGCAATTTTGATGCATGGGTGGTAACTATCTTGTAAGCCAGCAGTGTGGAAGATCTAAATTAACCTGTTGGTACCATGGAACTCTCAAGGGACTTAGCATCGGGACCAGCTACACTGGACTGAGACAGCTAAAAACATGAGAACTGGTTAAGACTTTAGGAACATTTTGATTCTTAAATATTTTTCCTACTCTGTGTGTCTGAATAAATTCTTCCACCCCATACTGAGACAGAAGGCTGAACAGTTATCTTGTAGCAAGATTAAAATAGAGTATCCCAGTACCACAAGCTATCAGCCATAGTTGAGCACAAAAATACAGAAAGGTTACCAAGGGAACATAGGGTGCTCCAGGCTTATTATCACACTAGATACCCAGAACTCTGACAACCAGCCTCGTTCCAGCTCTCATAGCAAATCAGAGATAAGAATCTGACCAGACCAGGATAGCAGCATTTAAAGACAATGACATTGAAGGATAGTCAATGAATTATCCAGCCTGATTACCTTTTGACAAAGACTTGTTATACACACAGTGCTTCCAATCAGCTTTTAATTGCCCCGCTCTTAAATATAAGCAAAAATTTAAATATCACCAGATATTTGAAGAAAACCTATCACATGAAATACAGGAAACAAAATGAAAATAACCAATTGGAAAAATAGGAAATAAAGAGGAAGAGAAAAATTTCAAATATATATATTTGATATATATACATGTATATATATATGAATATAAATTATATTCAAGGAGATAAGAAAAGTTATTTTAGGGGCGCCTGGGTGGCTCAGTGGTTAAGCTTCTGCCTTCGGCTCAGGTCATGATCCCAGGGTCCTGGGATCAAGCCCCGCATCGGGCACCCTGCTCGGCAGGAAGCCTGCTTCTCCCGCTACCATTCCCTCTGCTTGTGTTCCCTCTCTCGCTGTGTTTCTCACTGTCAAATAAATAAAATCTTAAAAAAAAAAAAAAAAAAGAAAAGTTATTTGAGCCACTAAAGAAGAAAGAGATGTGATTTAAACCAGAGAAATAAATAAATAAATAAATAAATAAATAAATAAATAAATAAGCGAGCAAGTACTTAGAGAATAAGAAAATAGTGCTAGGTATTAAAAATTTAGTAGCCAAAAAGAAAATATTAAAAATTCAACAAAAACCTTGGAAAATAAAATTGAGGAAGTCTCTCAGAAATGTATTTTAAAAAGACAAAATTATGAGAGTGCTTTTCAAAATAGAAGGTGGTACCAAAAATATATCACAACAGTTTCAAAATAAGATAACAGCAAAAATAGAGAAGAAATCAATAATGAAATAATGCAAGAAACGATTTCAGAATTACTTCAATTTGGTTCACTAATAGTCCAGCAAACAGATGAAATGAGAACCAAACCAATAGGCATCATAGTGAATTTTCGGAACACTAGGGCGAAGAGATCTTGTATGTCTTCAAAAAGGAAAATTTAGGTTTTAGAACAAAATTAAAACTGATAGTAGCATTAGATTTGTTAAGAACAGCAACAAAAACTAGGAGACAATGGAAAGTTATCTTCAAAATCTAAGGAAAAATTATTTCCAAATTAGAACTCTATACTAAGCAAGATTATTAATTTTTTGTACCAAATTATTAAAGTAATAAAGAACAGAGACATTTTCAAACATGAAAAATTTCAGCAACAGCAAAGACATCCTTCAAGCTTTCTCAGGAAGCTCAAGAGGAAATGTTCTATCAAAACAGGGAATAAAATAAGAAAGAATGCCTAAAATCCAGAAAACAAAGGAGCCAAGAGAAGATAAAGCTACAGAGATTCCCTAACATTGTGCTCAAGGGAAGCCTAAAATGATACCTGAGTAGTTTTATATCAGTTACTGCAGATTAACATGATCAGAGGTGATAATGCAATCAATTTAAATTAAGTTAAATTCTGTATAAAGGATAAGGTGCCTGGAACAAATTTATATTCCAAATGTTAAAGAAATTAAGTGATACCTGCATGCTGATGTTTATAGCAGCTATGTCAACAACAGCCAAACTGTGGAAAGTACCCAGATGTCCATCGACAGATGAACGGTTAAAGAAGAATGTGGTGTACATATATCCAATGGAATATTACTCAACCATCAAAAAGAATGAAATCTTGGCCATTTGCAACAACATGGATGGAACCAGAGGGTATTATGCTGAGTGGAATAAGTCAGTCAGAGAAAGACAAATGCCATATGATTTCACCTGTATATGGAATTTAAGAAACAGATGAAATAGGGGAAGGGGAGGAAAAATAAAGTAAGATAAAAACAGACAGGGGGACAAACTGTAAGAGACTTTAAACTCTAGGAAACAAACTGAGAGTTGCTGGAGGGGAGGTGGATGGATGGTGGGATGGTGTAATTGGGTCATAGGAGTTAAGAAGGACACCTGCTCGGGCACCTGGATGGCTCAGTGGTTAAAGCCTCTGCCTTCAGCTCAGGTCATGACCTCAGGGTCCTGGGATCAAGCCCCACATCGGGCTCTCTGCTCAGCCCTCCCCCCCCCCGCCTGCCTCTCGCCTGCTTGTGAGATCTCTCTCTCTCTCTCTCTCTGTCAAATAAATAAATAAATAGATAGGTAGATAGATAGATAGATAGATAGATAGATAGATAGATAGATAAGAAGGACACCTGCAGTAATGAGCACTGAGTGATGTATGCAACTGATGAATTACTAAATTCTACCTCTGAAACTAATGATACACGATATGCTTATTAAATCGAATTTAAATAAAAAAATTTTTAAAAAGAATGGTAAGTAAATATGGTTTTAATATTTGTGAGGCTTTTTCCTATTTTATCTCAAATGTCAAAACTGTCTGAATGAAGCTCTACTGAAAAATATTCTCCTTAATTTTCATTGAACCTTGAGAATAAAAAAAACCCTGACAATAGAACTCTCATTTCCAAATCAAAATAATACTTGTTAAATAACAAAAATTCAACCAAGTGAATTTTGAAGGTCTAATTGGCTTTATTAATCAATTCATAAATTTCAGCATTCCATCTGGCAAGGATAGGACAGCTCCAAAAGGCTACAGAATGGGAAATGTTTTTAAAGCCAGGGCTAGGAAGTCATAAGCAGAGAGTAAGGATTATTTTGGGTGAAGTCATCTTTCTTTGGGGATAAAAGCGTCTCATTAGGTGGTTTACTTCATTTTCCTTTAGGAGGTGGGGGGGCGGGGGGCTTTGTGACAAACTGCTTCATTGGTGCTGACCAGAAAATGCTTGAAAGACCAGTTAAGACTACCTTTCTGGGGGAGGTTGTAAGTACAGTTTGGTTAGGCATTAAGCCCGGGTTTGGTCACATGGGCCGGCCTAAGTGACTCCCTTTTGGTCCTGTGGTTTTCTTTCTGACATACTAAATCACCCAGCCTTTCTTCAAACTAAATTTTTGCTGATGTCAATCTCATTTTTTTTCTTAGCCATCCCATTTCATTAACAAGCAATTCCAATAATTAAGGCTTTTTTGTAAAGCAGTTAAAACTGCTTTCCTGTAACTTCAAATATCCAGTCCTTTTCCTGTGATGTAGAGTGTGCTTTCTTCTTTATATCATGGATGACTTTTCAAAAAACTGACTGACATCAAATATATGACTCCCTATCTTATTTTCTTAGTGATTACCTAGGGATTACAACTAGCATCTTACATAAAATCATCTATTTCAGGTTAATACTAACTTAATTTCAATATTATATAAAAACTTTTCTCTAATATACCTCTGTTTGCACCTCCAGACTTTGTACTATTATATCCTCATCCATTATGAGCCATCAACAAGTTTTATAATTATTGCTTTATGAATTGTCTTTTAAATCACAGAGAAGAAAAGAGTTACAAGCAAAAATACATTGGTACTGTCTTTCATATTTATCTGTGTAGTTATCTTTACCAGTGACTTTCATTTCTTCATGTAGATTCAAGTTATCATTTAATACCCCTTTATTTCAGCCCGGAGAACTCCCTTTGGTGTTCCTTATAGGGCAGATCTTCTAGCAACAAGTTCTCTCAGTTTTTGTTTATCTGGGAATGTCTTAATTTCTCCTTCATTTTGAAGGAGAGTTTTGCTGAATATAGAATTCTTGGTTAGTAGGTTTTTTCCTTTCACTACTTTAAAGTTGCCATTCCTCTGCCTTATGGCCTCCTTGAGAAGTCACCTGTTGATCTCATTGAGGATTCTTCATATGTAATACATCATTTTTCTTTTGAAGCTTTCAAGATTTTCTTTTCTTTGACTTTTGCCACTTTGATAATGACATGGATAAGTGTGGATCTCCTTGAGTTTACTTGAAATTTGTTGAGTTTCTTGAATATGTAGGTTAATGTTTTACATTACATTTGGGAAGTCCGGGACTATTATTCCTTCAAATAGTTTCTATGACCCTTTCTTTTACTCCTCTTTTTCTGGAACTCCCAATTATGTGTATGTTGGTATAGTTGTTGGTATTCCACAATCTCTAATATTCTCTTTATTTTTCCTCATTTTTTTTTCTGTTTCTCAGACTGGAAAAATCTCTATGGACACATTTTAAAGTTCAATAATTATTTTCTGCCCAGTTAAATCTACTGTTAATGTCTTTTAGTGAATTTTAAATATTAATTATTGTACTGTCACCTTTAGAGTTTATGTTTGATTCCTTTTGTATTATTTCTATCTCTTTGTTAATATTGTGTTTTTGGTGAGACATAATTGTTATGCTTTTCTTTAATTCTTTAGTCATGGTGTCCTTTAGTTCCTTGAACATATTTAATATAGCTGCTTTTAAGTCCTTGTCTATTAAATAAAACATCTGGGGCTCCTCAATGACATTTTCTGGAGGCTACCTTTTTTCCTATGTGTGTAACGTACTTTTTTATCTTATAATTTTTGGTTGAAAATTGGTCATTGTAGATACTACATTGTAACGACTCTGATAACAGATGCCTTCCTCACCCCCAAGGTTTGTTTGTATTGTGTTACTGCTGCTATTGTTTTTCTTGTTGTTTTCTAATTTTTTCAAAGGACTTTTCCTGACTAATTTTGTAGAGTCCCTCTTCCTTACAGTTGTAGCCACTGACTTCCCAAATATCATTTGTTAAGTTCTTATTTTTATTTTTAAGCTTGCATCCTAGGGGTCAGCCCAAGATCAGTATAATTTAGTAGTCAAGCAATGATAAGTTAAAACTCCTTAAATGCTTGCCTGTATGTCTACTCCTCTTTGCCAAGGAAATTTGTGTGAAAAGGCATGCTTTCAAATTTTAAGCAGTTTATAATTTCACTTCCTGCTTACATGGAATCTTAAGTTCAGAGAGGTGAGTGACTAGGACACTTTCCTTTTCCAGGTCTTTTCCAGGCATACATGAAATCCTGTATCAGTGTAACTTTCTTGATCCCAAGAATATGCTGAAGCTTTTCAAAGTTCCTAATGGTCATTTATTTCTCTAGGACTTGTCTTTTAAGTTTTTAAGAACCAAGTTCTTGTTTTCCCAACCAAAATAACAGCCTTAGGCAGCTTTGATGCTGGCAATAGACTGCTACTACTTTCAGACTGCTGTGCCCTAGGGACAGAATTTTTGCACTATGCTGAGCTCTAAGTCAAATCAAATAGCCACAACACCTCAGGAATGGATATTTTTCAAGAAGCTGCTCGTACAGACAAAATATTGGCTGTGCCATGGGGATGGGGATTTTAACATAACTCTAAAAGAGATCCATCCTTATCTTTGGATGCAAGACTGCTGGCTTTTCATAAGCTCCCATGCCACTCAACTAGGAATGGATGGGTGACGGGAATAACTCAAAGTCAAAGCACTATAGGTCCTTCTGTCTTTCGAAAGTTCAGTAGTTTCTCATGGATAGATGATTTAGTTTGTTCTATAGCTTGGATAATCTTCAGAGTTATGAAATGGTTGATTTTAGTTGTTGTGCCACTTTTCCATTTTGTCAATTGTTTTCATGAAAAGTAGGTTCACCAAGGCCCTCAGAGTACCAGTCTAGAAGTCTTCTCTTTCTTATGCACCCATCTCACCTCCAGTTGCCTGTAAAATTTAGTATTTTAAGAATAAAAGTAAAATCATTTTTACTTATAACTGTATCATCAGCAGCCAGAAATCTATTCACATAGAAACTATTCAAAGAAAGAGATTTAAATGGGAGAATAGGCTAAGGTTTGGTTAGTGGAGGGATAGAGAGAGAGAGGAGAGAGAGAAGATATGTGTGTATACGTATGGGCACTCCATTCATTAATAATTGCTCTAAGAATACACAGGAAATTAAGCATTGACTACATCTGGAAAATGGAAAACTAATGGAGAAAAGAGATATTTGCTTTTACTTTCTGTGTGTGTGTGTGTGTGTGTTTTAGCCAATAGTTGATTATATTGATTTATTTCACATAAGAACAATGTATTTCAGGCCTATGATCTGTGCTTTTTTAATGCTTGAAATTTTAGAGTAGCATAAATTAAGCCTATATTTAATATAGATAGATTGATAGATGGATAGAATTAAATTATCCTCAAAAACTGACTGTTCTCTGTACAAATTATTCTTTGTCAGTGGTCCTTCAAAAATATGGCTTTTACAATTCAGTAAAAAGTAAAGTAAAGAAAAAAATAGAATGAGACTACCATACCAAGTATAGTAAGACTAATTAAGTTACCTAAGATTAAATAGTTCTGTCAGTGTTCTTTATGATAGCATTTGCTTTTGTGGAAGTTATTTCTCCTGTAGAGTCAAAACAATGGAATCAAAAAGTTATTCCTTTAAAGGAAAATCAAGACCATTTAGTCCAAACACTTCATTTTAAAATTACACACAGTGGAAGTCCCCACATTTAAAATATTTTCTTAATAACATATGATAGAACAATTGTCCACTTCAGGCTGTCTTAATCATGAGATCCTTTGGGAATTTTATTAACTCAACTTCTCTAAAGGGATCCAAGAAGTCTGTTCTATAGAAAAAGTTACATGTTATGGTGCCAGTGAAATGTATAGAGAGTACAGAAAAGATAGAGATAACTTTTACCTCAACCTTCTCATTGTAGGTAGATAAAAGGTGCTAAGACCTAATATGTGCTTCTCCAGAACAGCAGTACTTGAAGTGCAATCCCAGGAGTCCCCAAGACATTTTGGAGGATATTTGAAGTCAAAACAGTGTTGTTTTTTTTTTAAGATTTTATTTGTTTATTTGGCAGAGAAAGAGAAACCACAAGCAGGGAGAGTAGGAGGCAGAGGGAGAGGGAGAAGCAGGCTCTCTGTGGAGCAGAGAGCCCCATATGGAGCTCATCCCAGGATCTGAGATCATGACCTGAGTTGAAGGCAGACACTTCACCAACTGAGCCACCCAGGCACCCCAAAACAGTTTTTGTAATAATGTTAAGATGTTATCTGCCGTTTTCAGTTCTGTATCATTTATAAAATTACAGTGGAGTTTTCCAGTGACTAGATGTCATATGATGTTACAACTGTTTAAATACAGAAGCAGATCTGAGAATCCAGCTGTCTTCTATTAAGCCAGGCATTAAAGAGATGTGCAAACCTGGGAAATAATACCACTTCTCAATAAAAGTTTGGTTTGGACATTATAATTATTTTTTTAATAAAAATTTTATCTGTTAACCTATAATGAGCTTGTTGATATTTTTAGGAAATAAATACATATTTTATGTTTTTTTCTGTTTTAATTTATATTATAGGTAATGGGTAATATAGATAGACATAACCATCATAAAGAACAGCTCGTTGGGGTCTTCAAAAATTTTTGAGTGTAAAGTGGTCCTGAAACCAAAAAATTTGAGAACTGCAGCATTGGATAAGTCAGTCAAAAGACAATATCAATAGAAATATATAACAATTTACAGGTAGAATTTATTTTCTAGAATTTTTTTATCAAATACAAAATTTAAGAGAGAAAGACATTACACTGATTGAGACACAATCTTAATATGGTGAAATAGTACAAACTCAGGTAATCCATGGAAAAAGAACTAAGTTACCTTAGTAAACAAAGAAACTAAAAACCAACGATACTCTGAAATACTTCTTTAAACTTGTAATTCTTAAAGTATTACAATAAGTACTTTGGATGAAGAATCAACAATACTAAAAAGGAAAATTTCAAAATTAGTTTTGACAAAACTTAGGTATTTATTTCTTTTGTTTTGTTTTAATATTTTATTTATTAATCTGTGTGTGAGAGAGAGTGAGCACAAGCTGAGGGAATGACAGATAAAGAAGGAGACTCCCTGCTGAGCAGGGAGCCCAATGTGGAACTTGATCCCAGGACTCTGGGATCAAGGCCTGGCTGAAGGCAGACAATTAATACTGAGCCACCCAGGTGTCCCTATCTTTTGAGAAAGTTAAAATGTTCATTTGAAGATTATTTGGCATAGAAAAATTTTGAAAGATCATAGAAAATAAAATTGTACCCATCCATAAATTGGCAAATGTCATAATACACGTGAGGTATCTTTTTGGCTAAGGAAATTCAAATTTATATAATGATTTATCTACCAGAAGCATGAATTCATCAATTAAATAAAAAAAATATATGTATGTTAATATGTGTGAGTGTGTGTCCACATATGTGTATTTTTTACTCAGACCTAGGATGTGGTGGGGAAGGGAGGGGTATTATAATACCTTCAACCTGTTTTAAAATGTCATCTACCTACATTCTTAGCGGCTGACTTGAAAACAAAGTCGGCTGAGCAAAGATAGAGAATTTGTATTGAGTCTTAAAATCAGTCATGTTCGGGAGATCCCGAGAGTTTTTTAGGGTTATGAGGTTTAAATGCTTCATTAGTTTGGAAGTAATTATTACCTTAGCACAGAAGTAAAGATATCCAAATATTTACCTGAATAATGCCTATTAATTGAAGTAGTTTTCACCAAAATAAAACAAACAAGCAAAAACAAAAACTAATGAATACCTGAATGTAGGGCTACACTGAGAATTTTTTAAACCATTTTGGTTGTATTGAACAATGTTGAAGGTCAGGTCAAGATGTGTTTCGTGTTAAACTTTCATGAAGTCCACATGGATCTTGCTATAAACATAGTTTCATAGGAGCTCCACCTTTAATAGTGTCAATTTTAGTAGTGTCAATTTAATAGTGTCAAATAGTGTCAATTTTCCATTAAAGTGGAAGGCCAGGAATTCCCATTTTAGCAGGCACCTAAGTTAATTTGATAAATGTGAACTAAGTAACCACTTTGAGAAAATGTTCCAGTAAAATCTCAGTTAAGTCCTCTGGAGTTTTAAAACTTTTCATTTAAATGTTGATAATTTTGGCTTATAAATACAATTTAATGTAGTAAAACCATTTAAATTTAAATATAATCATACTAAGGGACTTGGGATAAGTTACATAATATGCAGTTAAAAATCACCTCAGCATATCAATCATGATAAAGCTGTCCAACTTATAAATGTGCCTAACATACATGAATGAGCAGTTAAAGTAATTTCAGCACATTAATTATGGCAAAGTTATCCAACTTTGAAAAATGATTATATTAATGTTTCTAGCATACAGATTTCTCAAAGTTTAGTTAAATTAGTATCTCCTTGTCTCTAGGGCTAAAATCATTTGAGGTTGCATGTATGTTCTTTAGTAACTTTGTTAATTCTACTTTAGATACTTTGTTTTCCCATAGTATTTGTGAATATAAATGTGTAATGTCTTAATGTCTCTGAAGACACATAAAAAAAACTGCCAGGTAAAGACAGAACAACAATTCAAAGTTTACATGACCTAAAGGCCTAATAAAAAATGTCACTAATATTGGAAAAGTAGAATTAATATAAACTTGTGACTCCTTGGATGTAAGAAGACAGATGAATCAAATATGACTCTAAAGTTTGACTTAAAAACTCCTAGCTTAAACTGTAAGGATACATTTTAAATTTTTATGCCATTAACATGTGTTAAATTTATTTGGTTTTCTTTTAAAAACGTATATGAAATTAAGATGTACAATTATGGATTTCTTGTTAAAACAACAAATACCTATTTGATTAGTTTCCTGACTGTTTGAGACACAAGTTTGTTTCATTTCTTATCTTTTTTAGATCCATTATCATTTCACCTCACTATTTAAATTTCTTTTTAACATTACTCAAAAATAATTTAGATTTAATATAGTCAAAAATTTGTGTACCCTTAATGATGAGGTGACTATAATTTTTATTTAATGATTTTTATTTATTTGAAATATAGTGAGAGCAAGTGAGCAAGTTAGCACGAGTTGTGGGAAGGGGCAGAGGGAGAGAGAGAAACAGGCTCCCCACTGAGCAGGGAGCCCGATGCAGGGCTTGATCCCAGGACCTTAGAATCATGACCTGAACCAAAGGCAGACACTTAACCGACTGAGCCACCCAGGTGCTCCAGTGACTATAATTTTTAAATGGCAGCATCCCATATGACTTGAAAGTTGAAAAAATACTAACACTTTGTATTGTGTTTGTTTATATTACCTAGCTATCTATTGATCCTTCTAAGAGAAGCTACTCAGCACACAATCCCCACTATAGAGGCAGATGAGAGGCCAACATATTTTCTCATATAGGACTCCCCATGCCCACTCTTAGCCATGGTTAATTTCAATCTACAGCTTGGCTCTAAAACATCAACTGACCCAGATTCTCTCTCTTGGAATATTAGCTAAGTGATTCCAGACAATAAACTTGGTTAAAAGAGTGAGCCCCAGATAAAGTTATAAATATTTATTTATTTATTTATTTATTTATTTATTTATTTATTTGATGGAGAGAGAGAGAGTAGGGGGAGGGACAGAGGGATAGAATCTTCAAGCAGACTCCCCACTGAGCGTGAAACCTAACATGGGGCTCAATCTCATGATTCTGAGATCATGACCTGAGCTCAAACCAAGAGTCAGATGCTTTACCAACTGAGCCTCCCAGGCACTCCTCAAATAAAGTCCTAAGAGCAAACCCTGTGAATAACCTGAGGAAGCCGATCCACAGGAGGGAAAAATGGAGCAGATGACAGAAGGAACTAGAACAGCCTTGAAAGAGAATGGCAATGTGAATGGCTATATGGAGAAGAACAAGAGCATTCACCAGGACTGACATCCTCCCAATTCTAGCTTTTAGAAGTACATATCTCAGAGATATTGTGGAGTTCGGTTGCAGACCAGCACAATAAAGCAAATATCACCATAAAACAAGTCAGAATGAATTTTTGGGTTTCCCAATGCATGCAAAATTGATGCTTACACTATCTTAGAGTCTATTAAGTGTGCAGTGGCATTATGTATGTCTAAAAGTTGTACACACCTTAATTTTAAAATACTTTATTGCTAAAAATGTTAATAGTCATCTGAATTCCAGCAAGCTGTAATCTTTTTGCTGGTGGAAGTTCCTGTCTCCATGTATTTGGCTGCTGACCCATCAGGGTGGTGATTGCTGAAGGTCAGGGTGACTGTGGCAATTTCTTAAATGAGACAAAGCAGGGACATGCATCAATTGACTCTTCTTTTCATGAACAATTTCTCTGTAGTGTGTGATGCTGTTTGATAGCATTTTACTCACACAGAACTTCTTTCAAAATTGGAGTTGATCCTCTCAAACCCTGCTGTTGCCTTATCAACTAAGTTTATGTAATATTCTAAATCCTTTGTCATCATTTCAACGACTTTCACAGCATCTTCACCAGCAGTAGATTCCATCTCAAGAAACCACTGTCTTTGCTCAGCCATAAGAAGCAACTCCTCATCCGATCAAGTATGACCATGAGATGCAGCAATATGGTCCCATCTTCAGGCTCCACTTCTAAGTCTGGGTCCCTTGGTATTTCCCTCACAGGCGCAGTTACTTCCTCCGCTCAAGTCTTGAACTTTCTATTTGTAAAAAACACACTATAAACCCAATAACGTGAAACGCAATAAAATGAGGTATGCTTGTAAACTGCACGTATATTCTGATTCTTTTCTTAAAAGATTTTATTTATTTATTTGAAAGAGACAGAGCACAAGCTGGGGTGGGGGGAGCAGGGAGAGGCACTCAGCAGGGAGCCTGACCTGGGCTTTGACCACAGGACCCTGGGATCATGACCTGAGCTGAAGGCAGGTGCTTAACTGAGACTGAGCCACCCACTTGCCCCTATTCTGTTTCTTATAATCCAAATAGTCTGCCTAAAGCTTTTGAGAAATCTCTTCCAACTATCCATTTCTGGAAACTGAAATGTGACAAATCCCTATTCTCACAGGCACGCAAGAGGATGAGGAGACACAGCACTGTTTCTGGTCATAACTGTCGGAAGGATACAAGATGAGAACTAAGCCTAATGTGTTTAAGTGGACTTAGGTTATAAATGTTAACTATAGCCTTTTATTTACAACGTGCAATCCGTTCAGAATTTCTATGTGGTTTTCTGGAAGAAATATAAAGTTCTTCTATGTTCTGCAGGTACGACTGTACACCTGCAAGGGGTTGAGCTCATTATTTGAACAAAAAACCAAATCAGTAATTAAAAAAAAAAAGGCAGATATTTTCCAGACAGAGCAGCCGTATTTTTGACTTTTAGAATAAAATCAGGAAATATCATTAATCCTATCATACTCTGAGAAAACAAGCAACCCCTCCTCAATGTGGAGAGCCTGCTGCTTTCATGTCCCTTTACATCATAAAGTGCCCTAGGAAATTATGGGTCTCCTCTAAGGAGTTCTGAAATCATCTCTGAGAGGGCACTTGCATGCTATTAAAAAGCAAAACAATTTTGACTTGACTAAATCAGCAATCTGGGACTATCTCAAGGAAGGAAAAAACTGTCATCAGAGGAGAGATTTTAGGAGACTAATTCTAAGTTTACTAATTGTAGGATATATTTTCATGACAGGAAATCTTTCAGTAAGAACACAGGAGAATTTTCATGAAAGTAAAACGTCAACAGAACATAAATATTTTGCTCTGATGTGTTTAAATATTAAAAACAAGTATACATAAAATCAGTGTTTCAAATTTTAATTGAAAGTAAGTGAGATACATAGCTAAATAAGTAAACCACAATGTAAGTATCCAAAATATACAAATTGTAAGCACATTTTCCAGTGACTGCCCTTAGTCACAACACATTTGAAATCTCATTTTTATTTCCTTTGAGCAGTTTTCAAGCCATCTAAAGAAGTCGAGCTTGTGGGGCGCCTGGGTGGCTCAGTCGCGGGCGTCTGCCTTAGGCTCAGGTCATGATCCCAGAGTCCTGGGATGGAGCCCCGCATCGAGCCCTGCATCCAGCTCCTTGCTCGGCAGGGAGCCTGCTTCTCCCGCTACCATTCCCTCTGCTTGTGTTCCCTCTCTCACTGTGTTTCTCTCTGTCAAATAAATAAAATCTTTAAAAAAAAAAAAAGAAGTTGAGTTGTGTTTAGCCATACCTAATTTTTTTTTAACCTCAAATGGTATTACCTAGCTTGACAATTTTATCAGCCTTTGGCAAATATCAATCTTTCTGGAAAACATAAAATAATATTGACTTTTTACCTTTTCCCCCAAATCAGTCCTATTCTAAAAAAAGAAAAATGATGATTAAGGCTTTTAAAAAACTGATACAAATTTAAAAGGTATTAATTCCAAAAACAGTTCCAAAATATTTTGTGTATTAACAGTCTCTCTAGGTGATTACTATAGAATGGAGAACTCACATAGAAGCATTAACCCCAGTGTACTTAATTACTAAGCCACACTAAAGAGAGGACTAAAAAACAGAATAGAAAAATATTCATTTATTGCTTTGTTATCATTATTTTTGTTTCTGCTACTCTTTTGTGTTGATGTAGTCCAATACTTCTTCTTCTCTCCAACACACACACACACACACACACACACACACTACTGTGTAAGCAGAATTCTAAGCTGGTCTTATTTCCCATCTGAACCCTCTGATTAAATCTGAATATGCTTTACTTGCTAAATTTATTGTGTAAGTATAATAAGATTTCTTAATTTGCTGAACATCTATTATATCCAGAACTTATTTCCTAATGTGTAAGAATCCTAATGTGGATTCTGTTTTAAAGAGTCTTCGGTCACATAAGAAAAAAGCGAAATGTGTCCAAAAATGTCTATGATAGAAAGTACAAAAATATAGCTGCTACAGGAGAGGTACCAAAAAAGAGAAAGGGATTAAAATTACTTTATTATTTCAAATGGGATCATCACCCTATAGTGAGAAACAATGAAAACATCCTTTTAAATGAATTCATTGACATTTACTGTGGTGGTTAATTTTATGCATCACCTTGACTGGGTCATGGAATACATAGATATCTAGTTAAACATTCTGGCTACATCTGTGCAGGTGTTTTGAGAAGAGATTAGCGTTTGAATTGGTAGACTGAACAAAGCAGGCTATCCACCCCAATGTGAATGGCTATCATCCAATCTGTTCAGAGTCTGAATAGAATGCAAAAGAGGAGAAAGGGAAAATTCTTTCCCCACTTGACAGCATGAGCTTAGACATCAGTATTCTGCTCTTGGACTGGGACTTATACCATCAGCATTCCTAGCCTTAGGACTTGGACTGGAATTTATTTACACCATCAGTTCTAGTCTCAGCTTGCTGAACTTAGATTAGAACTCTAAGACTGGTTTTCCTGAGTCTCCAGTTTGTAGACAGATTAAAGACCTCTCAATCTCCATATCACATGCCTATAATATACATATTATATAGTTTTGTTCTCTCTATAAAGAATCCTGACATTGATTTTGGTACTGAAAGTGGTTTAGAGGAACAAAATTTTAAGGATGAGTTTTCTGAATTCTGTGGTTTCAGGAATTGGCCTTCCAATCTGATTACATTTGAAGATGACATTGCCTGTATTCCTAACAATAAAGAGAGCACGAGTATCTGGCATGATCTGGTAATGGAGATATGAAAAATATCTCTGTTGGATATTCCTAATGAACCACTTATAAGAGGCAAGAAGCTGGGGGAATATATATATGACACTTTCAATTTTTTTAAAGATTTTATTTATTTATTTGACAAAGAAAGAGAGATTACAAGCAAGCAGAGAGGGGGGGGAAGCAAGCTCCCTACTGAGCAGGGCTCTATCCCAGGACCCCGAGATCATGACCTGAGCTGAAGGCAGAGGCCCTAACCCACTGAGCCACCCAGGTGCCCCAATTTCAAACAAATTTTGGAAAACTAACAAATATAATGAGGTTGATACCACTGGACAAAAGAAAAGGGTGAACTCAGGAATTTGAATTATCAGCCCAAGTGCTGCATAAATGACATAAAAGCTTCTCTGTGTACCTTGAAGGAAACACAGTAGCTGCAGGGCTGACATTGTTAAAAATCAAACACCAAATTTGATCTTGTGACTGGCTGAATTACAAAACAGGATAAACCTCTAGACTCACAGGGTATCCACTATTAAAGCAAGAGCATTGGCTGGGAAAAAATGGGATCCTGTAAATTGGGATGGGAATTGTGGAAGATCCTAATGAACTGGAGTCTTTGAGCACCTAAATTCTGATGAGTCTTCTTGGTCAGTGGAGGAGGTCTTTCCATATCCAGTGGTAGCCTCTCCACCTCCATTTGAGGAAATTAACCCTGCACTGTCTAAAGAAATGCAAATGGCCTGCCCTGAGCCACTAGCCAGAGAGAAGACAGTGCTGATTCCCCTCACAACTCACCCCCCACCTCCTCTGTTTGCTTCTACCTGTGTGATTAGACTCAAGTCCCCGCAGAGGTAGGGACGAAGTGTGACCCAAAAGTAGGTATGCTATGCTCCAAAGAAACTACTTGGATTTTTTAATTTATAGAGACAGAAATCTAGGAATTATGTGTGCGAATAGATACTAAGAGTGTAGGATAATGGTGGAAAGAACATACGGTTGAATCAGGCCAATTTTATTGATATGGGCTCACAAAACAGATTCTGCATTTAATGTTACAACCTGAGGAGTGAAAAACAGAGAGGGTGTGTCTAACAGCTTGCTTGGTTAATTGGCTAAACCATGAACCAAAAGGTGTTCCACAGTAAGTGAATTGGAAATGGTGGACTTGCCTTTGTTTAATATAGAGGAAGGTATTCAAAAGTAAGGTAGGCAAGGTTACTCAATTGGACAGGAAAGTCAAAGCAGCAATTAGAATAGTCTGATTTTGAACAGACTTGCGGCATTGGCTAATTGAAAATTGTGATTCTGGAAATGAAATAGAAAGTGTATAGAAGTCTTATTGGATCTTATTTCATAGGTCAAGTGAACGGTCTGACCTGAATTATAAATAGTAAGTCATGGCCCCTCAATCAATTCCCAGATGTTAGCTAGTTTACAGACCAGAATCCCTTGAGTGAAGGGAGGACAGTTTGCCTTGAAGAAGGACCCAGTACACTATAAATTTATACTGTTAATCTTTATCCCAGCCCTCTCCAAAGGGACTGACAATCTTTTGCAAGGATAATTATGCATTGGAGAAAAGGAAATAGTCAGACACTTTGAGAAATATTGAGTACTGGTTTTGAATGGTACTAATTACAAGAGACCCCAAAGGTCACTGAGGCTCAATAGTAATAATAGGAGGGGCGCCTGGGTGGCTCAGTGGCTAAGCCTCTGCCTTCGGCTCAGGTCATGATCTCAGGGTCCTGGAATCGAGCCCCACATCAGGCTCTCTGCTCAGCGGGGAGCCTGCTTCCCTCTCTCTCTCTCTGTCTGCCTCTCTGCCTTCTTCTGATCTCTCTCTCTCTCTGTGTCAAATGAATAAATAAAATCTTTTAAAAAAATAGCCATAATAGGGGTTTATGGAGGTGAATTATCAATGGAATTTTTACTCAGGTCTATCTTACAGTGGGCCTAGTCGGTCCTCAAATTCATCTGGGGATATTTCCCTTTTTCTGGAAAGCATAATTTGGTTCTCTAAACTGTGAAAAAACTATTGTATGAAAGACCAAGTGGAAGCCATTGGTACAGATTCTACCTAAGAAAATAGTAACTAAATGAAATACCAAATCCTTGGAGAGATTGTGAAAATTAGCAATTACCATCATGGACTTGAAGGATGCAGAGATGGTGAATCCCACTGCATACCCATTCTGCTCACCTGTTTGGCCTCTGCAGAAGTCAGATAGATCTTGGAGAATAATAGATTGCCGCCTGCTTAACCAAGTACTGATTTCATTGCAGCTGCTGTAGCAGATGTGGTTTCATTTCTTGAGCAAATTAACACATCTCCTGGCACCTGGTACAGAGCTATTGATCTGGCAAATGCTTTTTTCTCCATATATGTCAATAAAGACTATGAGAAACAGTTTGCTTTCAGCTGGCAAGGCCAGCAATACACCTTCACTGTCCTATCTTAGCCAACTCTCCAGCCGTATATCATAATTTACTTTGTAGGGACCTTGATGGTTTTCCCCTTCCACAAGATACCACACCTGTCCATACATTGATGGCATTATGTTGATTGACAAAATGACTATTATAAAAAAATACAAGATATGACAAATGCTGATCAGGAGGTAAAGAAAAAGGAACCCTTATATACTGCTGGTGGAAATGTAAGTTAGTGTAGTCACCATGGAAAATGGTATAGAGATTTCTCAAAAATTAAAAACAGAACTACTGTGTGATTTCAGCAATCACATTTTTGGGTATATGTCTGAAGGAAATGAAATCACTATCTTAAAGAGACATCTATACCCCTAGCATTATTTATAATAGCCAGACATGGAAACAACCTGAGTGTCCATTTCTGGATGAACAGATGAAGATGTGGTATATGTATACAATGGGATATTATTCAGTCATAAAAGGATATCTTGCCATTAGTGACAACATGGGTGGACGCTGAAGGCATTATGTTGAGTGAAATAAGACAAAGATGAATATTGTATCATCTCATTCATATGTAGAATCTTAAAAGAAAAGAACTCATAGAAACTATGGGTAGGTTGGTGGCTGATAGGTGTGCAGGAGGGGGAGAAAGAAATGGGTAAATGTGGTCAAAGGTTAAAAACTTCTGGGCACAGGCATCCCCTACTTTTCAAAAGTTCACATTATACCACTCTGCTTTTACAAAAGACCTATATTAGTACCTGTTTTGGCTGACTCAAAATCCAAAAAGGATTTTTGCTATTACAAAAAAAAAAAAAAAAGGTACATAGTGAAAATAGGGTTCAGCATTTGTTTGGCAGCAAGCTGCTACAGAGGCAATGTGCACCCGAAGCAGTGAGAGTCACACCACAAACCCCTTTCCTAGGAACTACACTCAGAATCTCAGCATCAAGTCTCCATAGTTTTAAACCATGTCTGTAGGTATCTGTGCTTTATCTTGATTTCTTTTGTATATCCATTAGCAAGATATGGATTCTATCTTGAGGTCTCAGAAAAGCCTGAGAGGGTTTTTTTTCCTTTGGGAGGAGGGTGTCTCGAAATACTAAAAAAATTTTCCATATAAATTATGATAATTTCTTCTTCATGTGGTATTATTTTGGCTTATAAAAGGAACATTCTACCTTGGGAAGTGCAGGAAATCCATGTAAGATGAATAAGTTCTAAGGATCTAATGTATAGCATGGTAAATATGGTTAACAATACTATACTGTATACTTGAAAATTGCTAAAAGAAAAAATTTTCTAAGAGAATAAATCTTAAAAGTTGTCACCACGAAAATATGTACATACATACATAAATACATAGAAGTAATTCTGTGAAGTGGTGGGTGTGTTAAGTAACCTTGTTGTGATAATCAGTTTGCAATAATACATGTATCAAGTCATAAGTGTACACCATAAACTTAAAGAATGTTTTATGTCAGTTATATCTCAATAAAGCTGGGAAAAAACTGCCATCCATGGGGTTATAGAATGCCTTCTTCATTTTCATGGTATTCCACACACAATTGCTTCATACCAAAAAAAATTCGGCAATATGTGCCAATGCTCATGGAATTCATTTGTCTTACTATATTCCCCACCATTCTGAAGCAGCTAACTTGATAAAATGGTAGAATGGCCCTTTGAAGGCTCAGTTACAGTGCCAGATAGAGCTGAGCATAGGTTCCTCTCATGCCTCTGAATTAGCGGACAAAGAAGTGATTTATTGTGCTAGCTGGGGCAACTGATCCCTCAAACTTCAAGGGGAAGTTTGAGTATGTGTCTACAATGGACATAAGGAAGACTATGCCTGGAATATAGATGATCCCTCAGGATGTCTCCTAGTATTATCATGCCCTGTGATTAAGGTCAGTGGGAAACTATAACTCAGTCCAGGCAGGACCATTAGTAGTCCAGACCCGTCAGCTAAGAAGGCTTGGGTAGCCCCACCAGGTAAAGAATCATAACCATTGATAAGCTTGTTGAATGTGAAGGGGTTATAGAATGGGTAGTAGAAGAAGGTAGTTATAAATACCAGCTATGAGTATATGACCATTTATAGAAATGAGAACTCTAATTTTTTATGAGCTTTTCCTCCTTATTTTGTTATCAAGATATTTCTGTATGTGTGCATAAATTTATGTTTTATTTCCTTTCTTAGTCATTATCATGTAACATCAGATATACTGACTTTATTTGATAGTATATAAGTTTTATCAATTTGCATCATAGTGTTTAATTTTCAGGATATCAAGAAGAGTAAACATGACTCGAGGACTTTACTTTCTCTTCTGGGGAAGATTAGTGCATTTTCAGTTGTACACATGATGATTGTATTATGTTAGGTGAAATTATGACTTTGTTGTTATCATTATTTGGAAATTAAGTATGGTTTAAGAAGATGCATATGGGTGACAAGTTGACAATGGCTCCCTCTATACATACAGGTTCTGTTTCTCTGAGAAACTCTGAACACATTTATCTTTGATGGAGATTAATATTTAAACAGTATTTAAACAAAGTTCAGTTTTAGAAAATGCCCTCTCTTTAGTCCTATGTGCATATTAGCAAAACAAATGATATCGGGTATCTAGTACTATGATAGCATGGCACAGATGTACTACCTAAAACAATCATCATTTTATGGTGGCCTTCTTTTTTTGTTTTTATTAACTGATACTTCATTTATAAATGGTTTCAGTCTAATTAAGTAGTTCTCTAGAACACTGAGCATTTAGATAGATCATGTTTCCACCTCTACTTAAAGTTATTTTCT
This sequence comes from Procyon lotor, assembly GCA_028646535.1. Taxonomy (NCBI): domain Eukaryota; kingdom Metazoa; phylum Chordata; class Mammalia; order Carnivora; family Procyonidae; genus Procyon; species Procyon lotor. The sequence continues at coordinate 117,443,474 of CM053604.1, forward strand.
TAAATGTACCAATGAAAATAAATAATTTTTGTGCCTGACATCTAAATTGTCTGACTTTATTTACCCACATGTTATGACTATGCTTAATTGGCACATTTCAGCCTAGATGAAGAAGTTATTATTTGGTCTATTTAAAATCAGAAAAGCATGTGACAAGTTTTAAAAAAAATGTATACAGGATATTTTGGGAAAACATTGAAGAGCACAGGATTATATCTGGTTGTAGAGAAAGAATGCAAATGTAAGAAAAAAAGTCATCTTTGCCATATTTATCAGACGTATTTTATATAATTACAGAAATCCACCTGAACTAACCCAGTTTCATATAAAGGATTTACTGGCACACATAACCAACTTTTGCCAAGGGCAGCGGTATATGTGGGCTATAGGGTGACTAGATCAAAGGACTTCAAAATTGCCAGGATCCACTCTGCTTCTTTGCCTTTGGTTCTCTGCATGCATCCACTTTATTCAATCAGTCTTGTTTCTTCCACTGCCTTAGAAGCAAGAGTAACAAAGACCTTATTAGTATTTCTAATCTTCACTTCTAAAAAAGAATGATAGGCTTGTTGGCTAATGTTAATTCTAAAAATCCATAAGAAGTGTTGTTATTGGCACAAATTGGATGAATTACCCATATTAGAGCAAAGAATAGTAGTCAGGGAGTGGAATGTCTTAATGGAGTCAACCTGGGTCAGGTATTGCGTTCTAGACCGATCACTGTAGCCACAGTATCCTCTGCCAGAATTACATGAGTGAAACAACAACAGTAATGGATTTAAGAACTAAAGAGATGGAAAGTAAGCACAAAAATCATTAGATGTCTACTACACCGTCCTCAGAAGTTAAAATAATTGAGTTAACACATGACAGAACATACTATTAATGTTTAGATTGAAGATCTTAACTGTCAATTAGTTTTCCAATACAAAATTTGTCTTGAGCACATCTAACAACATAATATCTCAGGAATGGGAATAAAGTGAGTCATGTCCAGAGTACAGAGACCAATTGCTTGTGTTCAGTGAAATAATTGCCATTTTCTTAAGACACCCAATTTGACATTTCACAAGGCTCTACTGCACCTGCTGTTTATGATCCTAATTATGAGTGTACAGCAGAAACCACCATCACAGAAGACCTCAAAGAACAGACTAACAAAATGAAAAGGTTTCATACAAAAAAAAATGTGCTCATAAAGAACACCAAAGTTGTGGCATCTAAAATGGTGCAATAATTTCCTCTGAATTACATTCCTGAAAATAAATAACAGTTAAAAAGAAACATGGCATTGCCTGCAGAGCTTGAAATTGCTGCCTCCAAAAGTATTACTTCCTATTGATATCAATTTGCCTCAGGGGCAAGATGTTTAACTAGCAATCTGTCCCTGACTGAGTGCCAACATTGTCTGCTGATGACCAACATTCTGTACAAATGGTCTGATTTTAGATCAAGACTTTGTTCCATAGCCTAGGGACTGTGTGCTGCTCACAGGAAATGACCCAGTCACTAAATGAACAAATGCACAACATTATGTTCTTGTAGCTAAGTTGACAATGTTTGTGCTGCTTCCAACTGTTTCAGAATTCCTCACAGGTTGTTGAATATTTAAAGCAGAATCACCAATGTCTAAAAGTTATCTGTGATCACAGGTGCAGTGTTTCTTATACAGCAGCTTTTGGTTTCAGCCACATTCATTGACACTCAAAAAAATCAGAAGCACTCTTGTGTCATGTTTTGTGGATGCTCTAAGCGTCCCCATACCATCTACTAGAGGCCAATCTCCCAGAGGATAGTGACTGTGAATTATTCATCTTTTCATTCCCTAGTATAGATCCTACTGAATTGTAAGCACTTGATAAGGGTTGTTGATTCAGTGAATAAATCAATGTCACTTCCAGCTAGGAGGAAATAACTCCACAAGAGGTGCAGAGGACAGGCTCTCACAATATCGTGGCAACCGTATCCATCTTTAGGCTTAGATGTTATTATATAGAAACATAGTAATGATAGATGCTTCTTGTAATTCATTTTTTCATTGCCTTGACCATTAAACAGAGAAAACAAGCAGAGAGCTATTTCAGGAGTCCTGTAAGAGGTAACAGTGTCTTGGTAGCATCTGAAGTGGTGAGATTTGGGTGAATTCTGAATCTACACTGAAAGTACAAACAACAAGATGTACCGAAAGGCTAGACATGAGATGTGAGAGAAAGCAGAGGAATACGCACACATGCACACACACAGAGGAATAGAGAGAGAGAAGATAAACAGGAACAGAGAGAAAGGTCAGGAAACGAGATGGCCCTATGGAAGCAGTCAGCACATTAACTCTCCTAACGTCACAGGACCACAAGGGTAGATAGAGAAAAAAAGCATAAGGACCAGATACAGCATTCAGAAAGGTGACTGAAGGAGCTGCCAATGTTGTAGGAGAAAAATCAAGTAAACAAGTATTTTCATAGAAGAAAAGAATGTATTTTGTTAATTATGGCTTGTTAGTCCAGTAAAATGAGGGCTAGAAATTGTTCATTGTTTTTGTCAAATAAAAGTCATTGGTAACCTCAGCATGACCTCAGAAGAGAAATGGAGATGAAATCTTCATTAAAATGTCTGTTAAAGAGAATGGGAGGGAAAAAAAGTAAACAGTATTTTAAGCAGTACTTCTGATGAGTTTCACTGTAAGAGACTGCAGAACAAAGGCTAGAAAGGGATGTGGACATAAGAAGAAAGCTGAAAGTCTCTGTAAAAACCTGTTTTTTGCTCTTTTTCCTGATTCTAGGCTTGCTAGGACCTGCACTCTCACTTACAGAATGCAAATAGTGTATGTGCTGCTTGTAAGGGACAGGGAGTTCATGATTTCTTTAGAATGGATAACAGCTAGGGAAGGCCCGGGTGATAAGTGATAAGACCACCAGTGTAAGACATGTCGACACTAAGACCCCTTGGCTCAAAGGAATAATACCCGGGCCCTCATCTCTCTTCTAACAGGTTCCTGGATGCCTGAAAGAAAACATACACCAGACCACAATCCTCAAGAGGAAGCCCAGAGCCTGAACAAAGACGAGATGTCCTCCTTTTCTTTCTGAGTCTTCCTGATACTCTGTACCTGTACTCTTTCTATGCCTTCAATAAACTCTGCTTTTACCTCCTGCTGGTTCACATTTGGTTTCTAGTCTGCATACAGCCAGGGATCTCTTGGATGGTCCTGTGGGAACCCCTCTGGGTCCTGGCAGCCAGACCACCAACATCTGATGTAGATGTAGGGGCTAAAAGTGAGAAGATTTACAGGGTGCTTAAGTAATAATAATAGTAAGGAGAGACAAACAAAAGATAAAGGAGTTAATGGGTATAATTGCCAGAGCAAGTTTGCAATGAGCACTCACAACATTTTAGGGACAGTGTCAAGTGATTTTTCTTGTGTTATCTCATTATTAAAACACCCTACAGCAAATATTGTTATACAGTTTTACAGATGAGTAATGGATTAGAGAGTGTTTAATAACTTATTGAAAGTCACAAGCTGATAAGAGGTAGAGAGCCAAGAGTTAAACATAAGATTTTCAAATTCCATGATTTTGACCTAATCATTAGCTTTAGGTAATGAACTTTGTCAGGCAACTAAAGTACAGTCATTAATTTTATCTATACTCAAGGCTTTGAAATTCTTTATACAGCCTTCATTGTACCCCAGAATTATCTTTGACTCTAAGAGAAGAACGGCAAATAACACTTTTTACAAATCTCAGCTAGATAATTCTCCATAGTCAAGCAACTGAAAATATGTACATATACAAATATAGTTACATCAACCTAGATATACTGTTTACATATTAATCTCCTATTCAATTTTTCAACAACAGTACATTGCTACCAAAAAGATATTGTAGAGTAAGAGAGAAATGTAGATATCTATTTCCCAGGACTTTACATTATGACTGTCACCTCCAAGGCCAAGAGCGGCTGAATCATTCTCTCATGTTAGAGGAAGTAGAACAAGAGAAAAGAGGGAAATTTCATGGAGAATTTTTAAAAAAACATTTTTCTTTTCTGTCTTTTCTCTTAAAATATACAACAAATAAGTTTGAAATCACATCCTACACCAAATAAGGAAGATAAAAAGTTAAAGAATTGAAACTTTGAAAGATGTGAATTACAAAAATTAATTTTGGCTGTTGTAGATGAAAAAAATCTTAAGGATTTTTCTTAAAGGATTTTCTTTAAAGGATTTATCTTTCATTTCTGAGGTAGTATATGAGTGACTGAGTGCAATCTCTTGTGCTGAACAAACCTAGGTTAAATCCTCTATGATGTTAGATATTTTGCCCTCCCTAAGATTCAATTTCCTCATTTAGAGTAGGAAGAGCACTTACCTCAAAGACCTGTGAAGAGTATATGAGATCATTTTGGTGAAGCATACTACATCATCTTGATCATTTGTATCGCCTTTCATGTTTGAGTATAGAGGTTTCCCTGAAAGTTTTCCTTGAAAACTGCTGCACTTTAACATGGATTTTCATCTTCCTTATTTTGTTTTTAAATTAAAGGGTTATAAATTAATATCTGAATAATGACTCAGAAAGATCAAAAGATTGAGAGAATTTGAGACAAAAAACCCTAAATCCACATGTCCTTAGAATACGCTTAACAGGGGCGCCTGGGTGGCTCA
>CM053604.1:117448639-117488926 GCA_028646535.1 Procyon lotor
GTATATATATACATCAGGAATTTTGCTGAAGCATAGGGATGTGTCATCAACCTCAGTAGTTAATGTAAATTTTCCAAAGAAACTGAACACATCTGGAGCGCCTGGGTGTCTCAGTGGGTTAAACCTCTGCCTTCAGCTCAGGTCATGATCTCAGGGTCCTGGGATCAAGCCCCGCATCGGGTTCTCTGCTCAGCAGGGAGCCTGCTTCCTCCTCTCCCTCTGCCTGCCTCTCTGCCAACTTGTGATCTCTTTCTCTCTATCAAATAAATAAATAAAATCTTTAAAAAAAAAAAGAAACTGAACACATTTGAACTTCCATAAGCAACAGGTAAGGGGTATCATTGCTCTATACCCTCAAAAACACTCTGTACTATCAGACTCTCTCTTTGCCAGTCTGGTCAATAGAAGATAGCAGTCCATAAGGCTTTAGTTTGCCCTTTGATGTTTTGTAAACATAAGTTTAACATATGTTTATGTTGTTTGTGTAAACATTATATAAACATGTTTATGCAAACATAATGATGTTTATGGGCCATTTGTGCTTTCTCATCTCTGAACTACTTATTCATAACTAAGTTTACTATTGGGTTGTTTTCTTTATCCCGTTGATATCTAGACTCTAAAATATATATTTGGGATTCCAGTCATGTCGGTTGTACATAAAGCAAATAGCATCCACTTTGAAGCTTGTCATTTCACTTCTTTATGGTGTCTTTTGATACACAGAAGCTTATAGGTTTGATGAGCTCATTTATGAATCTTAGCCTTCATGGTTTAAACTTCATATACTTGGATTAATGGATGTTTCTTTGTTGTTGATGCATAAGAGTTACTGTCATTCTTTTCTAGTGGTCAAATGATCAAGTTTGTCAAGAGGGGTCCCTTCCATGTGGGTTTTGTGTCTTTTTTTTTATTACCTTCTTTCTGGCACAAGATACCTCAGTCTCACTGTGTGCTTTCCTGTCTCGGGCCAGAAATCAGCCATTTCTCTAAGAAGTCCTGTTTCTTGTCATGAGAAATTTTACGTTAGAAACCAATATCCAGGTAACCGGTGTGCTAATTGTCACTACGGTATTCTTTTAGGCCCTTTTCATGAAGGAAAAATAATTATTATGAAATATATGGTTTAGCAAGCAAAAGATTTCATTCATTCATATTTTCAATTCAAAATCAAAATCAGAAAGTTTTCTCTCTCATATTCTTTTAAATCCATATATTCTTCTCCCTACAGTGAAAAATTCTAATATCAATACATCAGTTGATTTGCTGTGTTTTTTTTAAAGATTTTTTTATTTGACAGAGAGAAACACAGCGAGAGAGGGAACACAGGCAGAGGGAATGTGAGCAGGGGGAGCAGACTTCCTGCAGAGCAGAGAGCCTGATGCAGGGCTCGATCCCAGGACCCTGGGATCATGACCTGAGCCGAAGGCAGACGCTTAACGACTGAGCCACCCAAGCGCCCTGATTTGCTATATTTTATAATACATACAGAACACTCTCAAAACATTTATATTAAAAAAATCCATAAGAATCCCATAAGTAATGTTTAAGATACATTTAGTAGAGTAAGAATGTGTAGTCAGAGCAGTTTCTTCCATATATTGCCCAAAATCATGCTTTTCTCCACACGGTGAGACATATATGCATTTGTTTCTTTGTATTCATTTTAGGAATGCCTTGTAACATTTTTGACACAATTATATATTTTAATATTCAATATTCATCAATGAAAATTGCATAATGCTTGTTTTGGAAAATACTAATTTGTTCCAGCACCATTTACATATTTGAGTATAATGCATATTTTTGTCTTTGTTTATGCACAATATCATCACCATGAAACTTCACCCAGTTGACCCAGATTGAATAAGAATGAGCAAATGCATATGCACACACTGAAAACATCTACTAGCTCCCTCAGCATGTTTTGAGCCACACACATCCACATCAGGGGTTACAACTTTCCTTAAACAAGAGTTGAGTTGCTCACTTCCACCAGCAAACTTTAGGTCTGTTTCATGTATGGTCCCACGTTTAATATAATATTTAGGTAGTTATTAACCATTTGACATGTGTATAACTGTGCTACCACAGTTTAATTGGATTCTTACTTTTTTTAATTTGTCAGTGATGAAGTTTTTGAGTGTTGTGCCTCTAAGCCCCTATTTCCCACAAGCCCTGTGGATACATATTTGGAGTGCATATAAGATATAGCAGAACTAAAGAGAATGTAGGCTCTCATTCTCTTCCCCTCCACTCATTCCTATCAACATTTTTAAGATAATATTTTCCAGTTGGTCCTGGTTTAGATTCTGGTTTGTCCTTCTTGTGTTTCACTTTGAGAAATGAGCAGTTATAAATTAGATAAGTGATAGACAGATTGATAGATAGATGATAGATATTCTTTCCTCCCTCTTTTTTTAACCAAAATTGGTTGCATAAATTATACACTCTACTCCTTGCATCTTTTTTACTTGACAATATGACATGAAAATCACTACATGTAAAGTTTTAGATTTTTTTCCATTTTTTTCACAGCTGCCTAGAGTTCTGTTGTGAGATTGTACCATAGTCCATTGAACCAATCTCCCATTGATGGATCTTTGTGATATTAATAATTTGTTATTACAATTAAAGCTGTAATAAGTAACTTTGCTCATATATTATTTTGTATTTTTAGAAGTGTATCTTCATAGTAGATGTAGGGAAGTGTGATTTTTGTGGGCAAAAAAGTAAATAAAGAGAGGAAGTAAGATGGCATAGTAATAGGAGGATTCTATTCTTGCTTCATTCCTCAAACACAGCTAGATAAAAATCAAATCATTCTGAATACCCATGAGATCAATCTGAGTCCTGACAGAACAAACTGCACAACTAGAGGAAGAAAAGAAGCCTCATCATGGAAGGCAGGAAGTGCAGAGGTATGGTTTAGAAAAGAAATGGATCGCTGATGCTGTGGAGAGGAGGGAGCCCTGGTCATGGAGAGAGAGCAGAGTGCACAGAGAATCATAAAAGGAAAACTCTTCCCCAAAGCTATTGTCTGTGAAAATGAGAAGCACTGATTTTTGTTAGTATTTGCAATCATCTTGGCTCAAAACACTGAAGTTTTAGAGGTCCCTGGCATGGCAGGTACAAAGCCCTGAAGGCTCTGCAGTGCTCCTGTAAAGAAGGCAAGCAGGTAATGTGGGGGGTGGGGAAATGGAGATGGCCCAATGTATCGGTCACCAGAGACACACTGAGAGAGATGGTTCCCCCTTCTTGGAGTGCATCTGAAAGAAATGGCATTACCTCTCCAGGGAAAAAGGAGCCAATGGGTGCTATTTCCCTCCTCTACCCCTCAGCATAGGTGTAGAGACACCTGCTAAAGGCAACTAACCTGGACATTGGGTCTTTGCTGTGCCTTACTCCAAACTCCATGCCCCTGCACTCTGGTGCAACCTCCCTTCTGGTTTAAACTTCCATCAATCACAGCACAGTGAGACTCTGCCCCAGAAGACCAGTGCAGATCCCTGCCACACCAGGTCCCTAGAGTTTGGAATTTTAAAACTCAGCCAACATAGCGGGGATAGAGCCCAAAATGTGCTACACTACTTCAAGCAGGCAAACAACCTAGACACAGGCAATGTAAAAACAATGATCTGAAATATGCCTATAATGCACAGGGGAAATTATTTGCTCTTCTGGGAGGGCTTCCTTGACAGCAGTGAGCTCAAACTCCCCTCTCCAGGGATGAGATAAGGGACTGGCACCATTTTTCTCCCCTACCCCTCAGCATAACTGATTTCAGTAAAGAGCACAGTGCCAACAGTGATGGCCTAAACCACTTACACCAAGTCCCAACACGCTGTGCTTTGTGGTTCTGCTTTTCTTTGGCAAGTGTGCCTGAGAATAAGCACAGTGGACCCCTTCCCCAGAAGACCAGCACAAACCCTTGCATGCATCATGTCTACTGACCATGGAATTCTACAAAGCTTCAGCTGTAGTGGAAATAACATCATCTCTCTTTTAACAAGCAGACCAGAGCTTACCTAGTTAAAACTCATCACACTCTGGTCAAGTTGCAAACGTTCCCCACTGTAGTCAAGGAGAAGCTCTCCAGAAGACTGACCTGAGGGATAGAGCAGCCATAACACAGAGGCAGAGTGCATGAAGCTTACACCAGAGACATTTCCTGTAGTGCCAGGTCTGGGACATTATGACCTCTTCTTTATAATTACATCATTACATTAATTACATCATCACTCTTAGGAGCAGGAAACATAGCAGGCTTTCCTAATACAGAGAAGAAGACAGACACCTAGACAAAATGCCAGGATGGAGAAATTCATCCCAAAACAAAGACCAAGTAAAGATCATGGCTATGGATCTAATTGAAAAGATTTAAGTAATATGTCTGATCCAGAATTTAAAGCAACAATCATAAGGATACTAGGTGGCCTTGCTTGAGAAAAGCATCAAAGACACCAAGGCGTCTCTTACTGCAGAGATAAAAGACCTAAAAACCAGTCAGGCAGAAAAAAAATGCAATAACCAAGACTTGAAACCAATTTAATGTAATGACCATAAGGATGGGAGAAAGAGAGGAACAAATAAGTAATATAGAAGATAAAATTATGGTCAATAATGAAGCTGAAAAGAATAAGAAAAGAAAAATATTAGATCACAAACGTAGACTTAGGAAACTCAGTGACTCCATAAAGCACAATAACATTCATATCATAAGAATGAAAAGAAGGAAGAGAAAGGAAAGGGGGCAGAAGTTTTATTTGTGGAAATTATAACTGAAAATTTCTCTAGTCTGGGGAAAGAAACAGACATCCAGATCCAGGAGGCACAGAGAACTCCCATCAAAATCAACAAAAGCAGGCCAACATCAAGACATTATAGTTAAATTTACAAAAATATAAAGAAAAATCCTAAAAGCATCAAGACAAAACAAGTCCCTAAGTAGCAAAGGAATACAAATAAGGTTAGCAGCATATATCTCCAAGGAAACATGGTACGCAGGAAGAAAGTAGTATGATATATTCCATGTCCTGAATGGGAAAAACCTGCAGCCAAGAATACTCTATCCAGTAAGACTATCATTTAGAAGAGAAGGAGAGATAGTTTCCCAGGCAAACAAAAATTAAAGGAGTTAGTGACCACTAAACCACCCCTGCAAGAAATATTTAAGGAGACTCCTTGAGTGAGAAATAAATACCAAAAGTGACAAAGATTGGAAAGGAACAGGAGATCTCCAAAAACAGTGACAAAACAAGTAATAAAATGGCACTAAATTAATATCTATCAACAATTACTCTGACTGTAAATGGACCAAGTGTTCTGATCAAAGACGTAAGGTGTCAGAATGGATTAAACACACACACACACACACACACACAGAACAAGACCCATCTATATACTGCCTATAAGTAATCATTTTAGACCTAAAGGCACTTCCAGATTGAAAGTGAGGGGATGGAGAAATATTTTTCATGTCAATGGACATACAAAGAAAGGAATAATTATATCAGACAAACTAGATTTTTAAACCAAGGACTGTAACAAGAGATGGAGAAAGTCATTATATCATAAAAAAGGAGCCTATTGACATCAGCCACAGTAACTTCTTTTAAGACACATATCCAAAGGCAAGTGAAACAAAGCAAAACTGAACTTTTGGGACTTCATCAAAATAAAAAGCTTCTGCACAGCAAAGGAAACAGTCAACAAAACCAAGAGGCAGCTTACAGAATGGGAGAAGATATTTGCAAATGATATTACAGATAAAGGGCTAGTATCCAAGATATATAAAGAACTTCTCAAACTCAACAGTCAAAAAACTAATAACCCAGTCAAAAAGTGGGCAGAAAACATGAGCAGACACTTCTCCAAAGAAGACATGCAAATGGCTAATAGACACATGAAAAAATGCTCAACATCACTAGCAATCAGAGAAATACAAATCAAAACCACAATGAGATACCACTTTACACCAGTTAGAATGGCAAAAATAAACAGGAAACAACAAATGTTGGCAAGGATGTGGAGAAAGGGGAACCCACTTACACTCTTGGTGGGAATGCAAGCTAGTACATCCACTCTGGAAAACAATATGGAGTTTCCTCAAGATGTTAATAATATAGCTACCCTATGACCCAGCAATTGCACTACTACGTATTTACCCCAAAGATATAGTGAAAAAAAGGGCACATGCATCCCAGTGTTCATAGTAGCAATGCCTACAATAGCCAAACTGTGGAAAGGAGCAAGATGCCCTTCAACAGATGAATGGATAGAGAAGATGTGGTACATAAATACAATGGAAAATTATTCAGCCATCAGAAACGATGAATATGTACCATCTGCATAGACATGGATGGAAATGGAGGGGATTATGTTAAGTCAAGCAGAGAAAGACAATTATCATATGGTTTCACTCATATGTGGAACATAAGTAATAGCACGGAGGACCACAGGGGAAGGGAGGGAAATCCAAAGCAGGAGAAATCAGAGAGGGAGATGAACCACAAGAGACTATGCACCCTGGAAGCAATCTGAGGGATTCAGAAGGGAGGAGTTGGGGGAGAGAGTAACAAGGTGATGAGTATTGAGAAGGGCATGTTCTGTGATGAGCACTGGGTGTTATACTTAACTAATGAATCACTGAACACTACATCAAAAACTAATTATGTATTATACAGTGGCTAACTGAACATAATAAAAAAAAGAAGAAAAAAGAGGTCTATCCAAAAGATCTAACAATTTTAAATATTTATGCCCCAACTTGGGAGCACCCAAATATATAAAACAATAACAACCATAAAGGAACTCATTGATAATAACACAATAATAGTAGATGGATTAAACCTCCCACTTACATCAATGGACAGTTCATCTAAGCAGGTAATCAATAGGAAATAATGGATTTGAATGGCACAATGAGCCAGATAGACTTAACATGTATATTCAGAACATTTCATGCTAAGCAGCAGAATATACATTCTCGAGTGCACATGGGACATTCTCCAGAATAGATCACATGCTGGGTCACAAATCAAAAAGTACAAAAAAATTGAGATCTACCATGCATATTTTCCAACCACAATGCTATGAAACTTGATGTCAACCACAAGAAAAAAATTCAGAAAGACCACAAATACTCGGCAGTTAAAGAACATCTTACTAAAGAATGAATAGGTGAGCCAGGAAATTAAGGAAGAAGTTAAAAAATACATGGAAGCAAATGAAAATGAAAACACAAAAGCCCAAAACGTTTGGGATGCAGCAAAAGCTGGCAGAAGAGGGAAAAATATAGCAATACAGGCCTTTCTCAAGAAGCTATGAAATATGAAGTTAACCATTAGAAGAAATTTCAAAGGACCATGAATACATGATGGTTAAAGGATATCTTATTAAAGAATGATTGGGTCAATCAAGAAATTAATGAAGAATAAAAAAAATACATGGAAGCAAATGAAAATGAAAACACTGTTCAAAACCTTTGGGACGAACCAAAGGCAGTCCAAAGAGGGAAGTATATAGCAATAGAGGCCTTCCTCAAGAAGCAAGAAAAGTCTCAAATACACAACCTAACCTTACATCTAAAGGAATTGGAAAACAAACAGCAAATAAAGCCTAAATCCAGCAGAAGAGAAATAATAAAGCAGAAATAAATGATACAGAAATCAAATCAAAATAAAACAGGAGAAGAGACCAATCAAACTAGGAGCTGTTTCTTTGAAAGAATTAATAAGATTGATAAACCTCTAGCCAGACTTATCAAAAAGGAAAAGACTCAAATAAATAAAACCATGAATGAAAGAAGAAAGATCACAACCAAACACCAAAGAAATACAAACAATTATAAGAACATATTATGAGAAACTGTATGCCAACAAATTAGGCATTCTGGAAGAAAGGGATGCATTCCTAGAGATGTATAAACTACCAAAACTGAAATAAGAAGAAATAGAAAACCTGAATAGACCCATAACTAGCAAGGAAATTGAAGCAGTTGATCAAACATCTCTCAATAAACAAGAGGCCAGGGCCAGATGGCTTTCCAGGTGAGTTCTATCAAACATTTAAAGAACAACTAAAACCTATTCTTCTGGAGCTATTTCAAAAAATAGAAATGGAAGGAAAACTTCCAAACTCATTCTATGAGGTCAATTTTACTTTGATCCCAAAACCAAAGACCCTATCAAAAAGAAGAATTACAGACCACTATCCCTGATAAACATGGATGCAAAAATTCTCACCAAGATACTAGCCAATAAGATCTAACAGTACATTAGAAGTATTATTTACCACGACCAAGTAGGATTTATTCCTGGGCTGCAAGGTAACTTAATATTCACAAATCAATCAATGTGATACATCATATTAATAAAAGAAAGATTTAATTAAAAAGATTTAATAAAAAAATAAAAGAATCAGATGATCCTCTCAACTGATGCAGAAAAAGCATTTGACAAAGTACAGCTTCCTTTCTTGATTAAAACTTGCCACGGTGTAGGGATAGAGCGAACATACTTTAATATCATAAGTCATATACAAAAACCACACAGCAAATATCATTCTCAATGGAAAAAAGCTTATAGATTTTCCCTTAAAGTCAGAAACCTGACAGGGATGTCCACTCTCACCGCTGTTACTTAACACAGTAATGAAAGTTCTAACCTCAGCAATCAGACAACGAAAAAGAAATAAAAGTGATCCAAACTGGCAAAGAAGTCAAACTTTTACTATTTGCAGATGACCTAGCACTCTATGTAGAAAACCTGAAATATTCCACCAAAATATTGCTAGACCTGATTTTTTTAAATTATTTTTTATTAACATATAATGTATTATTTGCCCCAGGGTACATGTCTGTGAATCTTCGGGCTTACACATTTCACAGCACTTAATAGCACATGCCCTCCCCATTGTCCACAACCCAGCCACCCTATCCCTACCCCACCACCCCCCCCGGCCACCCTTAGTTCATTTCTTGAGTCTAGGAGTCTCTTATGGTTTGTCTCCCTCCCCATCCCTTCCTGTTTCATTCAGTAAAGTTGCCCAATAGAAACTCAAAATACAGAAATCTGTTTCATTTCTATACATCAATAATGAAGTTGCAGAAAGAGAAATCAAGGAATAGGTTCCATATACAATTGTACCAAAAACCATCAGATACCTAGGAATAAACCTAACTAAAGAGGAAAAATATTGGTACTCCAAAAACTATAGAACACTTATGAAAGAAATTGAAGAGGACACAAAGAGATGGAAAAACATTCCATGTTCATGGATTAGAAGAACACATATTGTTAAAATGTCTATATTACTTAAAGCAATCTACACATTCAATGCAATCCCTATCAAAATAAGACGACCATTTTTTGCAGAGCTAGAATGAACAATCCTAAAATTTGTATGGAACCACAAAAGACCCTAAAGAACCAAAGCAATCACGAAAAAGAAAAGCATAGCTGAAATTCCAGACTTCAATCTATATTACAAAGTTGCAGTGATCAAGACTGTGTGGTACTGGCACAAAACAGAGACATAGATCAATGGAACAGAATAGAAAACCCGGAAATAGACTCACAACTATATGGTTGATTAGTCTTTAACAAAGCAGGAAAGAATATCCAATGGAAAAAAAGACAGTCTCTTCAACAAATGGTGTTGGGAAAACTGAACGGCAACACGCAGAATGAAACTGGACCATTTTCTTACACCACACGCAAAAATAAATTCAAAACAGATGAAGGCCTATATGTGAGACAGGAATAAAAATTCTAGAGGCAGCAACCTCTTTGACCTTGGTTGTAGCAGCTTCTTACTAGACATGTCTCCAGAGGCAAGGGAAACAAAACAAAAATGAACTACTGGGACTTCATCAAGATAAAAATCTTCTGCACAGCAAAGGAAACAATTAACAAAACTAAAAAGCAACCTTCAGAATGAGAAAAGATATTTACGAATGACATGTCTAATAAAGGGTTAGTATACAAAATCTGTAAGGAATTTATCAAACTCAATACCCAAAAAACAAATAATCCAGTTAGGAAATGGGCAGAAGACACATGCAGATATTTTTCCAAAGAAGACATACAGATGGCCAACAGACACATGAAAAGATGCTCAACATCACAGACACATGAAAAAGATACAGAGAAAGGGGAAACCTCTTACACTGTTGGTGGGAATGCAAATTAGTGCAGTTAGTCTGGAAAATATTATGGAGTTTCCTCAAGAAGTTGAAAACAGAACTACCCTATGACCCAGTAATTATGCAAAGGATACAAAAATACTGATTCAAAGGAGCACATGAACCCCAGTGTTTATAACAGCAATGTGCACAATAACCAAACTATGGAAAGAGTCCAGATGTCCACTGAGGAATGGATAAAGAAGAAGTGGTGTATACACACACACACACACACACACACACAGTGGAATATTACTCAACCATCAGAAAAAATGAAATCCTGCCATTTGCAACAACATGAATGGAACTAGAATGTATTATGCTAAGCAAAGCAAGTCAGAGAAAGACGAATACTTTATGATTTCATTCAACTGTGTAACTTAAGAAACAAAACAGATGAACATAGGAGAGTAAAAGAGAGGCAAACCATAAGAGAATTTCAATGATAGAGAACAAACTGAGGGTTACTGGAGAGGAAGTGGGAGAGGGATGGGTTAAATAGATAATAGGGAATAAGGAGGGCACTTGTGATGAGCACCGGGTGTTATATGTAAGTGATGGATCACTAA
This sequence comes from Procyon lotor, assembly GCA_028646535.1. NCBI lineage: Eukaryota > Metazoa > Chordata > Mammalia > Carnivora > Procyonidae > Procyon > Procyon lotor. Next base: position 117,459,395 of record CM053604.1, read on the forward strand.
ATTCTACTCATGAAACTAATATTACACTGTATGTTAACTAACTGGAATTTAAATAAAGACCTGAAACTACAAAAAAGTAAGTTAATGTATGTTGTATACAAGCATTTGTTGTAAACACACATATTCTTAGATTCCTGGAGAATATATTTTCCAGGTTTACTAGTTTACTAGTTTCACTAGTTTACATCTCAAACTTGATCTTCCAGGTCAGTTTTTGAAGGTATACGGTAGGCCTTTGTAGCATGTAGATTTAGGTCTTGCTTTATTTCTAGAAACTTTTCTTGGGTATAGCTTACAATATCAGTTTTGTTTGCTTCCTGAGGGACTCCAATTGTAGATACATTTTCATTTCTTTGAAAATCTTCTACATTTATCACTAGTAGTTTTTACCCTTTCCTTTATTTTGGTTTTGTTCTTCACTATCTTAACTCTGTTTTCAAGGACTCTTACAGTACTTAACATCAAATAAATTTTATTTTTGTCACCTTGTACTTTGGTATTCGCTTCTGAAATTATTTTATCTTTTCATTTTTTTTAGTTGTGTTTGTTCTTTGCTTTTTCATTTTTATTGTAAATTTTTCAATATCTGCAATTGTATGTTTTAAAGATGTTTAATTCATGTTGGAATAGTATGTTACACATTTCATCTGCATTTTAGATGGTTTTGTGGGTAATATTTTTATGTAATATTAAAATACTGTTAAAGCTAAAAATACTGTTTTCAATATGAAACAATTTTAAATGAATAAATATCTGTATTGATGCTTTCATAATGCCCTAAATTTTATGTAAAAGATTTTATTTCTAACATACTAAGGTTATTCTGGTTGTAATTAGAATTAATAAAAATTTACCCAAAAATAGTGTTCCTTCTCCCTCCTGACTTATTTTATCATTAAAAAACAGCTAAAGGTAATATAGATTACATCCTATCTGGGGTTTATTTGTAAATATCAAATAGGATTAATTGTTTTATTTCTTAGTGAGAAATCTTCCATGGATTTCTTTAGGTTCTTACAATTACATTAATTACACATAATTTAAAAATAATAGAGACATCTAAAACACATTTTCATTTACGCTGTTCAGTTTGTATTTTTTCTTGATTTTATACTATTCTGATTTGGTTATTTGTTTAAGTTGTTAACTGCCTATATTCCTTTGGGCTTCTATACCTTTTCAAATCTAAATGAAAGCTGAATAGTTTTCATCTCCAAACTGAGTTTTATCTCATCCTAAAGAACTGTTTAGAAGCCATTATGCTTAGAATACAATTACTTTTAAGTGAATAAGATTCCAATAGTCAACTATAATTCTAAGTCTTGATTTAACCATGCTAATGGAACTTCCAGCCCTTTTCAAAAGCAAAAAGGATTCCAAGAGATTAGTTTATTTTTCTTTTTTAATTACTACTATTTATGATTAAAGGACTAGCAAAATGTAAAAGAAAGATTTGTTTTTTCTTTTATTTATTTTTAAATGAATAAATAAATCATAAATAAACATTTAATCATTTAAATAATTACTTATTTATGATTTATTATTTAATGAATTAATTTATTAATTAATTATTTAAATTTAAATAAATAAATTATTTATTTTTAAATTTTTAAAAATTACTTTAAATTTATTTTTAAAGCATTCTTTCATTAAACTAAGCTTTGAGGCAAAATAAAGTTCCTCCCTAGTAATTGCCAAAGAAACAGGAAACAATAAATTTGGGGATCAGTTACATTTTTGAAACATTTTATTAATGAAGATTCTTGTAAATAGAGTGAGAAAATGTATGCAGCTCACTTATATATCATTAGTAGATAAGAAGAAACTATTTGGAGACATATATATTTATAAATTTATATTTTTATATATTTATATACAACAGTCTGAACAGGGATTCCTGGTGGCTCAGTCAGCTAAGTGTCTGCTTTCGGCTCAGGTCATGATCCCAGGGTCCTGGGATTGAGTCCCACATTGGGCTCTTTGCTCAGCAGGGAGTCTGCTTCTCCCTCTCCCACTCCCCCTGTTTGTACTCTCTCTCTCTGTGTCTCTCTCTGATAAATAAATAAATAAAATCTTAAAACAAAATAAAACAAGCAGTCTGAACAAAGATTAGTGCAGAGAACATCTTATTTCATGAGAGTAGTGCTATAAACTTATTAAAGTGAATACCACCCTAATATGCTCTTTTTTTCAATATTGAATCCTATTTTTTCTGTATTATTATTAGCACCCAGAAAGTGAAACATTAATAGGGAATATCATGCCAACAAGCTAGTTGACTTAAGTTAAAATTTATGATCACAAAGTATAAATGACAAATCATATTTACCCTGTAATCCTACTACATTTCCTTACTGAGCTCAATTTTCATTCTCAAAAATGTGTATTTCACATGGCATCCTCTCTTCTCATGCTACCAACGTCTACTCATGCCTTCTGAAGCTCAATTGATCTTCACTTCCTTAAAAAAATAAAAATTGTCAGACAGAAATTTAATTATGTCCATACACTAAGTCTATAATCTTTTTGTATCTTTATTCATCTCTTGCACTGTCAAATAAAAAACAAATTTAAAAAAAAAATAAATAAAATAAAATAAAATAAAAATTTTTTAAAAATTAAAAAAAAAAAAAAAAAAAGGGGACGCCTGGGTGGCTCAGTTGGTTAAGCAACTGCCTTCAGCTCAGGTCATGATCCTGGAGTCCCAGGATCAAGTCCCGCATCAGGCTCCCAGCTCCATGGGGAGTCTGCTTCTTCATGTTCTCTCTCACTTTCTCTCTCTCTCTCTCTCTCAAATAAATAAATAAAATTTAATAAAAAAACAAATCTGATTTAGGTAAGGAGAGCTTTATTCAAAAGGGTTATTGAAATAAAGGCCGTGGGGCCTGTTGTAATAGGAAGAATACTCAGACCATGAAAAATGCAAGTCTCTAAGATGTCAGACAGGAAGGAAATTTCTTTCATAAAGTCTAGAGATAAGATTAAAAAGAACTGAGTGTGAGCAAGTTAATGACACAATTGTAATGAGACAGTTGATCAGAAAATGTCTTCTCTGTGGTCAGCTGATCCTCAAGAAGTGCCACTAAGGAAAAACTGTATGCTAGCCTAGGTTGAAGGTAAGTCAAAGATTAGGGACCTGGAGGAAGTAGAGAAGCAAATTTGATCATGTAAATTAATAAGTTTTTTTCAATTGATCAGAGGGAACAAACAATTCAGCTAATCCTTTCTGAGGCAAAGAATGGGAATTTAAAGTGTCTTTTCTGACCTTATTATAGGTAAGCAAGGGGGACATTAGTAGTAATCAAATCATATGCAGAAGGGGGGTTTCCTGCAGTAAACCCCATCTTTTGAAACACAAAAGGGTAGGGAGAATTTTTAACTATCATTTTTTTAGGAGCACAAAACTCATAAAATCTAACATCATCAATACATATTTTCATTTGTTAAAATAGAAGTATCTCAAATTCATGATTTTGTGCTCTTATCTCTGTTCCCTTCCTATCTACTAAACATTTCTTTACCTTTCCTCACCTTTACCTTTCCTCATCTCCCTTTCTACTAAATTATTTCCATAAATTCACAATCACGCTTACCCAATCTGAAAACAAATCAAGACAAACAAACAAACAAACAATTTCTCATCTCTCTTTGTCTACATCCATATTTCTCCTCTCCTCTGACCATACAAGCTATCGTCCTTCACCTCATCCTCATTTTCCAATAGACTACAACCTGGAGCTTGTCCTTTTCCTTATCATGAACTCAACAATGACCTCCTTTTACTATTTTCAATAGATATTTTATTTTCTCAATTTTCTGTACCTTTGCAGCACTAGACAAAGGTGACCATTCCTTCCTTATTGAAATATTCCGTATCCCATCTTCTAATACAGCACATTTATCTAACCTCACTGAAAACTCTTTTAAAATTCTTCCTTATGGAGGGCTGGCGTGGCTCAATTGGTTGAGTGTCCAACTCTTGACTTTGACTCAAATCATGATCAAGCCCCATGTCAGGCTCCCTGTTCAGCGGGGAGTCTGCTTGAGTTTGCCCCCCTCCACACTCATACTTTCTCTCTCTCTCAAATAAAAAAAACAATCTTTTTTAAAAAATGATTAAATAAAATTCCTCACTATTGACTCTTATCCAACACAATTTCCAATGAAATTGGAAATGTTAGAATGAACCGAAATTGTTCTAGTACCTCGTCTAATTCAGTCTAATTGCTCCCTCAGTAACTTTATCAATTCCCAAGATTTTAGAGGCTATATAAAGCCTACTGATTTCAAAATTTGTACTTTTGGCCAAGATGTTTTCTGAGAGCTCCAGACTCATAAACACAATTTCCAAGTTGACATTTCCATTTGAATCTCAGACGTTAAGAGAAATCCCTAAACTATATGACTCGGTTCGCTGTTAGTACCACAGATGTTGCCACTGTTTCTAGGAGCTTTCAGGTGCCCTGCCAACTACTGTGGCCCATAACCTCAAAAGACTAAGAGATGGCTTTCAAAATGATTCTAATGTTCAATTTATAGATATATTACAGATTACAATAAATGGAAGATTGCGAGAGAGGTCTCTTGTTCTACTATCTTAACTCCCACTTGGGAGCAGCACGCTATATACTCTACTTAATGATGCCTGGTTGAATTGACTGAGCTCCTACCATCATGAACCCAGTCAAAATGAATTCTATGACTCAATTGTCAAATATATAAATATGTTTTTCCTCAAGAAGTACAGCCAACTTGTTGAAATTAAGGGGAAATGGAGATGCATTCAGCTGACAAAGTGTGCATGGAGTTGCAAGCAAAATTAAAAAAAAAAGATAACTAAGTAATAAAAAATACCTAAAACTAGCAATTCGACTCTTTCTGAAAGTCTTGAATAAGCCAACATCATCTTTTTAAGGCAGAAAATGACCAATTCATATTTATAGGTTAGAAGCTTAAGTCAAAACCAAGAATTCACACATTTGGAGAATCATCCAAGGTTTCTCTACCCTTCAGTGTTGTTGAAATTTATATCACTTGACCTATTTCTGGCTATTGATTCATTCATTCATGCTGCTGTTCTTTCATTTTTCTTTTAGTTTACAAATCTAATTTGGTCTGGCCCTCCCATTCTTCACCAATGTTGGGTAAATCCCTGCCCTTCTAGGTTTTATTTAAAGAGGTTATAAACTTTATCCCATTTTTAAACAGTAAGGAATAGCTGCTGAAAATTGATTAAGTTAAATAACACAGCTCACTTTGAAGTCTAGTATCTAATTACAGTTATTTCAGAGACTGTGTATTAGCTTCCTCAAGGTTTGACAGAGACAATGCCTTGAAGGCCACCACTCTATTGATTAAACAGCTGAATCCTGTCATTATCTGTCCTCCTTCCTTTTTTGAAATTAGTCCCTAGAGAATATGACTGAGAAACACAGAACAGTAAGTACAAGTGATTGGTCTCATTACTGGGACCAGGAAAAAATACGAAACTTCTAAGTAAAAAGCTAAAGCTTGAATTGCCTAAGAAATCCTGACCTAACTGGCCTTAGACATTTTTACTCTAGTTTTTTTTTTTTTTTTTTACAATTTTTCACTGCTTAAAGACTAAAATTCATGTCCATTAAAATCGAGTACAGAAAGCTCTCTATATTCTAGTCTTGTCCTGCACTATTTTTTTTATACAAACCGTTACTCCTATAGACTGTTGGAACTCTCCCTCCCTTTCTCTTTTTTAATTAGCACCTGCTGTTGAGTGGTGCTCAATATCCCTTGAAAAGTAGCGTGTTATTAGTGATTGATTGCTCCAAGTTGTCCTCTTAATTGTTGCCTCTGGAATACAAATTAGATATGCCCTTTTCTCTTGTATGCCAAACCATAACGTCAGAATAATCACCCACTAATTGGATAATACCTAAGAAAATGGGAGTATTGCTTCTTCTTTAATTTATGATTAGCCACAGATATAGACCATGCTCTCTGAATTCTATAAATTAATGTCTTCCACACATCATTCCCAAAGAGGCCTTTATTTTCCTTTCATAGTGCTTGTACCTATGAAGGCAAGTATCTGTGTCCCCAGCAACAGCAAGGTACTTAACACACATGAGAACTCCATAAATGTTTGTGGAATGAATAAATGAAATAGTGAATGTTGGTATCCACTGTTGCAAATGACTAACAGAAAAACTAGGATTCCTGGAAGGGTTCCAAGTGTTTTACAGAATCTGAAGGAGGGGATGACACAGGGCTTTAGCATAGAACTGGAACTGGGACTGCTCGGGAAGTCTTTATTATACTTAATTTCAACCTCTTTCTCCTGATATGCTTCATTTTTCTTTCCTTCCAATCTTCTCTCCCTCTCTTCTTCTTCTGTCTCTCCCTCTCCTTCTAGTCCAGTTCCTTTTGTTTATGCAATTAGTGTGACATGATACCGTATCCCTCTGACTGCTTTTTGCAATCCGTATTTACAAATATAGAAACCAATTTGCCCCTCTTAGGCCAAATGTCTGTCCCCACAATAACTATGGCCAAAGGTTCAGATGCACAACAAATATAGTTGCAATCATACAGATGGAAGAAGAAAAGAGGTAAATTCTAGAAGTAGGTAGTAGGCACACAATGAGATAGGTACCTAATGAGAGTCTACTACACAGCAAATGACACCTAATGGCTATTAGGTGAAAAAATAGAATAATATTTATTTAGACCTTGTCATATGGACTCCTAGACAATTTCTTAGGACGTGCCAAGAAATTACAGACCTTTCATCTTTCAGGTACGCTTGAATATTCTAATGGTGCCAACCAAACTACTTAATCCCTTCAATCTGTCCTTGCAACTGCAAGGAACCTAAAGTCTGTGATATCATCACTTTGCCTGCTGCCACATTTTCAGGGTCAAACTTAAAGGCTCTTTCCAGCCCAACTACATAATTAAAATTTGCACTTTGTTTCCCTAGGGCTCCAGGCTTATAATGTCATGATTTGACACCCCTATTACTATTCCAACCGTTTTGCCCCTACTTCCTTGCTTCCATCCCTATAATTTCTGGTGATGCATTCTTTTAATTCCTAAACTTGAGGATAAACCATGGGGGGAAAATGGATTGATTTAAAGTTCCAACTGTTTTGACCAGTTCTCTGAAATACCTGTCTTTACCAAGCAGGTCTTCATTTTTATTTTTCCAGCTCATCAGAACCATTCATATTCAGGCCATTCTAGTTGTTTTATATTAACAGGAATGTCTTGCTAGTGTTTCAGTCCTTCTTTCCCCAATGCTGTTTCTTCCTTTGCCTTCTATGTTAGACTTTCTTCCTCCAGCTTCAGCAGCTGCTCATCTCCTTGGGAAATTTTTGAAATAGAGTCACCTTCTGTTTTCTGCTGTTTTGCTTAGATTTTATAAATGAACTACTAATATATAAACCAAGCAACATTTTAGTATATTCAATAATTCTCTAACTTTTCATACTTAAATGTGACCAGAATTTTATGAAAATAAAATTTATGAAACTAACCAAAGCTAAAGGTAACTGGACACCAACTATGTGCCCATTACTTTTCTATGCACTTTATGGATATCATTTCTATTCTTTCCAATGTCAACAGGATATAGTTCGAACTCTTCCTACTTCAAAGTGAGAAAACTGTAGCTCAAGTAACTTTCCTAAGGTCACATGGCCAGTAAGTGAAGAAAATTATCTTCAAGTGTAGACTTGGGTCACTCCAGAGCCTATTCAGTTTCCAGTACAATACATTATCAATGAATTTTTACTTATTTACATATTTATATATACCCTGTTCTCTAAATTTCTGAGTTACTCTGATTTTTTAGTAAAGTAAGACCATAAGTACATACACATGCAAAATTTGGAGGGTATTAATATGCAATTGCCACTGTAAAATATTACCACAAGCTTAGAATCTAAAAACAATTAAAATGTATTATCTTACAATTCTAGACGAAAGAAATCCAAAAATGGGTCTCACTGGCTGAAATGAAAATGTCAGCGGGGCTGTGTTCCTTCTGTGTTCCAGCTTATAGAGGCTGCCCACACCGTGCCACTCTGACAACGCTTCCATCACCACATCTCCTTCTAGGACTCTGAACTTCCTGCCTCCCTCTTTCACTGATAGGACCCTGTGACTACACTGGGCCCACCTGCATAACCTGGGATAGTCTCATCTCAATATTCTTGACTTACTCTTATCTGCAAAATCCCTTTTGTTATGTAAAGTAACAAATTCATAGGGTCTAGGGATTAGAGCATCTCTCCTCAGATGATTATTCTGCCTAACAAAACACATGAGAGCTTTCCTTAATTACACAATAATGTTGTGATATGACCTATTACTTAACAGTGTGACTTAATGGTGATAAAGATGTATTTATTGTTGCTTGCTATTGGGGAAAAAGTGGAAAAAATTATGTTTAAGCAGCACATTATACTTCTGTTTTTACAATGAACAACAATTATTAAAAACTTTTTCTCTCTTCCTAGTCCACCTGTTTCCAAATTTTTTCTGATTATTTTTACTGAAAAATATTGTAGATTGAATGTGTCCTTTTATCTTGTCTCTTTCTTCTCTAAAATTGAATAAAGATCAAAATATGAGTTTGTTATCAAAGAAGCTGGATTAGAGAAAATAGCTAAGTGGGTCTACTTACTAACTTGTCCCCAACTTGACCTTGTCCAAACATTCCTAGATGGCACAGCTGAACAACTGAAAATCTCTAGTAGAAGCACACTTGCTCCAATTGACTTAGCACACTGCAGAAGCAAGAGTAGTGAAAAGCAAATGTGATTGTAGGCAGGGGAATCAATGAGTTTGGGCCATGCAAGCATCCGTTTCACCAATTAAGAAAAAAATAAGCCAAAAGTCTTTCCATAAAGCTGGGAGAAAGAGTGAATTTATAAATATAGTCTCTAAATGCACTTACATGATAAAATTTGAGAAAAACAAAACAAAAAAGTTTGAGAAAAACAAAAACAAAACAAAAAAATAAGCAATAAATAAGAGCAGGAGTAGCAGGAGTTCATTTCTGAACATTCCTAAAAGGATGAGAATGACAATTTGGGGAACATCAGAAATACAGAGAGAGAAAAAAATATTCCCGTATGAATAATATCTCCTCTATAGTTTTCCACCTACATATACTTCTACTTTGAAATTGTGATTAAAAAAAAACAGAAAGGCAAAAATTGACCGAGAGTAAATAGCCCATATTTTACTTCAGTCTGAAAGCATTTGTTGTACAGTAACTGGGACACACTCTTCTAGGCACTGAGAAAAGTGCAAAACTACTGTTAAAAGATAAGTTGCATATGGTGAGGAGAAAATCAGGTGGCACTATCATAGAGCTAAAAGTATCTAGGATATTCAGCACTGTATCTGGGAAAAGCCCATAGGAACATTAAGCAGAAAGGGGAGAAAAAGAGAAGGAGCACAAATGACCTTGCCTCAAGGACACAAAGAATCTGAAGCAGGGTATAGGGATATAAAAAGAAAAAATATATTTAAATAAACAAGTGAGTGTGAATTACATGAATAAAGAAATTGTTCAAAGATTAGTTCTTTAAGCATATTTGAAATTGCTGATTTAAATATTTTTTTTCTATTAAGTCCAGTGTCTCAGCTTCCTTAGGGATAAGAGATTGATTTCTACTGATTGGTATGGATTGTTTTCTTTCTGTATATAGGCCATATTTTCTTGTTTCTTAACAAGTCTTTTCATTTTTGTTAAAACTTAGAAATTTTAGATAACATAATGTTAATGATAACATAATGTTAACTCTGGAAGTCAGAGCCCATCCCCTCCCTACCCATTTATTATTGTTACTGTTACCTGCTTAATGACTTTTAAGAGCTAACTTTATAAAACTTGTATGGTTTTTTGGGGTGTGGTCACTGGCCACTAGTTAGTTATCACCTAATAATTGGACAGAGATCTCTTCAAATTACTGAGACCAGTAAGTTTCCTAACCTTTACCAGGGGGCTCTGTACTGGGACACCTCTTGAATACTAAGCCAAGTAGCTGACAATACTATGTTAGCCTTTGCTTTCATAGCAAAAGAAAATATTTTGATATTTTATGAGAAAAATATTTATGAGAGAAAAATTCTCATAAAATAATGAGAATATCCATTTCTACTTGCACAGGGCCTTAAGGCCAGCAAAAGTTGAGTTCCTGGGCCCTTTTCAGGTCTTTCCTGAGTGTGTGTATAGCCCTGGATACATACCCAACTCTACATATGCATATGGCCTTCTAGGTACCCAGGAATATGTCAAAGATTTTTCTTTGCTATGGACATCGTTTTCCCTAACTTTTGCTTTTAAGCCTTCAGTGAGCCTATTTTTTGCCCTGTTACCTATCTCCTCAGCTTACTATAAAATTAAACCATTTGTTCTAGCAATTTAACAAATGTCCCCATGGAAGAGGTTTTTCACACTGGTTGAACTTCATGTAGGAACCAATAAAAACAATTCTGAAAGTAGGGTTTTTCAGAGAACTACCTGACAGATCAAATGATGATAATTCTCTGAGAATAAGATTTTGAAGGAGTTCCAAACCTGTTCTCTTCTTCCAGTTGTGGACAGGTTTCTGGTTTTCACTGTGGTTTTGGGTTATTGGTTTTCAAAGTTACTAGAGTGCTTGGGAGAAGAGGGTGGGGATATGGCAAGCTAAGATACCAAAAATGTCACTGTTCTTACTGAGATTCAGACATTTTATTTATTTATTTATTTATTTATTTATTTATTTATTTATTTATTTATTTGACAGAGAGAGTGTGTACAAATAGTGGGGGAGCAGCAGGTAGAGGGAAAGGGAGAAGCAGACTCTCTGCTGAGCGGGGAGCCCAATGCAGGGCTTGATCCCAGGATCCTGGGATCATAAACTGGGCCGAAGACAAATGCTTAACTGACTGAGCCACCCAGGAACCCTGAGATTCAGCCATTTTTATTGAATAAACACTCCTTGATTGTCCTAAGCTTTTGGTTAATTTCCAGAATTTTGAGGTTAATTCTGACCATTTTGATCAGTTTCCTCATTGCTTTAATGCAAGAAATTTTAGGAGGTTTTTCTCTGTCAGTTTCACTGATATGCCAACATAAAGATTAAAAGACTGGGTTTGGGGGACAACTCCACAATTTAGCAGGTAATTGCTTTGTCCATGTGAAAAATGATGGGAACTTGAAATAGGGTATTGGTAGTAGAACTAACAGAAGTAAATAAATTTGAAAGATATTTAGAATAAAACGCTATCATGTCAGGTCTCATGTTGAAAGAGTGTTGTAAAAAAAAAAAGAAAAAGAAAGAGTGTTGTAGGCAAAATTACCCCTTGGTGCTACTCCAATGGTTACATTACTTTACATTGCAAAAGCAATTTGGCAGATGTAATTAAGATTTTTTAATCAGTTGACCTTAAAATAATGAGAATATCCAAGATTATTCAGGTCTATCCAATGTAATCACATGGGCTCTTAAAAGAAGAACAAAACAAAAAGGAAGATGTGGCAGAAGAGGAAGTCAGAGAGTCAGTGCATAAGAAGGGCTTGCTGTGCACCATCACTGGCTTGAAGAAGGAGCGGTGCATACAGAAGGTATGTAAGCCTAGAAGGTTACTCTGAGAACAGGTGAGGACCAACGAACTGACCAAATCCTTGCTTTGAGCTAAAACTCTGAGGTAATAAAATGTTTGGCAATGTGCTATGTCAGCAATAGAAAAATTAATACTGAGAGTGAAGGAGAGAAAGCAAGGTTGCAATTTTGTTTGTGGCATACAAGTGAATGGAAATGGAAATTGGCATAATTTTTTGAAATAGGAACAGATTGGAGAGTGAGCAAGTGAAAGCCAAGTGAGAAGCAAGAATCATGAGTTCAATTTTGGATAAGTTCAGCTTTCAGTACCACTGAAAGTTCAAGTAAAAAAAATGTTTATAGTCTACAGCTGATATAGATCTGGAGCTCAGAGAGCAAATCAGGGCTAAATATATGAATTTATTTGCATATAGCTGTTAACTGATACCAAATATATGGATAAAATTACCTACAGAGAGAGTAGAGAGAGAGAGAAGAGACAAATGATTGTTTGAAGCTGTGTTGCCTCCAATTGCTTATGTATAGCCTGGAACAAGTTTCCCTTAATTAAACCTGTATCTTTGCTCTGTGTTCCTCAATCCACTTTAAGATGGATATATAGAGTTTGAAGTAAAGTGTGTCTTTCTCAAAGCACTTCAGAGGGCAAGAGTAGCCAACATATTCCAACATCTTCCTAGAATGTTTCCTAGAATGTTTCCTGAAAACATTTTCCTAGAATGTTTCCTGAAAACCCAAATAGTTTAAACAATAGCTTCACTATCAAATATTAAGGACTGCCAATTTTTAGCAGACTAGATGAAACTCCCCATCTCCTTGTTTCCCTTAAGTCAGACAACTCTGCATTTGTTTATTTAAATATCACATTTAAATGTGATTTTAAATTTTTAAATTTAAAATGACTAATTTTAATAAAATGCTAAAAAGCATTTAAATATCACACTTCTAAGTATGTAATGTCTACATTTTCCAGAATCCCTTCATTTGAAAAATAAAGAGAACCTCAACTAGCTTGGGCAACAAATAGAAATTTATTAAGTATACTCATTCAATAAGTAAATATTTATTGGTTTTTTTTATTAATTGTATAATCTATCTGACACTGTGTTAAGTGCCAAATATTCAGACATAAGTAATAACACCCTGGTCCCTTGCACTCCAAGATAAGAATCTATTGAGGTATTCAGATACTCAGTAAAATGTGCAACAGGAGCAATTGTTGAATAATCAAGTTAAAGCCAAGGCAAAGATGAAGCTGAGCTTTAGAAACCACTGAGACAGGAAATTGTAGAAAGAATAACAACCACTGAGGGTCTCTTTGTAGTAGAGATTTTTTATAATCTTAGATAATTTATAATCTTAGATAATTATTTATATCTAAATAATTATTTATAATCTTGGATAATTTTCTATTTATAATCTAAGATATTTTCTATTTATAATCTTAGATAATTCTCACATTGTATGATTTGAATAGTATTAGCTACATATCGCAGATGAAGAAATTAAGGCTCAGAAAGATTAACAAACTGTCTGACGTAATGTAAATGGTAGAATAGAGAGCTAATATTCGGACCCACAGCTCAAAACTTCAACATTCATGCTCTTTTCACTATATCATTTTACTTCAACCTTAAAATCCAGTATAATGAGAAAATGACAGTTATATCCAATTTTCTTTCTTTTCTTTTTTTAGATTTTATGTTTTACTTATTTACTTGAGTGAGAAAGAGAATGAGCAGGGGGAGGGGCAGAGACAGAGAATCTCAAGCAGATTGTTGTCCACTGAGTGCTGGGCCACCTACGCAGTGCTCCATTTCACAACCCGTGAGATCAGGCCTGAGCCAAAACCAAGAGTCTGATACCCAACTGACTGAGCCACCTAAGCACCCCCATTCAATTTTCTCTAAAAATATAAAACAATGTGACAACTTTCTCACTCACTCATGTCAATTGCCAAGTTCTTCTATGACTTCCACTTCCCTGTTTGAGACTGTTTCCACAACTGCCTCCATAGCTTTGAATACATCTTACAGTTGTGTAATTAATCCATTAGCATAATATATGGGGATATATTAAGACTGAAGTAATTAGTGTTGCTTCATTTATGCAAATTAGAGAAGTTAGCTGCATATTTATGTCTAGAAACAAGAAAATGAAAGAGATGTTAATAGATTTTTTAAAGGTAAGTTAAAATTAAAGTATTATATGTAAGCATATTACAATACTGGTACAGTTTAATGTATTAGGCAAGAATGCATTAAAAAAAAACCCCAACCTGACAGATTTTGTATTGTTTATATACCTCATTTACATGGCATTTCTGAAAACAAAGCCATTTGAGGTGGCTGAGCAGTAGGAAGTATAAACCACAGTCTGTGAATGCCGATATCAAATATGTCCATAAAGGGAATAGTGTCCCCAAAGAATATTATTTTTGAGGAAAGCTCATTTTAGAGACAGCTCAGTAATACAATTTTAAAAAATTGAAAAAGGATCAACTATATCAATGTAAAAAAAAGTTAATGCCCATTTTGATCTATGTATTTCATTTTCTTCTGACAGTACTGCCAAGCACTGAAATCCCAGAATTAACCATGAATAATGCATAAGCAACACACGGGTTCATATAGCCATATTAAAAATCCCTGGCTTCAGGTTGACATTCCATCCATTAGGTGGGAGAGAGAAGAGCCTGCTTTTTCTGGTTCTGTGGGTTAATTCAACTTCTTTGCTGAAGTGCATGCACCCACACTGGTATATATGCCTGTACACTCAGCTGCACACACACAAGGACAAACACAATTATTTCAATCCATAAAATTCAAATCCCAATTTCTGAACTGTTAGCAGTAATGTTTGGTGACTCACTGGATGTAAGATAAGATTTTTGTAACTCCAATAAGAGCAAAATCATTACCCAAAAATGATGTCATTTTGAATATATTGTATTTATTTAAGTATATCCTCCTGACAATAATTTGCATTGTGTTTGCTCATCTATGCTTAACAAATAACTCTATATCAAAAGTGAGATCTGGGTACCACAGCCTGAGAGTTTCTGTATACTGTAGGCACTAAAGGGTAAGCGTTCCCAGTGGCCCCAAGCCCTCCAAATTCCGGGTTCTTTGCCTTTTTAGAATAGTTCCATTCTTCTTTATCCCAAGTACTCTGGGCAGTGTATCACTGCCCCAATTATTTCTGAAGTTCTTGGAAACAGGTGCTGTAGTTCTCTTTGTCATCTTTATGCCCAAACTTAAATTCCAGTTATTACTGAATGGTTTTATCCCTGCTGGCCATCTCAACTCTTACAGCTTCTTTCTTTTCTTCCTATCCTATAGCTCTGTAAGTGTATCTTATCCCTTGTTCTTTCTTTTGAACCTCCATTGGAATTCTTTTTGGTGTAATCAACTTTTACTCAAGGCTTTGGCAGAATAAGGGGACACTAGTAGAGTACATAAAAGTACATAAAAGAAAACAATTTTTAATTTATCACCAGATATCAGTGCCTTAATGGTATTGAACCATCACCACCATAGAAAACTTCCCACCAGCTACCCTTATTCTAAGGTTGTTTGCTTATTTTTTTAATTTTTGTGTTTTTATCTTCCAAAACTTGGACTCATCATGTCTTCTTTGCCTTGTCCAGCAACATCTCAAAACTCAAAACTCAAAATGTCTGGTATTTTGTTAAGCAATTAAGCAGAGGAAATTAGTTTTCCTGACTTCTTTGTCTTTCATACCAAAAAGATCATTAAAAGGTTTCTCTAAACAAAAGATAACATCTAAGATCTCCAACTTAAGACATATACACCAACAGAAAATTGAAACTGAAGTTTTTCTTTCATATAAAATGAAATCCATTGGCACCAAACTGTCCCACTGATAGTCTCTAAAAGCATAAAGGAATTTTGAGAAACTGATTCTCCTCACATTTGATGAGAAAATCTGAATCATGGTTGGTTGGCTGAGTATTTCTTACTATCTTACGCAAAATTAAATTAGAAATATTAATCCTCTTGATTTTAAACAGGAGCTCACAAGCAATTCAAAATATTGCAAAATTATTGCAAAATTATTACAAAATATTTTGGAGTATTTTACAATCAAAACACAAAGAAGATATTGGGTTTGTTTAGAGTGAGGACTTCTGCCCGCTTTTCCCCTGGTTCCCTCAAATGCTCACATTTCACATACACTTTCTCCATTTTGAGGCTGGTCTCAGAGGTACTGGCAAGGTTTGCAAAACCAGTAAGGGATTCATTTCTCCAGTCAGGGTATGGTAGGGTCCCTCTGGCCTGTATTAGCAAGTTCAGGTACAGCAGCCCTTTCTCAGTAATTCTCAAGATCACCTAAAACATACCCTTTTTTAAAATTTTGTCAAGAAACTGCTTATTTTTCTTTACCAGTAAAAAAAAAAAAAAAAACCCAAATTTTTATTTCCTCATTCCATAAGATATAAAGAGCAGTGCTAGTGAAATTGGAGGACATGGGAAGAGTCTTTTTCTGTCTTTTCTGTCACTTCTTATTAAGGGGTATACAGTAAAGACAACACTAATATCTGTTAAGGCATTAGGATTCCAGGGTTGGGCCAAAAAAATCTATGTATCAGATTCTACCGTGCAGCCTAGTTTATATGAAGTTACATTCTAGAAAAGGGTCTTGCACACTGTTCTGCAGAGTAATTGATGCATTTCCTTTCATAAGTTGAAGTGCAGAGACACCAAATACACAACTCTTCATCACCATTCTTTTAACAAATGTTATTTGGGTCTTTGAAATATTTATGATTGGATTTCCTCCTTAGTTTCTTTGATGAGTCATATTTGCTTGTCTATTTCTTTATTACCTTTCTACCAATTTACATTTTCTTTCCCTTTTTTCTCTTATAGTATCTGATATGGAAAACAAAAGATGTGAGACTTAATTCATTGAAATTTTAAATTTTCAAACATTATTTTGGTCCTATTACACTGGAAAGACATGAACTTTTAATATAGACCATGTTCTAGTCAAGCCCTTCAACTTATAGAATAGGAAGTTGAAACCTAAAGAGATTAAGTAAGACTTACTGAGAATTTCTCAGATTTTATTAAAACAGGGATCCCGGTCTCTTGCTTCCCAGGCCATTGCTTTCTATATGTCCTGTGTCCTCAATCTCTATGGTGCATTTATTTTGTCATACTCAATGACAGCTAATATTCTATGTTGTATTACTTACTATTGTTTCATGTTTATTATTATTATCTAAACTACTGAATTATAACTTTTTTGAAAGTAAAGGTTATGTCTGATTCTATAGTATCCTTGGAAGCTATTACACTACCATGCTTGGCACATTTTTTGACACTCACTTAACATTTGCTGGGTAATATTAAAAAACTTTTTTCTTTACAAGTATCTTTGCACATCTTCTTTCTTCTTGAATTGACTGAATGATCTTAAAACTAAGATCAAGTTAATTTCAGGAGTAAGTAGGAAGTCTTTTTCTATCTCCCCACTAATGGTAATGTGAGAAAACGTTGCTAGAATAAATGAAACCTTTAGGAAGGAACTCTAATCCTCCCTGTACTGATGTTTCCATATGGAAGGAACTCCATTACAGTAACACTCCAGCCTCTTTGTTCTGGTCCTCACTCTTCGCCTGAAATATCACAGTTTCTCAAAGGAAGTTAAGAGAATGTTTTACTCAGGACAGGAGTTCTGTTTTCACAACTCTGTGGAAATATCATGTGTACTGTATTCTATCTGGTGGCCCTGAATCTGGCCCTTCCTTAAGGGTCCTATTTGTCTACAGAGAGGTTAATTTGTTATTTGCTCTCAGCCATGGGGTAAGCTCAGAAGGGCAGACAGTCCTATGTCTGATAGGGGATAGGAAAGAGGGGATAACTTTAATGTGTTGGAGCAACAGTAGCAAAAATACTTGTTTGTAAATCTGGTCTGTCTTGTCCTCACAGCCTCTCAGTAATGAAGCCGGTATTTTTTTTTTTTTAAAGATTTTTATTTTATTTATTTGACAGAGAGAAAGATCACAAGTAGGCAGAGAGGCAGGCAGAGAGAGAGGGAAGGAGACACCCTGTGGAGCAGAAAGCCCAATGCAGGGCTCAACCCCAGGAATCCCAGGACCCTGGGATCATGACCTGAGCCAAAAGGAGAAGTTTTAATCCACTGAGCCAATGGATCTGGTATTTTTTATTTTATTTTATTTTTTTTTCAGTGTTACAAGATTTATTGTTTTGCACCACACCCAGTGTGGAGTTGGTATTTTTGACCCCTATGTCATTTGCTTCCAAATTCAGGTGCTAGGAAAAAAGGAACTGTTACTTATTTAGAGAGCCCCTCAAATATCACGAATAGCTACTCCTTTTTGTAAATTGTTTCAAAAGCCCTAAAAGAGGACAGCAGATATATTTTAGCTATAGACCATCTGAATGTTTCAGAAGGTAAATATGGGTGTCCGCTGATTGCAGGAGGTAAAATGGGCTGTTAACTCTCTCCTAGTATAGCAGAAGGTGATAAATTTAACTTTCATATTTCTATTACTTCTGTATTCCTGGCATTACAAAGACCATTCTACAAAATAATATAGTGATTCCTTTTATCCAAGTTAATATTCTAACAGCACTGGAAACTACAGTTTTCACATACAAGCTCCTTACACAGAAAGTCATATAAAAACCTTTTGTCTAGGACATTGCTGAATTAATATGATACAGAGTCTCTATCTTACAAAGTTTGTCACTTGCTAAAATAATGTATTAGAAAGGCATGGATTGGAGCCTTTGGTAGCTCAGACAGTTAATCAGACTTTTGGTTTTGGCTAAGATCACAATCTTACGGTTTGGGGATGGAGCCCAATGTCCAGCTCAGAGATCGACGTATAGTGTGCTTCAGATTCTCTCTCCCTCTCCCTCCCACTCACTGTCTCTCAAGTAAATAAACAAAATCTTAAAAAAAAGAACAAAAAAGCACAAAGTCATTGATTAACTCACTAGTAGACATAATTAGTAAGAAACACTCAATAATTGATTGATTTTTAGTAAGAATACAGTGGGTACTAGATACCTCTCTAGGGAAAATGGAAAAATGGACTATAATGTCAGACAAGTTGATCAAAATAACATTTCCAATCTATTAAGTAATTTCTTTGTTGCCTTCTCAGTGAGGTCTTTCTTGACCACTCTTTCTAAAAATCTTTTTTTTTTTTTTAAATGGTGGGGCTGGGCAGAGAGAGACTCTCAAGTAGGCTCTATGCCCAGCATGGAGTCTGACATGTGGTTCATTCTCACAACCCTGAGATCACAGCCTGAGCTGAAACCATGAGTTGAACAGTTAACTGACTGAGCCACCAGGTGCCTCCACATTTTCTGAAATCTTAAATGAATACCCGGTTACTTTATATCCCCTTCCTCTGCTTTTTTCTCCTTGGTTCTTATCACTGATTAATATGCTATATATTTTGCTTATATTTTTCATTGCTCATCTCCCCCAAATATACACTTCATGAGAACAGAGATCTTTTGTTCAATGCTGTGTCTCCAGTTCCAATATCTGACACATAAGTTCTCTTTATTTGTTTAAAAAATGAACAGATAGATGAAGAACAACCTTTTAAAGAATTCTATTAATTTTCTTTTCCTTACAGTGGAGAAAATTGCATTTTTCTGCAGGGAGGAAAATTGTTTTTCCCTGCCCTGTCCCTGTCCCCATAGAGTTTCTTTATTTCCCTCCATCATGATTCTCTACTTCTTTTCCAATAAAAACAATAAAGATGCTGGTAGAGCATGATATTTAGAACCTAAAAACAGATTTGTTCTACCTCTGTCACTCATGAGTTGTTTAATCTAACCTTGCTATCTCATTGTGAAGTGGGAATACAAATACATTAGCAAAAATGTAGAAAAAATTAATTGAGCATTGGAAAGTGCTTTGTAAACCTCAAAATTTTATATAAATATTTACTGTTACAGGCCAACAAGAAAGCTCTTGTAAAACAAGAGCTTTCTCTTCTCTTTTCTGCTAGGTAATATTTATCCTCCAGTTCCATATTTTTTTCATTATACATAAAACTATTCCATGAAGTCTTTCTTCTGGAATCAACAGAACAGCTGTGCAGTGGCTTTTATACTGTTGGTCATAGAGGCAAAGAGCATGCCATTTTCCATCATTTGTGTGACTGCAGCCACTAATAGTCCTCCAACAACCAGATTTAAATCAATGAGCTAATAGAAAAGAAAATAACTCATTTAAGGGTCCAGCAGTCAGAGAATGAAATATTAGACAAGGCAAACAAAGTACATGCATGGTAAATAAGATCATAAGTGGAGTAAGTAATATAATTAGAAGGGCACTAGAAAGATCTTTTGTAATTTGTTGCAGACTCTGAAATTATAAAATGAAAGGGCAGTCCAAGATGGTAGGATAGGAAGACCTTAAAGTCATAATCTCTTACAAACATACATCTACAGATACATATGGAGTTTTTCCTACTGAAAAAAGAAAACTAGCTGACCAGCTCCCTCCAAAACAAGGGATAAAAGGACTACATCAAGATGGATGGGAGAGGCAGAGATCTAGTCTCACCAAAAACCCCACCCCTGGTGACTGAATTATATGTAAAGGATACACATCTGCTAATTTTATTTTTTTTTATTTTTTTAAGATTTTATTTACTTATTTGACAGAGAGATCACAAGTAGGCAGAGAGGCAGGCAGAGAGGGGGAAGCAGGCTTCCCACTGAGCAGAGAACCCGATGCAGGGCTCAATCCCAGGACCCTGAGATCGTGACCTGAGCCAAAGGCAGAGGCTTTAACCCACTGAGCCACCCAGGTGCCCCCACATTTGCTAATTTTAAAGCTTCTGCCAGAGGTACAGGGACCCTATGGGACTTTCTTTGGGGACAGAAGCACTGATAAGTAATTTTTGCACTCCATCTACCTTGCTAGTACAGGTGAGTGTGTGTGGACACAGCCTTGCTAATGCTTCAGATGTGCCTTATCCTCAATGCTCCTCTTTTACATTGCTAAAGCCTTGGGCATGCCCTATTCCCAGTACTCTTTCCCGAGCATTGTTTAAGCTACAGACATGTCCAACCCCCAGCACTTTTCTGCATCAGTAAAGCCACGAGCATGCCCTGCACCCAGAAATCTTCCCTTGCCTTGTTAAGGCCACTGGCATGTTCTGCCAAGTATTTTTCCTCTGCTTCTAAAACTATGGACATGACCCACCTTCAACACTCCCCCCAAGCCTTACTAAAGCTGGCAGATGAGTGCAGTCCAGACAGAGGAGGCTTCTTGATTCCCTGGTTCTGGTGGCCAAAGATGCTTGGATTCCTGGGAGCCA
This sequence comes from Procyon lotor, assembly GCA_028646535.1. NCBI lineage: Eukaryota > Metazoa > Chordata > Mammalia > Carnivora > Procyonidae > Procyon > Procyon lotor. Next base: position 117,480,335 of record CM053604.1, read on the forward strand.
TGGGACTGCAACAGTAGAAAGACAGTTTAGGGCAGGTTATTACACCCAGATTACTGCACAGACAGCAGAGTAAAACTCACCCTCAGTCTGCTTGTGAAAAATGACATTTCCATGACCTAGAACTAACCTCAGAGACAAGATTCAGGTTTGCCACACATCTGGAGGCTACAGGGGTGCCCTTGCAGAACACAGGCAGGGAGATACGATCTTTGCAACCTCCTTTAGCCTTGGATATGCATATCAAAGCCCAGTGATACATCTCAGGAGCTAATACACTTGTCTGAAACCCCAGTTCTTGCAAATGGTGCCCAGGGGACACCTCTAGATTTCTTTGGTCCAGAGGTCAGTAGGGTTTAAAACCATGGGGTCCCACAGGACTATATATATTTATGTATATAAAAACTACTTCTTGAGTATCTGGTTTCCAGTCACCCTGAATCTAGGTACTAACATCAGTCCCTTAGAAACACTGGCAGGCCTTGGTACTACCTCAACAACTGGGAATTGTCAAGAATAAATCAGTCTACTTAGACAATCACAAAGGCAACCAAGAGCTAGAGCAAGGTTGAAAAATAAGTTTCATCACCTACACAAACCTACTCCTTCAAGACTGTTAGAGGTAGTGTTTCATGTAATACTCAGAAATAAACACAGAGAGTCAAGCAAAATGAAGAAACAGAAGACTATGTTCCAAAAGAAAGAACAAAAGAAACTTCAGAAAAAGACCTCAATGAAATGGAGATAAGTAATCTATCTGCTGAAGAGTTCAAGGTAATGGTTATGAAAATGCCCACCAAATTTGGGAGAAGGATGGGTAAACATACTGAGAACTTCAACATAGACAAAAAAATATATAAGAAAGTACCAAACAAAACTGAAGAATAACTGAACTGATACATAAACTGATAAATAAACTGAATACAATAACTGAACTGAAAAATATACTAGGGGGGTTCAAGAGTAGACTAGATAAAGCAGAAGGAGGGATCAGTGACATGGGAGATGGGACAGTGAAATTCATGAAACAGAAGAGCAAAAAGAAAAAAAATTTAAAACATACAGATAGCTAAAGAGACCTATATGACAATGCTATCAAGAGGAATAACCAGAAGGAGAAGAGAGAGAGAAAGAGGCAGAAAACTTATTTGAAGAAAAAATGACTGAAAATTTCCCTATCCTGTGGAAAGAAACATACGACTAGGTCCAGGAAACTCATAGAGTCCAAATAAGTTGAACCCAAAGAGATCCACATCAGGACACATTGTAATTAAAATGTCAAAAATTAAAGAAAAAGATTCTTAAAAGCAGCAAGAAAAAAACAACTTTTTATGTATCCTCATAAGGGAACCCACATAAGAGTATCAACTGATCTTTTAGCAAAAATGTCATAGGCCAGAAGGGAATAGCATGATATGCTCAAAGTGCTAAAAGGAAAAAAACTTTTAGGAGTACTCTACCCAACAAGGCTATCATTCAGAATCGAAGGACAGATAAAGGTTCTGGATAAGCAAAAACTAAAGGAGTTCATCACTACTAAGTCAAACTTACAAGAAATATTAGGGGGACTTCTTTAAGCAAAAAAGAAAAAAAAGAGTAATTAGTAACAAGAAAACATATGAAAGTAAAAATCTCACTGGCAAAGACAAATATATAGTAAAGGTAGTGAATTAATTACTAATAAATCTAGTGTGAAAGTTCAAAGACGAAAGTAGGAAATTATAACTATAATAATTAGTTAAGGGATATGCAAAATAAAAAGATGTAAAATACAATATCAGAAACATAAAATGTGTTAAAGTAAAGTTAAAGTAAAAATTTACAAGTTTTAGAATGCATTCAAATTTAAGTTGCTGTCAACTTAAAACAGATTGTTATATAGGGAGGCTATTATATATGAACCTCATGGTAACCACAAAGCAAAAACCTATAGTAGTTACACAAAAGATAATGAGAATGGAATATAAACATAACACTATAGAAAGTCATCAAGTCACAAGGGGATAGAGCAAGAGAAGAGAAAAGAAACAGAGAAATTGCAAAAACAGGTGGAAAACAATGGACAAAAAGGCAATAAGCACATACCTACCAATAATTACTTTAAATGTAAATGGATTAAATTCTCCAATCAAAAGACATAGACTGGCTGAGTAGATAAAAACCCAAGATTCATCTATATGTTGCCTACATGAGACTCATTTCAGATATAAGGACACAAACAGACTGAGAGTGAAAGGTTATATAAAGATACTCTATGCAAATGGAAATGAAAAGAAAGTTGATATAGCTATATTATATCAGATAAAATAAGATTTTAAAAGATAGACTATAATAGGGGTGCCTGGGTGGCTCAGTGGGTTAAAGCCTCTGCCTTCAGCTCAGGTCATGATCTCAGGGTCCTGGGATCGAGCCCCACATCAGGCTCTCTGCTCAGCAGGGAGCCTGCTTCCTCCTCTCTCTCTGCCTGCTTCTCTGCCTACTTGTGATCTCTCCCTCTCTGTCAAATAAATAAATAAAATCTTTAAAAAAAAAAGATAGACTATAATAAAATACAAAGAAAGGCGTTACATAATAATAAAAGGGTCAATCTAATGAGATAATATAACATTTATAAACATCTATGCACCCAACATGGGAGCACCTAAACACATAAAGCAAATATTCACAGACAGAAAGGGAGAAACTAACAGCAATACAATAATACTGTAGACCTTTAATACCCCACTTCCATCAATGGACAGATCATCCAGACAAAATCAACAAGGAAACATCAGTTTTCAGTTACACATTAGACCTGATGTATGCGTGTGTGTGTGTGTGTGTGTGTGTGTGTGTAATTTTCCGTCCAAAAATAGCAAAATACACATTTTTCTCAGGTGTACATGAAATATTCTCTAGGATAGATCACGTTAGGCCTCAATACAAGACAAATTTAAAGAAGACTGAAATCATATCAAACATCTTTTCTGATCACAGTAATTTGAAACTAGAAATCAATTCCAAAGAGAACTAGGAAAATCATAAATATGTGGAGATTAAACAACATGATTCTGAAAAACCTTTGAGTCAACAAAGAAATTAAAGGGGAAATTAAAAAAAATACCTTGAAACAAATGAAAATGGAAATACAGTAATCCAAAATCTTTGGGAGGAAGCAAAAGTAGTTCTAATTGGGAGGTTTATACCAATACGGGCTCACTTCAAGAAAAATATCAAATAAATAATCTAACTTTATACAAAAGAATCTAGAAAAAGAAGAACAAATGTCTCCCAAAGTTAATAGGAGGAAGGAAATAATTAAAATCAGAGTGGAAATAAATAAAATAGAGACTGGGGCACCTGTGTGGCTCAGTGAGTTAAAGCCTCTGCCTTCAGCTTGGGTCATGATCTCAGGTCCTGGGATCAAGCCCTGCATCAGGCTCTCCACTCAGCGGGGAGCCTGCTTCCCCCTCTCTCTCTGCCTGCCTCTCTGCCTGCTTGTGATCTCTCTCTCTCTGTCAAATAATAAAATCTTTTAAAAAAAGTTATATAAATAAAATAGAGACTAAAAACAATAGAAAAGATTAATGAAGCTAAAAGCTGATTCTTTGAAAGGATAAACAAAATTGACAAACCTAAAGCCTCAAGAAGAAAAAGAGAGAAGGCTCATATAAATAAAATCAGAAATGAAAGAGAAGTTACAACTGACAACACAAAAATACAAAGTATCATAAGACGCTACTATAAACAATTATATACCAAGAGACTGAACACATAGAACAGGATACATTTCTAGAAATACACAATCTTCCAAGACTGAATTCATAAAAGAATTTCAAGAAGAACCAATAAAAACCAGCATCAATATTCATATCTTTATATATATAAGGTTTTATATATATTATTATATTATATATTAATTATGTATTACTATAATCATATTATATATTATATTCTTATATATATTAATATTTATATTTTTATATATATTAGGTTTTATAGGAAAATAAGACTCACATTAAGTGAATTGCAATGATAGGAAGATAAAATCCCCAGTATAATTTTTAAGAATATATTAACCTAGAGCAAGTTTCAGCAAACTTTCTCTGTAAATATCAGATAGTAAAATTTGGTCTCTATTGTAACTACTCATTTCTGATCTTGTAATATAGAAGCAGTCAGAGACAAAAAATAAGTGAATGGGTATGTTTGTGTTCAGAAATTTCATTTACAAAAACAGGAAGTGAAATGAATTGGCCAGTAGACCATAGTTTACCAACTGCTGGCCTAGAGGTCCAAAATGGGTGGATTCCTATCATCCATATCCCAGAATGATGAAGTGTGATCTCAAGAAATTGGGAAAATACTGAATACAAAAAACTCCTAAGGTTTCCTAATATTACTAAGGGCTGGTTCTGCCATCACACTCTACATGGAATATTAAATCTTATTTGATTCTTCTTTTTTCTTCAATCACAATTCAGTTTATAACAACAAAAAAAACTATCACTTTACAAAAGATGCTTATGATCAATTGTTCCCTTTCTTCTTGACAGGACACACTTGTTGGCAGTGATATTAACAGAGTAGTGGCTAAGAATGTGGGCTCTGAAGTCAGATTTCCAGCATTTGAATCCTGCTGTCTCCCATGTACCCCTCACATATGTGACCTTGGGCTTGAAACTTAAGCTTTATTTCCTCATTGGTAATCTGGGGATGTTGATGGAGTCTGCTTTGCAGGGTTTTTGTTAAGAATACATCAAAGATGGGCAAAGCTCTTAGAATAATGTCTGAAAAATATTAATTGCTATATGAGGATTAGTATTGGTTTATTCCTTCTGAGCTGAGAAAGAGAATTGCTTTTCTCTTTACCTATTCCTATGTTTCAAATTAGATGATAGATGATAGACAGATGATAGATAGATAGATAGATAGATAGATAGATAGATAGATAGATAGATAGATGATAGATGGATAGATAGATAGATGATTATAGTATAGTATAGTATAGTATAGTATAGTATAGTATAGTTAGGTGATGATGCATGCTCCCTGTATTGCTTCAGATATGGCTGAGTGTAGAGAGAAGATTTCTGAGCACAGTGATATTTCTCTCCATCTCAGCTCCAACCTGCTTGCTTCTTCTGGACTAGATGCTAGTGACTACAGGAAGCTGGGTGTGAATGCAGGGTTGGATTTTGTAGGAAGGGTGACAGAGACAACAGAGCTTTTTCACTCCTGGCCTAGGGTAGCTTCTAGACCAGGACCAGGGTCTCTTGGGTAAGAAATAGAAAGCAGGAAGTGACAGATCCTGAGAAAACTTTTGCCTATAGAAATACAATGGATCCCTTGGAGCATCAGTATGACTGATTTTTTTTTTTTTTTAAGATTTTATTTATTTGAGAGCAACAGCATGAGAGAGAGGAAGCACAAATGGTGGGGGTGGGGGGCTGGGAGTGGAGGGCAGAGGGAGAGGGAGAAGCAGGCTCCCCGCTAAGCAGGAAGCCCAATGCAGCGCTCTATCCCAGGAGCTTGGTATCATGATCTGAACCAAAGGCAGACACTTAACCCACTGAGCCAGCCAGGCACCCTAGATATTTTTGATGCCCCCCACAAAAGGAGCCAAATAAATTGACTGAGCCCTCCCTACCTCTGAGTGAGGGGGACAAGGATAAGAGCAGGCTTCCTCAAGATGCAAACCTTCTACATTGTCAGGCCAAGGGAAGGATATTATGTCATTATGTATAACTGTCACTCAGGGTTCACCATCAGTCAGATTTGACCCCAATGAGCCAACAGAAAAATATAATGGCCTGTTTAAAGGGGCCCAGAAGCCACAGAGAGCATTATCAAACAAAAGAAATAGAATCCATGCCAGGAAATTAGAGCTTCTAGAAAGTGATAATAACTTGAACAAAAATAGTAAGAGCACTTACGGAGATTAACCCAAAAGAGACATTTTTGGAAATATAAAATACAGCACAATTTTCCAACCATACAATTTGGCAGACAATTTGAAGATTCTGGTCACTTTTGAGATCTGAATAAATAATTTAGAAGTCTAAATTCAAGTCTTCCTTCAAAGCATTGTGCAAAAATATAAAGAGCTAAAAATCATGGTGAAAAAGGTAAGTGATTAGGATGTCAGATCCAGAAAGCATAACATGTAAATAATAAAGTTTCAGGAAAATAAAAATGAATCAAAAGAGGAGAAAAAAGTAACTAAATATTTTTTTTCCCTTGAAATAAAGAAAGCAGATTGTAGTTCTCACTCAAAGCCAGTCAGTACGGGTAGGAAAAGAAGCATACTTCTGCATAGACGGCTAAATGCCTAAACATTAAGACTTAGAAGTGCAAAGTTGCAGACCAAAAAAGTAAAATTACCTATAAATAAAAAATATTCTTACTTTCTCATCTGTAGCACTGGACACTGTGGACACTAGAAGTTAGTAAAATAGCATCTACCAATTTCTTTTTTTTTTTTTAAAGTAGGCTCCACATGCGACATGGGATTCAAACTCACGACCCTGAGAACCAAAGTTGCATATTCTACCGACTAAGCCAGCCAGGTGCCCCACATCTACCAATTTCTGAAAGAAAATGAGGATCAAGAGATACGAATTCAGGTGATGGACACTGGGGAAAGTAGGTGCTATGACGAGTGCTGTGAATCGTGTAAGACTGATGAATCACAGACCTGTACCCCTGAAACAATTAATACATCATATGTTAATTAAAAAAAAGAGAGAGATGTGTTCACTTGAGATGCATTTACTCATTAGGGCAAAAGAAATATATTTAGGACAAACTATTTTGAGTGGTAATATTTACGAAAAACAGTATTTCAGGTGGTAATATTTATAAAATTAAGTATAAGTGGATAAAGATGTTTGGGGAATGTGAAAACAAGTACAAATAGCTCCTTCTAAAAGAGGAGAGACATTCTTTAAAGGGAATTTTATTAATCTAAAACAAAAAGACAGGATAAGTAAGGGATTAGTGGTGCATCTTCTTGGATGAAAATTTTGTTATCTTGTTGCCAAATAATAGTATTTAAAATATATTTTTGATTGCGATAATAGGAAAAAGAATTATAAGCATTTATAGAATGGAACCATACAATTAAGTTTCTAAATTAACAAGGAAAGAAAATGAAATAAATAGAAACTTGCTCACATTTAGAAAACAAGGGAAAAAGAAAAACAAAATGTAAAATTAAAACTAAGCACAAGTAAGTTGGAAAAACAAGTGGATTCACCGTCAGGGTAAACATAATGAGTCTGAACAAAAATATGCTGTTTACAGGGATGACTAAAAATAAACCCCAGCAACATGCTGTGTTCAAGAAACTCTAAAGACAAAGTGTTAGAGAGAGGTTGAAAATAAAGTGACAGGTCAAAAGAGTCAGACAAGTGAACACACAAAAAAGAGCTAGGGGCTGTCAATCTGAGGTTGAGTACAATTTAAGCTATAAAGAAAAAAAACTGAAAGAAAAAACAAAACAGAATTAGCCACAAAAGACACAATGTATGAAATCACAATGATCATAAACTTACACACACGAAAACTTACTGCTAAGCGTGTAAGGCAAAATACAAGGAGAGACTTAGAAAACTCAACAAAAGGAGCCTTGTTTTGATTTAATGTAAAAAAAAAAAAAACGAAACTGAGGATAAACAAAAACAAATAGAATAATCCCATAAATTGACTTGACTGAGGAGACATATAAATAAGTTACGATCTCAGGGTCCTGGGATTGAGTCCTCCCCATCAGGCTCCCTGCTCAGTGGAGAGCCTGCTTCTCCCTCTGCTTGCTCTGCCTGCCACTCTACCTGCTTGTGCTCTCTCTCTCTGTCAAATAAGTAAATAAAATCTTTTAAAAAAGGATAATTTCAATACAGCTCCAGGAGGTGATTTCAGACCATGGGAGGATGAGACATCCCTTGTTTTTGTCTCCCTTCAACAACAAATATTTGGCATCTATCCATGGACAAAAGTACCTTTGTGGGAGGTCTGGGATGTAATATCACATGCCAGGGGGTCCAGGAGGACCCGTGCATAGGGTAATGGGCTGACAGACCTCGGTCCCAACTGGGGACCCTGCAGTGCCCTGTGAACTGGCTCCAGCCCCTGGAAAACACTGTTTTAGACAATTACCTGCAGACAAGAAATACATTTCTAGAAATGCACAATTTACCAAGACTGGACCATGAAAAAAATAGAAAATCTGAAGAGACCAAAAACAAATAAGGAGACTGAATCAATAAACAAAAATCTCCCAATGAAGAAAATTCCAGGACTAGATAGTTTCACTGGTGAATTCAACCAGACATTTAAAGAAGTATTCGGGATGCCTGGGTGGCTCAGTTGGTTAAGTGTCTGCCTTTGGCTCAAGTCATGATCCCAGGTTCCTGGGATCGAGTCCTGCTTGGGGCTCCTCGCTCAGCAAGGAGTCTGCTTCTCCCTCTACCTGCCATTCCCCTGGCTTCTGTGCTCTCTATCCCCCTCTTGCTAACAAATAAATAAATAAAATCTTTTTTTTTTTTAAAGATTTTTATTCTTTAGGGCAAAATTTCTTTTTTCGAGTAACCTAAAATGAGTTCAGACCAATAAAAT
>CM053604.1:117495226-117510832 GCA_028646535.1 Procyon lotor
TGGAGAATGTTCCATGTGCACTAGAGAAGAATGTGTATTCTGTTGCTTTGGGATGGGATGTCCTGAATATATCTGTGATGTCTATCTGGTCCACTATGTCATTTAAAACCTTTATTTCCTTGTTGATCTTTTGCTTAGATGATCTATCCATTTCGGTAAAGGGGTGTTAAAGTCCCCTACTATTATTGCATGATTGTTGATGATTCTTTGATTTTGTTATTAATTGGTTTATATAATTGGCTGCTCCCATGTTAGGGGCATAGATATTTACAATTGTTAGATCTTCTAGTTGGATAATCCCTTTAAGTATCATATAGTGTCCTTCCTCATCTCTTATTATAGTCTTTGGCTTAAAATCTAATTTGTCTGATTTAAGGATTGCCACCCCAGCTTTCTTTTCATGTCCATTAGCATGGTAAATAATTTTATACCCCCTCATTTTAAATCTGGAGGTATCTTTGTCCTAAAATAAATCTCTTGCAGACAGCATATCAATGGGTCTTGTTTTTTTTTTTTTTTTTTATCCATTCTGATACCCTGTGTCTTTTGATTAGAGCATTTAGCCCATTAACATTCAGGGTAACTATTGACAGATATGAATTTAGTGCCACTGTATTGCCTGTAAAGTGACCATTATTATCTATTGCCTCTATTGCTTTCTGGTCTATATATACACTAACCAAATATATACTAATATACACTAACCAAATCAGAATAGACTCAAAACTGTGGGTTGAAGAAAGGGGGGAAGGAAAAAAGAATCAGAAAAAAAAATAAAGAAAAAAATATATATATTAGAATGGTGAATAGAACAGAGCCCCACACTTGATTTTGGGTGAATTTTGGTCTGTTAGAAGAAACTACCTCCCAAAATTTTAAAGAAACAAAAACTTGTAAATATACAAAAGTAAGGGTAAGCACTATAAAGGGATGGAATATGAATGTAAAGATGAAAATTAAAAAAGATTCTAAAAAAGGGATTGATAAGATAAGTTGGTTGAAAAAAGATAAAAAGAAAGAAGAAAGAATGTGATCAGACTGGAGACTGGAACAAAGCCGTGTGCTGGATTTAGGGTATATTTTGATCTACTAGAAGAAATTGTATCCCCAATTTTACAGGAAAAAAAAACATATATATATATATATATATATATGTTATATATATATGTATGTGTTATATATATATATAAAACATATACATATATATATGTTTTATATATATATATACGTTTTATATATATATGTGTATATATATATACATACGAAAAAAATAAGGTTAAATACAATGAGAGGATAAAATATGAATATAACAGTGAAAATTAGAAAAGATTTTTTAAACGGTATTGATAGGATACTAGGTAGAAAATGTTAAAATAAGAAAGAGGAAAACAAATAGAATAAGAAAAAATAAAATTAAAAACAATTAAGTTTGGAAGTCTGCCGGGTCATGGGAAAAAAAGCCGTGTATTTTATGTGTTGCTTTTTCCTAACTGGAGTTCTGCCATTCTCATTGATCAGTGAACTTGGTCTTGGCTGGATATTCTTGCTGATCTTCTAGGGGAGGGGCCTGTTGCAGTGATTCTCAAATGTCTTTGCCCAAGGCAGAATTGTACCACCCTTGCCAGGGGCAGGGCTAAGTAATTTCCTCCAGTTCACTCTTGGGAACTTTTGTTCCCTGAACGCTTTCCATACCACCCTCATGGCTGGGAATGAAAATGGCGGCCTCTCAATCTCTGGCCCGTAGGAGCTGAGTGCTCAGGGCTCTGCTCCTCAGTGCACCCTAGGAGAAAAGCAGTCAGTCCCTCTTGTCTCCCTGATCTATGCTGCACTCCAAGCTCAGCAGACCTGAGACCAAGCATTTCTATCTCTGGTGCACAGCCCACCATTTGGAGTCTCCAAACCCAGCCAATTCCTGCAGCATGCTCCCACGCCACTCCTCCCAAAGGAGGAAGGAAGGGGTCTCTTCAGATCTGCCTCTTGTGGTGGTCCTGCTTGAAGAGCAGTGGCCCATCTGTGCCTGGGATCATGGTCTAAGGTAAGCCTGAGCTGAAATTGCACTGTTCGGCTCCATCTCTGCAGTCGGCTTCCCCGCTGATACCTGGGAGCTCTGCCACCCTCAAACACTCCTGATCTTTTTGTATCTCCACGGGTCCTGAGACCACACTGTCCCAGCGAGGGCTTTACCCCCCTACACCCCCAGCTCCCCACTTAGGCTCTGGAGCAATGTCCCTCAGTGGAGCAGATTCTAAAAGTTCCAATTTTGTGCTTTGCTGCTCTGCGGCCACCGGGAGCTGGCCCCTCCCCCTGTGGTCTATCTTCCCGTTACTTTGGATTCACTTCTCCGCACATCCTACCTTCCAGAAAGTGGTCAATTTTCTGTTCTTAGAATTGCTGTTCTTCTTCTCTTCTATCTCCTGTTGAGTTTGTAGGTTTTCAGAATGGCTTGATAACTATCTAGCTGAACTTCTGGGATCTGATGGTATCCCAGTCTCCTACTCCTCCACAATCTTGCTCCTCAAATCTGATTGAAATTTAATAACACAGTTTCATGCAGCACCTGAGTCCATTGTTGACTATATCTAATTATTTCAAGTACCAACAGTATGACATGGTTACTAAAACTGGTTTCAGGATCAGACTTTGTAGGTATGGGTTTCAGATATGATGTGAGGCAATTTATTTAGTTTCTTTGTGTCAGTTTCCTCTCCTTTCCAGTGGGTCACAAAGGCTGTTTTGTGGACTCAATGAGATAATATACAGGCATATAGGCATATAGGACCATACAGTAAATGACAGATATTATTTTTGATTTGGTGTTGTGGAAAAGCTCTTTTTTATAGCAAGTTGAAAACCATTCACCTATATTTTCCCAACTTTGATCCTTGTTCAGTGTTTTGTAAGAACCTATGTAATGGGATTTCAAGATCATTCTAAAGAATGATCTCTCCCCTCTTCGTGAATTCGAATCTGTCTCCCTGTTAGTCTTGTAGTAGTATGTTTAACAACTAGAGCTTATTATTTAAGATATGGTATTGTCTTCTGTTAAAGTCTTATGCACTCCTGAGAACTTAACATTATGAGTGATCATAAGTCCTATATATCCCAATGTTACTTCATCTCATGATTCAACAAATAATAGGCCCCATGACAAGTTTGAGACATTAGTTCTAAAGGGCCACCTTTCATTTAACTGGATGGAGTTCACCAGTGTTTAGTTTTCAGCCCAACCCACAGATTTCTAACCTATTGTACTCCTGATCTTGGCAGGAGTTGTTTTCAGAGCAAAATTGGGGGTTGGAGTTTATAATTGTTAGGCCAAGAAACTTGGTTTTGCATTTGAGGGTCTTTAAGATTTAGTCTGCTTCTCCAAACTGCTCTATCATCTTCTTTTTGTTCCATTAAAATCTCCATCTATGGTTGCCCTATTCCTTCATGTGTTTTCCGGCTGTCCCAACACATGAACGCACCTTGGCTTTCTGCTCATCTATGAAAGGCTCCATTCTTTTTAGAATTCCATTCTCTGTTTCCTGTGTCCACTATTTTCACTAGATGCATAGAAAAGTATGATTTTTTTCCCAGATTCCTCTTATTCTTGTCTTTATTCATCCTAACTGGAAGCAGAAGTGGTTTTCAATCTTTTAGTCTATTTCCTGTTGATGAGAAAGAAAGAGTGAATCATAGTTGAAACCTCACTGAAGGAATATTGAGGTTCAATCAAATCTTGCATTTCCTTACTTGAACTAAATTGCAAAAATGTCTTGTAAACCCATTGCTATTTTCCAAAAAATTAGAGAATCATTAGGAATTGAAAATAGTCTAAAATTTGTCCCATGTTTTCTGATATAGGCATGTGAGTCTTTATCAATGCTTTTAATGAAGTGGTAGTTAGGTGAATGTTTTCACATTATGAATTAGCAGAGCAAAATCTGTGATTCCTTTTTGAATCTTTATAGTACCTTCTTGCCACTTGCTTATTTAACAGAACAAATTTTACTGAGACAGTTTCTTGTAACTAAACTTTTAGTTCACACTTTGGAAGAAAATTCTTAGGTATATTATGTCCTGACTTTTGAGGAAGTTAATTAACATTTGAATTATCTAGGGGCTCCTGGGTAGCTCAGTCATTGAGCTTCTGCCTTTGGCTTAGGTGATGGTCCTGGGGTCCTGGGATGGAACCCCACATCAGCGGGAGACCCGCTTTTCCCACTCCCCCTGCTTGTGTTCCCTCTCTCGCTGTGTCTCTCTCTGTCAAATAAATAAATAAAATCTTTTGAAAAATTGAATTATCTAAAGTCCTCTAATAGAAACATTCTAGAAGTGGTTTGATAACCTTTGGGCACCATGTCTGTTAATTAGCACAGTAAATGTTTACAGTATTTTTGCTGATGAAATGAAAAGTGCTCAGTCTAAGTGGAAATGGTTAGAATTATGGTACAGCTACTTTCATACTTTCATGAACAGGGAATAAGAATCTCGAGAGTCAAGAAGCCTACACTTTACTGAACAGCCAAGGAAAATTATGGATTACATGTGGTTTTATGGAGGTTCCTTTCATTTGGTTCCATTGAGAAGGTGAGCTAAATTTTGACACTAGAATATTATTGCGTCTGCCTGGTTTTGTTCATTGTTGATGGATTTACAAATATTAATCTTAAGTATTCATACCAAGGAGTACTTGCAACTAGTGTTTGTTCCTAGGATTGGGAAGTGGCAGGGAGGTAGAGGAAGAAAGCATATAAAGTGGTAGTTTACATGGTAAAAGAATGTGCGGGATAAATGAAATAAAAAGAAGAGTGACCATTTCTAACAACTGCCAAAGTAGTAATGAAGGACTTCATAGAGAAACTGCTGCTTGAATTACACTTTGAAGTTGATTAAGTATTCATCAAGTGGACAACGGTGCAGGGGTTGACCATGGCAGAGAACTGCAGAATGAAGGTTTGGCATGTTACATTCACAGAACTGGAAGTGATGTGATGTGACTGAGGAGTAGATTGTCCTTACACGAAGTGTCTTGAATAGCTCACTCAGTTGGGCCTTTATTGCCAATCATCGTAGAGTTGTGAAAAGATTTTAAGCAGAAGAATAACATGATCAAATTTGTGCTTTGGAAATATTATTCTGACCATGGTGGCCATTTCTGTTGGCAAAGAGATCAGCTAGAAGATTGTAGCAAAGACTGGTTAGTTGTTCAAAAAGCCCATTTTCTTTTCTTTCTGAACACAAAACTAGATTGAATGAATACTCCAGCCTCTCTTAAAAGTGGGTAAAGCCATACGGCGAGTTCTGGCTGAAGGAGAGTGGATAGAAGTGATATGTGTCCCTCGGAGGTCTGGCACCCAAGACCCATCAACGTATAATTCTGCATATTCTTTACTCTTAGGGGGTGATACAGAAAGAAGGTAGTGACACTAGGGGCAAGTTGTCTGGGTATCTGGGTCACTATTTGAAGAAGTGTTACCCATGAAATTAAAATACCTATTTTAGATTTTTGTAAGGGACGAGGGACAGAAGGAGAAGGAGAGAGAATCCCAAGTAGGCCCCATGTCCAGTGCACAGCCCAGTGTGGGACTCCATCTCACAATCCTAAGATCATGATCTGAGACCAAATGAAGAGTCAGATGCTTAATCAACTGAGCCACACAGGCACCCCACCTATTTTGTATTTTGTGAGTAAGAAATAAATTTTTTTGTGCTAAGCTACTGAGGTGTTGAGGTTAACCAGTTACAGTAGTTTCTTTCAATGAAACAGAGATTATCACTATAGTTTGGTAAGGAATGACAAGATCCTGAAATAGTAAAGTGGGAATAGAAAGAAATGGACTTTTACAATAGAAATGTAGACAGAAGTAGCAAATGATATGACTGATTAAGGGCGAAGTAAATGGAGGAATAGAGAATTTCAGCTTCTCAGCTTGGGAAACTGGGAAGATGATAATAGAAAAGCAGTAATGGTAATATAGGATTCATAGGATGATAAGATATTTTGAAGAGATAATTAGTATTAATTTAAACCTACTGCTTTTAGGTCTAATTATCTGGAAGATTAGTTTGTGTACGATTTTCTTTCTTAAAGATTTTATTTTTAAGTAATCTCTACACCCACTGTGGGGCTCAAACTTACAACCCCCAGATCAAGAGTCCTGTGAGCTACCAACTGAGCCAGCTAGGCACCCCTCTTTACAATATTTTATTCTTTCCTATCCTTTGCCATGCCTTAATTGGGGTATAATATACTTCCCTGCCCCATTAACTTGGTACTTGGCGATATGATTTTCTCAGACCAATGTAATGAGAGTAGGAGCTTCATTTGCCAGGTCCAAGCAGATGCCTATGAGACATTTCATATTTTCACTCCCCACAACTGTTCTTGCTCTCCTGCTCTCTACCATGAGGACATCATAACCTAGGATTAATTTCTTCAGCCATCCCTTAATGGGTCATGCCTCAGCACAATCTGGAGCAGAGCGACCATTGCTGACTCATAGATCCCATAAACAAGAAGTAAATGTTTGTGCTTTTTAAGTGATATGAATTATACAGTGTTATCACAGAAAAAAATGGGCCAACTTGGTGAGATACTTGAAGTATATAATAGGAACTTGGGAATAGTATTATGGAGAAGAACAAACTGGACATTTAGATAGTGGAATTGTGGTGATTGAGGTCATTAAGATGGATAAGGTCATTGGGTAAACCGTAGAAGAGAAGTCTAAAGATGGAAGGAACCCTAAGAGTCCAATTTAAAGTGTGGAAAGAGGATATACAGTGGAAAATTAAAATGAATAGTCAGAAGTCTGTGGAAAAAACCAAGAAAAGGTAATGTGATGAAAATGAAGGGGGCACCTGGCTGGCTCAATCAGTATCTGACTCTTGATTTCTGCTCCAGTCATAATCTCAGGGTTGTGGGATCGAGCCCCACATCAAGCTCTGTGCTCAGCACGGAGTCTGCTTAGTATTCTCTCTCTCCCTCTGCTTCTAGCCCTCCCCATGCTCGCTCTCTCTATAAAGTAAATAAATAAAATAAATCTCTAAAAAATAAAAATAAAAATGAAAGGAGGTTGTTATAAGCAAAATCAAACATTACAAAATGCTCAGGTTAAGCCCCGTTGAAAATAATCCTTCGAATACAGCAATTAGAAGACATTGCTAAGAGTCATCTTTTATTAATAAGATTGGCACAGATTTAATGTAGTCTGTACACTTCATTAATGTTTTTTCAGTTAAGCTTGTTGAGTGAATGCCTTTGTTCTGCACTTATACACTGGTTGGGGTATCAAACAAAAACAATTCTGGCATTTATTCCACATTTTATACAGCTAAGCTTCTATATTATGTGAATCTAAAATACTATTGTTGCCTTAAAAATCACTGTTTTATTTTTAATTGTATAAACAATGATTTATTAAAATAACATGGTAGAAATTGAACTCACTAATTATTTTTATGAAAATTTAATGTTTAAAGGAGAAAAATATATATATATATATTGTTTGGCTCTTGCTTCAGTTAAGAAATGGCTCTACATTGGTAGATTTCACCCACATAGGCAAATATTTAAGAAGGCCAACAAATCTGATTGACAGAGTTAAAGTGATATATGTATTCTTTTTAATTTATTGAATTTAAAAACAATGACACATAAGCTCGTTCAGAGCACAAAGGGAGAGCTGGGATACTATATGTGTACTGTACTTGACTGATTGCCTTTTCAGAGATAGAGCTTTACAAGCTTTTATGACCCATATCATAGAAGAAATATATTTTCATTAGGAAACTTTCAGAATGGTTGCCAGTTTCCTTAGGGAACTCCCTGGATAATAAAATACTAAACATTTTGTTTAATAATTTGCTACCCCAAAGCTTCTGCAATGTGGAATTTTTGCAAACATAGAAAAGCTTTCAGGATGCATAGCAGAAAAGATGGTTGGTATTTAATTTACTGAACTGGAAAACACAAGAATAGCTTTTATATTCCTGAAAGGTATTCTCAACAATATCTCTACAAATATTTTAAATTATATTACTATTCTGGTATTCCAAAAAACACTAAATATCTTTAAATATAAGCAACGACAGTGTTACCTCTTATGGACTCAGTAATATAATAATTATAAAATGAACAGTTTTTTGACAAACATAGAGATAGCTACGAGAGCTCCCCGAACATATTCCCAAGGCACTTAGGAGGTTATTTTGGTAGGCTGAAGGTTTCAGCCTAAATTATGAGAACCATTTCCCTTTCAGGGAAATCAGAGCTAATTTACCTGACTAACTCCTTCAACTCAGGAAAGATGAAGTACTTCTGAACTGACATGGAGAGAAGACTGTAGACTACTGAGTTTTCCTATTGAAATAATCGCTTTGTGGATATCTTTTATTGGACATCATAAATTGAGTCCTTCATTTGGGCTAATGTCTTCCTTTCCCTTTGTGCAGTACTAACCGATCCCACACATATCGAATGCTCGCCACTAGGATGCAACTTCTGAGCACACCTGTGCACTTCTAGCAGCCTTACCACAAGTCAGCGGGGTTAGCAACTAAACCTGCTAATGCCAGTTAAACTACTGTTGTAACTATGTAATTTAGATATTAGACAATACAATGTAAGTTGGAAAAAGTTGTGGTAACCATTATTCCATATTAGTTGGAAACCTAATGAATGATTCAAATTAGGTGTATGCCAGACAATTCTAAGGTAGTGAAAGGAAGATCATGAAAAATCCAAAATCCAGGGAGGTTCTGCATTCATTTTGCCTGTAAAGGTCTTAACGTTCTTGCTTTACTTTAAAGAACCACAAACTAGATCTCTTTGATACCACATTACAATTATGGTTTATGTGGGATTCCTAGGTGGCTCAGTGGGTTAAGCGTCTGCCGTCAGCTCAGGTCATGGTCCTAGGGTTCTGGGATTGAGCCCTGCGTTAGGCTTCTTGCTCAATGGGGAGCCTACTTCTCCCTCTCCCTCTGCTGTTCCCCCTCCTTCTGTGCTCTCTCTCTCTGTCAAATAAATAATTAAAATTAAAAAAATAAATTTAAAAAAATTATGGTTTGTGCAAGAAAGACAGTTTGAGCTTTTGATCACAGATGTTTACCCCTCCCCAAAAAAGTCTTTGGCTGGCCAATCTAAAGATTTCTGATAAAGATAATTATATAGAGGTTAAGTTAAAACAATTGGCTATGTATATCTCTCTCGGGAATACCTGTTTTAAGTAACTTTTGATTAACCAGTTCACTTCATGTTTCTATCTCACTGGGATAGAAGGCTTTTATGATGTTGCCCAGATCTACTGAAGCCTTTGCTAGCCTGACAAAATTCTTACCTTAGATTCTTGACTTAGTTATCATTTGTCCCTTTGCAACTCGACGCTTCATCTGCACCAGTTTCCCTGGGGCTAATTTGTGCTAACATTACCATGCCCATGTGTATCCCCACGTCAGGGCAGCTAAAACAGACCTAAGCCCTGAGGAGGGCTGTGTCTCTGAAGATGGCGCAGATGGAGGACCATGTGAAGCTACGACTTGGCATAAAGCAACGCTTAATAAATGTTGGTTGAGATAAATGTCTTTACACATCCCAGTGGGCAGTGATTCCACTCATAATTTATTTTCCTTTGGAAATACGACTGTTTCAGTAACTTTTTTTCTGAGTCTTACATTGTTGTACGAATGAGGTATTTTTTTCTTTTTCTTTTTTTTTTTTTGCATCCCATTATAAATTAAACAAATGTTGGCAAAGTCCAAGCATTATCTTACATAGGAATTGTCGTAGTGATTTATATATCATTTATAAGTAAGTCTTATATTGATTTTATCATCTTAATCATAAGTCCAGTGAATTGAATGGTTATTCTACTTAAGAACAATGGACAAAACTAAAAGAACAGATTCAAGTCACAAGTAAACAGCCTGACTTAAGGAATTCATTTAATCTAAAAGCGTAAGTAACCTCATATCACAGATAATACATTTTGTAAATTTCAACACACTAGAGTGGCATAGAGTTATGGTGAATATTACGCAGTTGCTTTGGATAGGATAACGGTTTCGATTTAAAAAAAACAACAACTTCACTGCATCCTCCTGAAACTAGTGTTTAAATAACTTCATAATACCCTTCTATAGAAAACAATGCTTATCTTTACTTTTTAATATAGTTTAACTTGGATGAGAATACAGTTCTTGTTCAACTGTAGACTAGCAGAGGAGCAATTGTTCTTTTTCAACCGTATAGTCCCAAGTAAGAGTGCTACTTCTGTAGAACTATTTTTAATAATTCAGAATTTCATTGTGAACTAGAATAGTGGATTGAGAATCATGGGACTTAGTTTCTATTTCTGACACTGTAACTAATTTGGTATTCTTTTAGGACAAGGCATTTAGCCTCTTTTTTTGTGTAGTTTTGCCAGCTGTAGATTGATATAAAAATGGCTTCTGGGATAGAATGTCTGCCAAGTAACTTTTATTAAGGAAAATATGATTTTTTTAAAAAGTTATGAATAAGAAAAAGAAGGTACGCTCTAAGTAAATGACAAGATGCATGAATCTCATGCACTGTGATAGTAGTGAAAAGGTCTGTCCGGTATAGATAAAACTATATTAATTATCAATTTCCATTTCCCTTCAGAGAAAACACCTAGAATAAACCTTTTAATTCCTTTTGAGAATATTTTAAAATGACAAAATATAAAAAAGTATTATTATTTTTCTCCTTTTTTACTTGAATGACATTTGCAAAGACCAAACTCCTTGAGGGATAGTGTGAGAATCACATGCTCCACCACATACTGTTCCAGCAAAGTTTGGATGATGGTGTCTAGTCTTTGTTGAAACTGGTCACAGTTAGAATTAAGAATGGAGGTTATCTAAGTCAATTTCCAACCTGAGGTTCCCTCAAAGTTTGAAAATGTAATATGCCTTCATCATTCTTGCTTCTGATGTCTTTTCCTTGCTTAGCCGAAGCATTATATTTATCCTCAGGATGAGATTCTTCTGTGGAATGAAAACAAGGTTAGACCTCTCTGGAAACCAAGATTTAATAAATTAGATGTGCTGGTACTTTGTACCAGTATTACTCACATTTTGACTCTTGCAATTGCTAATTCACTTTTTCAAAGGAGATAGTATTTACAGTCCCCACAGTTAGTCCCTTGCTAACGTAGGCCTAAATAATTCATCTAACATGCCTGTCATTTCCTATTTCTAGCCGCTCAGAAAATACTGCTCTTGTCAAACTTAAGTCTGTTGCAAGTAACCCTATGAGAGTTCCAGAAGTGTCTTTGCAGAGCAGAGCGGAGGCAGAATGCTTCCTTTCTTTTCCCAGCCCTTTGTAGTTATCAGACTCTGGGAAACTGAAGTCGCCAAGTTTATGTCAGAGATGAAAAGATTCTCAAATTAGTTCTGGGTCTCCAGAGGGCACCTCAATGACTTAATGTTATTAGTATATGTTTATTATTAGGCAGTCATCTCAAGTTTAGTACTGTAAATTTTAAAGAACAATAAGAAGGAGTCCTTTACTTCTGAGATGCTAAAATGCTAACATTAACCACTATCTACAAAAAGGAGAAGGGAAGGAGGGAAAAAGGAAATTACTAGGAGAGAGGAATAGAGGACAAACAGTTTGCTGACTAAAATAAAATATAAGTTAAGAGTTCCAGAGAAATAAAGAGGATTTATTCCTCTCCAGCTTTCTTCAGACTGCATTGCCTACTTGAAATGTCCATCCTTCCTTGTACGGTTTAAGAGTATTGACAATGATTTACTCTTTGCTGGAATCCCTGCTGTTTGCATTCTAAATTTAGTTTGCAAAACTAAAATTCAAACATCAAACAATTGCCTTTATTTACACGAGATCTCATATTTCTTTTTGGTTGCAAATAAGCATTCTTCATTTTTTGTTAGCATCTAACAAACAGATGGACAAATGAAAAGAAACTTCCAGTTCTGTTTAAGATACCTTGTGCTTGGTTTTCTATTTTCTTTCTTTCTAATGATTTTCTTTCTATTAGAGATGGAGCCATAGTTCCTACCTTATTTAAAGCAAGTTTCAGATAAAAAAGCTCTCCAAAATGG
Organism: Procyon lotor; assembly: GCA_028646535.1. Lineage (NCBI taxonomy): Eukaryota > Metazoa > Chordata > Mammalia > Carnivora > Procyonidae > Procyon > Procyon lotor. The sequence goes on from CM053604.1 coordinate 117,507,302, forward strand.
AAGAGCCCCAGGCAGGAATTTGATGTGGCAGTGAACACCTGTTTTATTACAGTTGGATGCATCTAACCATCTCATAACTATGGTCAAAGGAAATGAGAATACTTTTCTTTCTGTATTTCCTTCATTCTTTCCTGGTCTCGCATTATTCCTTTTCAGTTCTCTCTTATTATTTTTCTTTTTTTTTTTTCTTTTTTAAATCCTTCTTTCTCCCCTCTCTACCTTTCTTCAGATAATGGCTCTTATGGCTCAAAGACTAACTTAGCACTTTACATCCCCCGTATGCTTTCAAACTAGAATTTGGGAACACCATTGATTTCCTTTTTATTTCCAATTAAAAATGTCTTGGTATCTCATGAAGAGGGTTTTTCAAAGAAGCCTGACCATGGACTGATTTGATTTTGTTTTTCAGTGTTTATATTTTATTTGGGACTGCTGCACTTACTAGCACTGTGCAGCTGTGTACTGCCCATCCACCCTGAGTTTGATTTCAAGCTTAATTCAAGCACCCTCATAAGAAATATACTCAAAGGGTATATTCAGAGAAGATTTTGAAAAAAACACCTGGTTTTGCTCCAGGGGATTGTACTACATTGGACCCACCTCTGACAGCGGGGAAGTACTGAACAATTCTAGTATTGGTTTGAGATTTTACTATTTTCTTATATATTAGAGATGTTAATTACTAAAACAACTTATACAACTTGGAATGATTATGTAGAGATTGGGTTAAAACTTAATGTGGCCAAGGGTGCTTGGGTGGTGCAGTTGGTGAAGTGTCCAACTGTTGGTTTCAGCTCAGGTCTGATCTCAGGGTCCTGAGACTGAGCCGCACAAGAGCCTCCCTGCTTATCACAGAGTCTGCTTATCCCTCTCCCTCCCCATGTGCCCCTTCACTCTGGCCCCACCCCTTCGTGGCACATGTGACTGTGTGTGCTCTCTGTCTAAAATAAATAAACAAATCTTGAAAACAAAAAACAAAGACAAAAAGAACGGCTTATGTTGAGGTAATTATAAGCCTTTGAACCAAAGGGTGAGGTGAACTGAGAACTATCTCAGGTTGCATAGCAGTTTCTTACATATCAGAATGTAATATAAGAAACTTTTACTAGATTGTAAGGCAGTATATTTGCAGATTAAATGACCCTGACCACAAGAGGGCCACATACATTGACCAAATTACTAACAAGTGCAATCAGTCAGTGTTAGTAAAAGAGCAACCATTCAAGGTATTTTCAATGGGAAAGAATTTAATGTAAGGAATTGGAGATCTATAGCATCTTTGGAAAGAAAGGGGGAGTGGAGGTCAGAAAACTACCACCAGTCCTCAAGAGTTCAAGAAATTTCGTATTTCACAGGAAACCACTGCCTATGATCTCACTTGCCTGAAGTCTGAAGGGAGCTTGATGCTTTCGTATTAGGTGCAGGTTTCCTAAGTTGAATGCAAGAAAAAAGAAATCACAGGAAAATAGAGCTAAGTTGTTGCCACATTTATTCCCTTGAATTCTAGTTATAGCTGAAGACTGGATACAACTTGCTTTATATTCAATGATGTTTTCATTCATTAAAGAGATTGGGCTTAAATGCCATCAACATAAACGTGACGGCTCTAAAATGCCCAAGTCTAAGATACATCTAATGGCAATTTCTAGGGCCAATTTGGAAAATCAAGCTTGATCAGGAGACTGCAAGAAGGTTATGCTGTAGGCTTCAGTGGCCATCAGAGAGATCAGTCCAATTAAGCTGGAAGCAAGGCAGTGTCTAGAATGGGGCTAAATGTTTGGAGTTGAAGGGATTTGAATGGAGGTCCCTACTTAACCTGCTGCAAGATATAGATGAACATGCTAACAGAAGAATAGTCAGAGGAAAGGTAAAACTTCCAAATGCTACTGAAAAATCAGAGACTCTTATGTCCAAAATTCTCCCTGACCCCCTTCAATTATTAATGGGTTTACCTAATCAACAACTATTTACAATGTCTACTATTAGCCAGCTAGAGAATCATTAAAAAAAATCAGTTTGACATCGCCCCTTCTCTTGTCTCTCTGACCTGCCGACATCTAGGTGAAGTGAGGAAAGCTGAGGAAAATGGGCATGGACATGATTTAAAGGGCATGACACATTTTCATTCTGAGGGACATAAAGCATCATATTGAGGCAATTAGGAGTCACAGTAATAAACAGGAAATTCTGCCCAATAGAAAAGACATTTCTAAAGATTATTCCCATCTCTCTTTTTTTCATTTTTATGGCAGTTACATCATTTTATGGCCTTTTATGACTTTTTTATGGCACTAAAACTCCAGAAGCTTTTTCAGCACATTACAATATTTGAAAACAGCCTTCACAGATTGTTGAATTTTCAGAGTTGGTTGTAACTTAGAATGCATTCAGTTTAACCCTCAAATCATCTCTTTTCACTAGAAAGAAAAGCTATTGCTACTATAAGTCATCTTGTCTGTGATGTCTTAACACTGTAAAAATCAATAGTCAGTAAAGATGTGGGTTGCCTCTACATGTCTGATTTATTCGTGGGCACTATAGTTATATTACTTGAGAAACTGTTTTTCTCAGACACTTTCTCTTGTGTTTTTGGTTTTTTTTTTTGCTTTTTTATTTTAGCTTTATAAATGGCTGAGGGCTCTAATATTATGACTCATTCCAATGGTATTAATGGGACACTTCATGTTTAGAAGATGAAATAGCACCTGGGAAACTGTGGAATCTTCTTCCCAGGAGAGGCAGTCATACTATTTGGGAGAGCTGGTATGCTGAGTGAGTCAGACCTCAGAAAACCAGAGTCCAGCCCAAGGGACCTGAATTTTTGAGCATCTAACTCTTCTGTTGCACTCATTTTAAATTCAGTTGCTGTCTTAGAACAAAGCGAAAATTTGGACAGGAGTAACATTTTACAAAGAGTTCCGATATGTTTCAAACTCACTTGTATATCAAAGTGAGTTGGTTCATTTACTAGCCACGTAGCAGGATGGGGTCCTGTGGTAGTTCAAGGGTCAGGGTCCAGAGTTGTGCAAACACAGAGTGTGCAGAGGCACAAAGAGAAGGTTGCTTCCCAGGTGTTACACTCATAGTCTCAACACACGCACACATGTTCACCCTTTTGTGCTCAGGGGTAGTAGGGAAGCATCAGAGTTTCCCACTCTCCAGGGCCATAGAGTTTGCCCAGTGTAGACTGTTGAATCCCAACGATGTTCCTTTTGTAAGTCATCAGAAAAAACCTATTTCAATAAAGGCTGAACACAAATTTCTTACCAATTTAGTAGTAAAGGGGATCAGAACTCATTAAAATTGATTCAGAAACATTTTTTTCAAATGTGATGTGTCCTGTTTCTGAGCACGGTGTTGGTGTCAGTTCACAGCTAATATGTATTAATTATAATAAAATTGTATAATTGATGACAGAAATATCTAGATAGGTAACATTTTGGCAGGATTAAAGAATTTTCCTGTTATTTTACATGATGTAGGAGAGGATTAAACAGATTAGTTATGTTTTTCCTTTAAATTTAATCTTGA
>CM053604.1:117511332-117573254 GCA_028646535.1 Procyon lotor
TCTTAGTGTATGAGTTTTCATATTATTTCTTGACGTTTTAAAATGTTGTTTTTGCTTAAATAATGTCAAATACATTCTTTTAAAGTCATCTGCATTTTCCTAAGCTATTATGAATAACCGACTTTGTCATTGTAAGTAGACACCTCAAGTGGGCAAGAAATTTAGGATTTTTATCCATCCTCCATAACGCAAATGCACTACATAATACGTCATGTTATTTAGATAGACATAGCACTCTTTACTGGCTTTTTTCTTTCCTTAAAGTTATATAAGGAAAAAACTTGAGTGTGTAAACAGTGTTATGTAATTATACGGGCAGCATTTGGTGCATTAGCAGCACTTTCCAAATAAATGATAGAATTCAGTTCAGAGAGCAATTCTGTCCCAGTGCTGTCACTGGTAGTTGGCAGTGCTAAGCACTATCAAGATTCGAGAACAACCTCATAATACACATCTCTGGACTAACCACAGAATTTAACCCGCCAAGATCCTGATGTGCCTCAATGGAAAAGCGTGAGTTAAAAGAAGGATGTCCCAAATTCCTAGCCTTAAAACCAAAGGCAGAGAAGGGTCCCACGAGACTGTGTTTATACGTGTAAGAAGCTAAAGAAAACATCCTATTCTAACTGTATCCATTCTTATCTTTTCTCGATTGAAAGGCGCAATATATACTCTATGAATTCAAGAAAAATTATAGCATGAAATCCTGATATTTATTTATGGCTAAATGGCATACATTATTTCCAATAGTATACACATTAGAAATCTTATATTAAATGTACATTTTATTTTTTTTAAAGATTTTATTTATTTGAGAGAAAGAGGACAAGTATGAGGAGGGGCTGAGAGAGAAACTGGCTCCCCGCTGAGCAGGGAGCCCCACCTGTGGTTCGATCCCAGAACCCTGAGATCATGACCTGAGCCAAAGGCAGATGTTTAACCAACTGAACCAACCAGGCATCCCAAGTGTATATTTTAGAACATTTCAATAAAAGTAATTATGCTTTTTAGTTTTAATTATTAGTTGTACAAAGCATTTTGTACTGACATTCATTTTGTTATCAGTATGCTCAATAATGGTAATGTGGATAAATAGTCCTCCTTAGCTTTTTAATATTGGCTTAATATTAATGTGATGCAGGGATGTGCAAGTCAGTTTCTAAATTCAGTTTACTTAGATACTGGGTTTTAATGGCTCTCGTAGCTAAAAATGTATATGTATCTCAAAAATATTCACTAATTCAAAAGTGGAAGTGATACCTCACTGGTTATATTTTTCTACATTATAATTTTTAAAAATATTTAATCACAAGTTTTCATTAAAAAGCATTACTAATAAGGATTTTATTATAAATAAAGTGTTTTATGTTTATGAAAACAAAAACATTTCAAAATTATTTTTTCTCTCTCATAATTTTTTGTGTTTTCATGTATACAGTTTATTAATAAAGTGTGCATATAGTTTATAAATTGTAATGCACAATCAATATATAAATATTTAGAACTCATACTGAAAAAATTTAATGTTTGGAGTCTTAGTTATGTATTACTATCTAACAAATTACCAAAACCTCAGTGGCTTAATATAACATACTCATATTACCTCACAGTTTCTTAGGATCAGAGTTTTGGACACGGCTTATCAGGGATCCTCTGCTCAGGACTCCTTAAGGCCACAGTCAAGACATCAGTCAGGCTCTGTTCTTATCTGAGGCTTGACTGGAAAAGAATGTATTTGCAAGTTTACCCAAGCTGCTGGCAGAATTTGCTTTCTCATGGAAAAAGATACAGCCATAGCAATAAAAAATAAAAACTGTAGATAAATGAGGCCCCAGCTTTCTGTCAGCTATTGATTGCAGGCTGTTTCAAATGCCACGCTCATCTTCTTGCCACATGGGCCACCCAATGTGGACACGAACTTCTTCAGAGCCAGTTAGGGAGAAAGAGCCTCTAGCAAGAAGGGTGCTATAATCTGATGTAACCCATCTGTGACATCCCATCACTTTTGCAATACCTTACTGGTTAGAACCAAATCACACACCCCATCCACACTCAGGAAGAGTGTATTATATAAGGATGTGAACACCAGAGGCAGGGATCTTTGTGGGTCACCTTAGACTTTGTACTTCACGGTTGGGTTGTTTAAGAAAGAAAAAAATTAAGATCTGGAGATCACTACTTTACACCAACATGGGATGGTTTGGTTATGACTATAAAATAAACAAGAAAATCATACTGAGGGGTGCCTGAGTGGCTCAGTTGGTTAAGCGGCTGCCTTTGGCTCAGGTCATGATCTCAGGGTCCTGGGATGGAGCCCTGCATCGGGCTCTCTGCTCATCGGGGAGCCTGCGTCTCCCTCTCCTTCTGTCTGCCTCTCTGTCTACTTGTGCTCTCTCTCTCTATCTCTCTATCAAATAAATAAAATCTTTAAAATAAAAAAAAGAAAAGAAAAGAAAATCATACTGAATAATTCAATTAACTTTTCTTTCCATATTTTAAGTGATTTTTGGAGTTGCTAAATATTCAAGTTCATTGGTTTTTAAGATTCTTATGTGCCTTAAACAACCACTTCATTCTTCCTTATACACGTTCTTAGCTTGCAGGATTATTAGTTAATCCAATGTGATTCCATTAAGAGCTTGATTGATATAAAAATTTTTAAACACTTTTCCTTCTCTGTCAGTTATCTGTTGTTACATAACAGGTCACCCCAAATGTTGAAAATAAAACAATGACAATATTTTTCACCGTTGTGTAGGTGGTCTGAGCCCATTTGAAGGGATTTTCTGCTGTTTATGGCTGTGGCTAGACTGGAGGTGGAAAGACTGAAATTGCCTTTCTCATACATCTAACACCTCAGCTAGTGACGCTACTTAAAATTATAGTTTTATTTTGTTATTTTTATTATTTATTTTGTTTATACATTTCCCCATAAAATGTTGCTTTTATTTCATTGTGGATATATCTTTTTTCTTTTTTTTTAAGATTTTATTTATTTATTTGACACAGAGAGAGAGAGATCACAAGTAGGCAGAGAGGCAGGCAGAGGGAGAAGGGCAAGCAGGCTCTCTGCTCAGCAGAGAGCCTGATGCGGGGCTTGATCTCAGGACCCTGACATCGTGACCTGAGCTGAAGGCAGAGGCTTTAACCCACTGAGCCACCCAGGCATCCCGGATATATCTTTTCTATAAAAATAATACAGCGATAGCAATAAAAAAATGAAAACAGGATTTTAGAAAATAAACATTTATTTTGAATGCCCCCCAAAAAATTGGTTAAAATACCCAATATTTATATGCATTTATACAGAAACCAGTGTGTCATGAGTGACAAGAGCTAAGATCCTTTCTTAATCAATAAGCATAAGAGAAAAACAAATCAGAGTTTTTCCCTATTTGCTCAAAAAGCACAGAAATCTCATGGTTTAGGGGAAAAGAAAATTGGTTTAGAGGGAAAGAAAATTCTACACACTAGCGAAGAACTCTAGGAAATAACTCTGCCCTCCCTGCTCCCCATCATAAAAACTTAAGGTCCAAAGGAGGAGACATACAGAAGCTCTTATTTGATTCTTGAATTTCCTAAGGTGGGGGTGCCTGGGTGGCTCAGTGGGTTAAAGCCTCTGCCTTTGGCTCAGGTCATGATCTCAGGGTCCTGGGATCGAGCCCCGCATCGGGCTCTCTGCTCAGCGGGGAGCCTGCTTCCCCCTCTCTCTCTCTGCCTGCCTCTCTGCCTACTTGTGATCTCTCTCTCTGTCAAATAAATGAATAAAATCCTTAAAAAAAAATAAAAAAGCATTTCCTAAGGTGGAGGAGATCTATACCCAATTTTTTATCTGGAACACTGGTAATGAGAAGCCCCACAGGAGCTCTCCACATTAGCACGGTCTAGTGGAAAAACAGATGAATCTTCCCATGTTCCTGTAGTGTCCAGAATTTAGTGAGAAGCTAAATACAAGACTAGTAAGTTTTCTCCACAAGGAAGGACTTTAGAAGCAGAAATTGGCATGGATCACACAGCCAGATACAGCTACAAACAACAATGCCTTAGAAATTGACAGTACAGAGTAATTTTGTCTCAGACACTGAGGTATTGTCTGTGTTAGTGGAGGTCAGAATGGACAGCTACTCACTGAAGATCAATCACTTCACCTAGATGCTAGCATACCACTACAGTCACCTGTTACCAGAACTCAGGTTGTCTTCCAAAGAAAAGCCTAAATGACACACTTTAAATTAAACACGTTTAAACTTGAAAGGATACTGTTTTCTGGAAGCTGACTTCAGATAGAATAGAAACCCAAAAATAAAGTTAAATTAAGAATAGAAAAATAGAGAGCATTATATTTTTCATGTACCTCAGTTTATGGCCTGTGTAGTTCCAAATCATTGATCTGTTTACTCACAAAATTAAAATTCAAAGCTGGGAGTCCTCTGAGAGAATTTATTGGTTGTTTGTTCAACTCTGAAAAAATGCTGATTTATGTGTCATGTTTAAATACGAAGGCTCAAATTCAGAGGATAATCCTAAGAGTTTGATGGTAAAATAATTTCAGTTATTGATTCTATAACTTTAGGACAAATAGGTGTCATATGCAGAAGTTGTGGGAAAAAACACCCACACGCTTGAGCCCCACTCCGAAGAGACTTTGATTTAGTGGCTCTGGAATGTAGTGAGGCCATCTGCATTTTTACTACCTCAATACTTCAGTCAAAGGGAACAAATAATTGGAAAGGAGGAAAGGGAACCCTTTCAACACTGTTGGTGGGACTATAAATTGGTGCCGCCATCACAAAAGGTAGTATGGAGGTTATTCAAAATTAAAAATAGAACTACCATATGATCCAGTAATCCCACATCTGAGTGTATATCCAAAGGAAATGAAATCACTATCTTGAAGAAATATCTGCACCCTCATGGTCGTTGCAGCATTATTCACAATAACCAAGGTATGGAAATAACAACCTAGGTGTTCATTGATGGACGAATAAAAAAAAAAAATGTGGTATATATATTCAATTGAATATCACTCAGCCTTTAAAAAGAAAAAAATCTTGTCATTTGAAACAACATGGATAAAGCTGGAAGACATCATGTTAGGTGGAATGAGCCAGACACAGAAAGATAAATATTGTATGATCTCATTCATGTGTCAAACAGATAGCAGAAAGCAAAAGTTACCAAGGGCTAGGGAGTGGGGGAAACAGAGAGATGTTGGTTAAAGGTTACAAAGTTTCAGTTATTCAGGATGAATAAATTCTAGAGATCTCATGTACAGCCTGGTGACTACAGTTGTAATACTGTCCTATATATTCGAAACTTGCTGAGAGTAAATATTAGTTGTTCCCACACACACGCAAAAAGTATGTAAGGTGATGGATATGTTAATTAGCATAATTGTAGTAATCATTTCACAATGTGTACATATATCAAAACATAATATTGTATACCTTAAATATATATATGTTTTATTTGTCAATTACATCTCAATAAAACTGGAGAAACAAAAGGCCAACTTAACTTATCCCCCCACAAAAAGGCCAACAGAGCAAAAAAAAAAGTAAAATTCAATGTTTTTGGCATATTCATATGGCTGTGCAACCATCAGCAATATCTGATTCCAGAATACATATTTTTTAATCTTGTAAATACATTAGAGTAAACATACATGTGAAATTTTAAAATGATGTCAAACTCAGGAGTTCCCACTCAGAAATGAATCTTTATCCACTCCCAGGATAATTCTAGATGCCAAAGGCAGCACATGAAAAACCTCTTCTGTGATCTTTCTTGGGAATTTCTCTAGATTTGCTTTCCTTCTATGTCTTTACAAACGCTTTCTCCTTTAGTTCCCAAGCTCCGTGGCCTCACATTTGGCTCCTGTTTAAAATATTGCCTCATTTAGATCATGAATGTTTTTTGGAATGTTGGTCTTGGTTCTGACCTAGCAATCCATACGATGCTATATATACTTGTTCCCAAGCTCCTCATTCTGCAAAGTATCCAAATGCTGACTTCAGTCCCTCACTCTCTCGCCGTTCCAGGGAGATCAGACCTGATACTTGCCTCTATTTCTGAAAGATTCTGTGATTGCATCATTTACTATTCATCCAGTTTATTTCTATTCCATTCTATTCAATACTGCATCCATATGCTTAATGGAAAATTAACTCTTATTATGGTGTATTTCATCCAAAGCAATATGCAGCTCCTTAGTTTTTACCCTGAGAGTTGTTTGGGGGCTTTTTCGATTCCCTATAATTCACTGTATAATTTCCATAATTTCTCTTTTTGGTTTTGCTCTTAGAACTGACAGACATAGTGGTCGATGTATTTCTTTTCTCTTGTTGTACAGCAAGGAGTCGTTTATTTTGCTAAGAAAAGACATTTTATTTGGAATAAAACCCCATTTCTACGTACTTGGGCTTTTTAGCCATAAAGAATAGCATACTGGTAACTCCGGAGCTGGGAGATGACACAGATTTTTGCATTTTTTTCTTCAAACAAAAAAAATGAAAACGAACTGCTTTCCACATTTTACCTTTTTGGTATATGCAAATAAAATCCTAGGGGCTTGCATAGAAAAAAACCTTAAAAAAGGATGTAATTCATTTAACTAGGAGCTCATAGGGAAAGTCAATTCTAGAAATCACAAGACCAAAGTGATTGATTGGTTGCTAAAAGCTTTGCTACTTTCACTAGAAAATGCTTAAGTTCTTATTTCCGATAGTCCAGATATGAAAATGTGACTCAGATAGAATCGACACAGAAGAATAAACCGAAGCAAAGAGAAATGTCTGATGGTTTGATTGATGTGTGAGTTTGCACCCAATGAACCAAAAAGAGAGATAAGTAGCTCGCATTACTTTCTGAAAAACCAATCACTAGATTTCAATGCTGTCTAAAAGGAATAGAAAGAAAAACTCATCAACAGGAATTCCTTCTTCAGTGTAAAGTAGATCATAGGAACATTTTCTCTTAAATGTTAGTAGAAGACATCTCATCATAGGGAGAAAGAATAAAATTGACTTGGCTACAAGGAGCAAGGCTGATGCAACTATGTGCATTCCTAAAGTCACTCCTTTTCATGTCTAGATGGTTCTATCAATACAAAGAATGGGAGCTTAGTGAAAAATCTAAAGAAGTGTGAAATCAAGACAAAATGATAATATTACAAATGTAGATCTTTGAGTCCACAGAATTATATCACTGGACGCTGTTTTTAAATCAAATCAGACTTTACAAATCATTTAGGCCAATCTCCTCATTTTGTAGGGAAAAAAATAAACAAGCTAAAGTTCAGAAGATAATGTCTTGAATTAGACACCTAAAAACTACATAATATAAACTTTAGAACCAGATGTCAACTCTCTATTCTTTACCTTGAGTGATTTTTCACATGTTCCATACTGGAGTGAACTGACAAATCACAGACTAAATAATATATATATTAGCGATATACTCAAGATATTTTCTTTAGCTAGTAATTATGATGTAAGCCAGAATCATTAAAGGATGGCTTTATTTAGCTTAACACTTATCCAAAAAAAATTAGTTATTTACTATAATAAAAAAGTATTACAATAAGTATTTCCCACAAATTTTTCTGCCAAATGTTGTGTTGTTACATTCTCTCAAAATATTGGGAAATTCTAAAATTATTAATTTAAAATTTTTAAGATACTTTACAAAGCAAATAATTAAATGTCCATAAATAAGAATATTTTAAAAATATAAGATAAAAGAAGTAAGAATATTTTTAAATGTCACCGCTAATAAATTTTATTTGTATTGCATGTATTTGCTACCTATAAAATTGTTCTTTGCCAATATTGTAAAAGTTACTAAAATTTAAACCACAGAAGATAATATGGAGTCACATGTTTACTTAAATGGAATATGGGCAGACAAGAGTGTCCAGAAATGCAGATAGTTGTTTCTAAGCATAACAATAGGGTATTATTATACATAAACAAATTAAAATAAAATAAAATGTTCAAAGATCTATAAGGACAAAATAACTACCTAAGGAATATGAAAAAGTGAGTTATCCTAGCCTCTCCTCTCCTAGGAGTTCTAATTCATCCATTTGTGAACCACTTCCAGGTTCCTAAAACCTTCCATTTTAATACATAATTCCTCTTCTTAAAAGGAATTCCTTTTTTAATTCCCTACTTCCCACAGGGCAAAGTCCATGTTTTTTATTCTAACATGTAAAATCCTACATAATCTTAACTTCTATTACCAGTACCTTCCAGTGTTTCAGTGATTACAAACTCTGTTTTATTTCTACTTCCCTCCCAATCTACTGCATCCTGTTGGTCTTGTGGGAATGCATCACAGTGAGTCTTGTCTCCCTGCCTTTTCTATGGTTCTGTCACTCACCCACCTCATCAGGAACAATCTTGTCCTCTTGAGTTACTTCCCATGGTATCTTTCTGTGAATACTCTGCTTCCTGGAAGATCTCTACATTATTAATTATTTTAATGATGTTATCAATAGTTTTATTCTTTCAGCCATCATATGTAGCTCCTGTGGTGGGTATCACACCAATTTGGAATAAGAATTGTTAGTGTTCTACTCGGTATCTCAAAAGATGTTTTGTGTAGCCCTGTGAGTATAATAGCCATTCCATAAATAGTAAATACACAAATAATATGTTTTAGTAAGGAACATATTTTCAGGTGACAAAACAAATAAAGTAATTTTCTCAGTTGTCAATTTTAGGATTGAAGCCCAGAATTATCCTCTGAGCTAATTTCTAATTTCTAATTCTAGTAAGTTCTAAGTTCTCATCTCTCCACGTGGAGTACTATAACATAGACATTGAAACACTGAATAGGCCAAGAGCAAGAGATAGTCTGAAATCCATTGACTGCACCTAAATCTAAAACTAAGATGTTGGAGGGAAAAATCTTCTGTGTCTTAAATCAAATCTAAAGATGACAGGTAGTGTGAGACAATGGAGATTATTTGCACAAGAAACAGGGTAAGAGTTCACAAACATAAAGACCACCCTTTGGTTTTTTTTCACATTTCTATGAATCATTCTTAACAGAAGTAGTTAAACTGCCTTTAGATCCACATATCAAATGATTTTTAAATTTTGCATATCCAATTTAATTCACTTTTTAAATTTATTTATTTGAAGAGAGAGAGAGCAGGAGTAGGACAGAGGGAAAGAATATCAAGCAGACTCCTTATTGATGAGGGGCTGCATCTCACAACCCTAAGATCATGACCTGAGCCAAAATCAAGAGATGGATGCTTAACAGACTGAACCATCTAGCTGCCCCATTAATTCAGTTTTTTAAATCAAAGCCATGTAAGAATTGTACAAAGGGAGAGTCACTTTTACCATCTTTTCCCACCTCTCCACTCCCATTCTGCACCCAAGTGCACTTATCCATTTTTGTTTCAATTTTTCTACTGATCATCTCTCACATTCTAAGCTTCTCCCTTGTTTCTTGATTCACAAACTTTCAACTTTATATATTTGCATCCTGATACGATAAATGAGTTTTGTCCACTAGTAAGGATACCCACCTCCACGTGGGCTCATTCTCCTCTGAATGTGAGAATATTGTAATTCTCAATTCTTAACTGATTACCCCTGAAAAATTTTAAAATCTATTCAATTTTACAATTCTTGTTCTATTGACCATAGACACTTTTATCTTGACTCCCTGCTCTTGGAGATGAAGACTAGCTCCAACTTATTTCTAAGTGTGCTTAAAATAAGAAACTGAAACTGATATCCGGAAAGATGCCTTCAGATGAATTGAGAATAGAAAACTAAGTTGAAGATGTCTTAATGCTCCTTCATTGTTGTATGTTTTTTATTCTGATTTCAAGGAAATGGGCTTTGGAAGTTTACAGTGAAGAAAATGTTTCTTAGTATGCTAACATCTACAAGAATGTAATTTTTTATAGCTGTGAAAGTATGAGACAAAAATGATAAAAGAACTTATTATTACTTTTAATGGGAAGAAACTATTTCTTTGCTTTTCTCGTTGAGTATTCCATCAAGTACAGCAAGTTCACATATAACACACTTTTTGTGTTATAACACACATATAACACTTTTTAATATCTTTTTTCAAACATAGCTACTCTGAAATTCAACAGAAGAAATACATATAAATTATTAGAAAAGCATATTTAAGCCTATCAGTTTTGGGGGGATAGATTTGTGTTGTGGCAGAGAGTATGAGGCCAGAGCAGCAAATGGTCAATCACGTGATGAATATTAGATGGGGATCTAATTTTTATTTCATTGGTCACTAATAACAATTTGTTACAAAACTTGAATGAAAAGTTACTATCTAAGCAATTTCCAAGCTTCTAAAAGTGGAAGATACAAATCATCACCTGATTTCACAGTTTAATGTGTAAAAGTGAACTTCACCAGTTTTCTAGGAGACTGTGCTAAAGCTATCTTTGGAGGAACATCATATGATAGCAGTGTGACTCTATTGGATATTTGGTCTCTTTTAAAGCCTGAATGGGGGTGGGGAAAGAAATCAAAATAGATGTTGTGCAATGTCATGCCAATTACAATATGTAAAGGCAAACAAGAGTGGTGGAGAAATAATGCACAATTGCTACAGACGGGTTTCCAAGAAGCAACCTTTGAGATGCCGTGGTGTCCAAGAAGTGTATTACCCTTTATAATGCAATCTCAGGATCAGCTCTTGGGATGGAAAGAAAGTAGTACTGTAGAGGGAGAAGTTTTGCTGAGGTACAGTCATAACTAGGGACACCCTGAAGCTGATAGCAGGGATAGCCTTCAGAGGTTTCCTCAACTGAAATGAAGACATTGAGTTTTTCTAACCCACTCCCCATTTCCGACCTCCACACCAACCCCAGGTTGGATGCTTGCTGCCCTGAGGAAGGTTTGGCTATGGCAAGCTGGCAGGAGAGAGCAGAGAACTGAGGATGCTCGTGGGTGTCATTCCTAGCAGCTGGGGGAATAAGCTCTTCAGTTCTGAAATGGGAACTGGGTGGGACACCACAGCATCCCAATACCGTTTATCCCTCCACCACAGCAGGGGTAACAGCTGAAATTGGGGCGACCACTGACTTGTAGTAGTTTAGGGTCATCTTCCAGGATCCCTCCTGATTTTTCAGGGCCAGAAAGGTGGATTAACTGAAGATATGATGGGGCTACCAACCCTACATGTTTTGGGTTTTTATGGCACTTATCTCTTCCATTGCCCTGTAAATGTGAAATTGTGATTTCATTCTCAATATACTAACTTGGCTGTGTGTGTGTGTGTGTGTGTGTGTGTGTGTGTGTGTGTGTGTGTGAAGGAGGTGGTAATTTTTTTAAATTTCAATGTAATATTATATTACCAATCAAGGAATCAATGGGAGGGACATTATGTCAACTGCAAAAAGTACCCATTCTAATCATACATTTTGAGACTGAAGAAATGACAAATGGATGAATCCATGGATCCAATGACAGTAGATCATAGGCCTTCACTATACAAGAGGGCCTAAAATGATTCAGGTGTCTGGGTACCAGTGGCAATTCAGACTTCAGACCAGTAACACTAAAAATTATAAGGCATTCTCTTTTTTTCCAGTATAAAACTTCAAGAGTAAATGCATATCATCCCTTTGTGAAAGATGAGAAGAATTATTACATGTATATCTACTATGGTGTGTGGGTCCTTTCTTTCAAGAACTTACTAAAGATCTGGTATGAATATGAACTTGGGTACAAAACTTAAGTAATGAATCATGATTTCTTAACTGGTGTGTTTATACTCAACCTCATAATCACCTCCCATTGACTTTTTCTGGTTAAGTAGATTAAGAAATACCTTTGTTGGCTGACAGACAATCTACATAGTCCCTGGAGATACCACGTACTATTAATTATCTTCAGAACTCTTTGTGGGTCAGGCCTCCCTGGCTACCACTGAGACCTCATTATTCATTATGATAATTGCATCTGCCTGACTTCTGTCTGCCTCTAGTATGTCAGAATCCTTCAGTGATAGCATCTCTTACCCTCAGCCCTGACTTACAGATGATGACTACCACTGAGCTACTTGATGATACCAATGCCTCTTCCTCATCCCATTCCTTCTGATATGGTAAGCAGAATGTCCTCTGGGTCCTCCCCTAGAAACTCTCAGAGCGTTTCCAGCCTTGTATAATATAACCATTTTGGTACGTGCATGAATCTAAGGTTTTTGACCTTCTTTCTACTGTCTTCCATGGCCAGTCTCACATTTTTACTCTATTTAGCATGGGCTAACACTTTCTTTAAGCTCCTAAGATTCATTCTAGAAGCATATTAGCATCATCTCTTACCCAGTCCTAAATTCCCCCCAAAATATTCCCATATTCATAATTTTCTCCTTTTATAACTTTATATTCCACTGGCCTTGATCCAAGACTCCAGAGTCCAGTCCAAATGTCTTCTCACATTTCCTGCTAATATATGATCATTGGTCCTGCATCTCCTCTGGAGTCCCTTTCCCTTCTAACCAAACCCAGCATTTTGCCAGTCAAGTGACACTGTTACTAACTGTAGTTATTGCCATGGTGGTCAGGAGAAGAGATGGGTAAGACCTGGAGAATGACACAAAATAACTTAGGGGCACTGCCATCAGTTTCATCTTTAAGGAGTGTGGAGGAAGCAGTTTTCCTTAACAGAGAGGAGGGGGCTATGTCTTCAGGCTCAAAGTTTCAGAAGAAGCAGAGATTGAAGATTTTTCATATTTCATCACTCAGATAGCCTCATCCCATACCCCAGAATCCCATTCTTTCTGAACCAAGACCCTGCCTCATTAAGGAATTTAATCTTCTGTATAGATATGATATACTTTTATTAAGTCTTATCCCTAGTCTTCAACTTTCTTTGTCCTCTGGCTCCTCTTTCTATGCTGCCAGGGAGGCTTTTTGACTTCCACAGTCAACTTTCAATTGACAGTTAGCTGCCTTTAGATATTCATTGTGTCTTTCCAGAGCATCAATTGCCCCTAGCAAATATCCAATTTCATTTTCCTTATATCTGCTCTTTCTTCCATATTTCTCATGTGTCTGGTACATTGCTCCCACTAATTCACTTCTTTCCACTGGTAGGTCATCCAACCTACCACTAGTGACAGTTTTAACAATTCCACCACCACCTAGTACCAAGATCATTGTCCACACATCCTGCATTCACTAATGTGACAGGGTCCTCACTGACAGTGAGACAAGGAGTGTCCCAGCTTCCCAATCTCATCATGGCATCCGCTTTCTCAGACCACTCCTGGCACCAGCTGTTACAGACTGAGTTCCCCAGCGAGCAGACTCTGATATGAGGACTTGGAGATTCCTGGGCAGGAAGTGTACCAGGGAGCCCTCTTGGGACTAACAGCTTTGGTGAAGAGATATGGAGAAGGATGTGGCAGCAGCAGGAGTGGGAGAGTAGTAGGCTCACAACCAGACCTCAGCCACCTTTGTAGGAAAGGCTAGAGCTGGGATGACTTCTCAGAAAAGCTGTGGGGAGCAGACAGAGTACTTATACCCCACACCAACTTCCTTCTGGAAGTTTTTGGGAACTTGGTCACAGTGCTTTTCTTCAACAGAGAGTAATTCCCAGAGAAAACTGGCAGCTGGCTGTCATTTAATGGCATTAGCCATGTCAATGGCTGGCATTTAGCAATAAGCTCTGGAGTCAAGGGGAAGGTTTTTCAGCCTTAAACAGGATTCTGAGCTATATACATCACAGCATCTCTTCAGCCAGCACTGAAGTATAGAATGCAGGGAAAGGAATTATAGGACCAAGTCCTGTGTTTTTTTCTCACTGGAGATGATTTAGGGTAAGACATTAAATAATCAAAATTTTTTAAGATTTTATTTCTTTATTAGAAAGAGAGAGAGAGAGCACAAGCAGAGGGAGTGGCAGGCAGAGGGAGAAGCAGGCTCCCCATGGAGCAGGAAGCCTGATGTGGAGGCTTGATCCCAGGACCCTGGGATCATGACCTAAGCCAAAGGCACACACTTAACAGTCTGAGCCACCAAGGCACCCCAAATAATTAAATTCAATGCCTATTTCTCTTCTATTTTCCATTGCCTTTCTTTTCCTCCATCTTTGCCGTGGCTTCATCATTTTATTTTCCCAACTATGCACTAGTACCAGATTCTCATTACTCACTGTTATATTTAAGTTATCATTCTCCATCTAGAGGGTCTCCCTCTCTCCTAAATAATAAAACCCAATCAGGATGCCTGAGTGGCTCAGTCGGTCAAGTGTCTGCCTTCAGCTCAGGTAATGGTCCTGGTGTCCTGGGATCTGGCCTCTCCTGAGCTCCCTGCTCAGTGAGCAGTCCACTTCTCCCTCTCCCTCTCTCTCAAATAAATAAATAAAATCTTTAAAATAAAAATACTTAAAACAAAAAACAGTCTTCAAACCTTACCAAACTGAATTCCAACTAAACTATCAGCTCCATATACAAAACATCCACTCAAACCAGACCAGTTCTATATGTCCCCCTACATGCCCCTAAGCCACCCAAATTTTTTTCATTTTTTTTAAATTTTTATTTTATTTTTTCAGTGTTCTAAGATTCATTGTTCATGCACCACATCCAGTGCTCCATGCAATACGTGCCCTCCTTAATACTCACCACCAGGCTCACCCATCCCCCGACCCCACTTCTCCTCTAAAACTCTCATTTTGTTTCTTGGAGTCCACAGTCTCTCATGGTTCATCTCCCCCTCCAGTTTCCCCCAATTCACTTTTCCTTTCCTTCTCTTAATGTCCTCCATGTTATTCCTTATTCCACAAGTAAGTTAAACCATATGATAATTGACTTTCTCTGCTTGCCTTATTTCACTGAGCATAATCTTCTCCAGTCCTATCCGTGTTGATACAAAAGTTGGGTATTCATCCTTTCTGATGACTGATTAATATTCCATTGTATATATGGTCCACATTTTCTTTATCCGTTGGCCTGTTGAAGGGCATCTTGGCTCTTTCCACAGTTTAGCTATTGTGGACAGTGCTGCTATGAACATTGGGATATATAAGACCCATCTTTTCACTACATCTGTATCTTTGGGGTAAATACCCAGTAGTATAATTGCAAGGTCTTAGGGAAGCTCTATTTTTAATTTTTTCAGGACTCTCCACACTGTTTTCCAACGTGGCTGCACCAACTTGCATTCCCACCAAGAGTGTAAGTGGGAACTTACACATCCTCCACATCCTCTCCAACATTTGTTGTTTACTGTCTTGATTTTAGCCATTCTAACTGGTGTAAGGTGGTATCTCAATGTGGTTTTGATTTGAATTTGATTTGAGTCTCCCTGATGCCTAATGATGATGAACATTTTTTTCATGTGTCTGTTAGCCATTTGTATGTCTTCTTTGGAGAAGTGTCTGCTCATGTCTTCTGCTCATTTTTTGACGTGATTATCGGTTTTTGTTTTGTTTTGTTTTGTTTTGTGAGTGTTGAGTTTGAGGAGTTCTTTATAGATCTTAGATATCAGACCTTGGTCTGTAGTGTCATTTGCGAATATCTTCTCCCATTCTGTGGGCTGCCTGTTTGTTTTGTTGACTGTTTCCTTTGCTGTGCAGAAGCTTTTTATCTTGATGAAGTCCCAAAAGTTCATTTTTGCTTTTGTTTCCTTTGCCTTTGGAGATGTGTCTTGAAAGAAGGTGTTGTGTCTGATGTCAAAGAGGTTACTGCTTATGTTCTCCTCTAGGATTTTGATAGATTCCTGCCTCACGTTGAGGTCTTTTATCCATTTCGAGTTTATCTTTGTATATGGTGTAAGAGAATGGTCAAGTTTCATTCTTCTTCATACAGCTGTCCAATTTTCCCAGCACAATTTATTGAAGAGACTGGTTTTTTTCCACTGGATTTTTTTTCCTGCTTTGTCGAAGATTATTTGACCATAGAGTTATGGGTCCATATCTGGGGTCTCTACTCTGTTCCACTGTTCTATGTGTCTGTTTTTGTGCCAATACCAAGCTGTCTTGGTGATCATAGCTTTGTAGTAAAGCTTGAAATCAGGCAACGTGATGCCCCCAGCTTTGTTTTTCTTTCTCAACATTTCCTTAGCAATTCGGGGTCTTTTCTGGTTCCATACAAATTTTGAGATTGTTTTTCCAGCTCTTTGAAAAATAAGCACCCAGTTTGAATTGCCTCTTTCATGTTTTGCTCCTACCATTGTACCCTTTTGAAAAGTCCTTCTTTTTCTTATTCATCCTTCAAGATGATTTAGACCAAAATTCACATAGCAATTTAAGAGCACACAGTGAACTCCCTGTACTGGATTTTATCACTTGCTACTTAGAACACCCTATTAGAAATTCTTTCCCTATAACCTCTCATTAGCTCTCATATTACTGTTCTGCTTTGTAATTTAGTTTTTCACAAAATTAAGTCTTTTCTCCTTGTCTTCTGTGCAAATAATTTTAGGGCAAGTAGTACTTGGATGCTGTATGCCTAGCTGCCTAGTCTCAATAAACCTTAAAAGAATGAATGTGGAAAAGCACCTGCCCCAAGGAAACATCTGTGCCATTTTCTCATTAAGAAAGAAGCCTTCCCAAATTTGGTATCTCTTAAATTTGGAATTTGTTCCTGTCCTAGAAACTATAGCCCTAACAGGATGCCAAATTATGTTTCATAACCACCAGGCCTATCTGTACCAACAGGGGGTGTCGGTGCATTTACTATGTGAAAAGGATAATCATTTTTACATCTTGGAATTCACGCAGGCCCTTCTTTGTGTGAGAAATAAAGTAGAAACTAACATGGTATACAAATAATAGCTGTGAAAGCCTTTTGTAGCACATTCCCAGTTAGAGCCACCAGGTAAAACACGCCAAGCCCTCAGTAATTATCCAATGAATAAAAGACGAACACCAAGCATTTAAGGCAGCATGCTAATGGATTTTATGATTATAGCTATTATTCACATTCAGTACCAAAGTGCCTCAGGATTAAGTAATTCATATGGAAGAATTTTTCCCTTTCTTGACTGCCAATAAAGTTGTGAATTTTAATATATTTTTTAAACTTTCTTTTCTAAATTTTTCAAGGATCAGAGCAATTAAGTCGATTAAAATGCATGTTTCACCATTCAACAGCATTCTTTTGGTGCTCCTAAGATTTCAGATCACATCATCCTAAAGAAGAATGTCAGAGAACCGGAATCCAGAGAAGGGATTCTCACCTGGGGGTAGTTTTGTTCCCAGAGCTCATTGGGCAATGTCTAACCACATTTTAGTTTTCACAGCTGGGTTGGGGAGACTGGTCTCTACTGGTCTCTCCTGAGTAGAAGCTGAGACACTACTAAATATCCTACACAGAACAGCCCACACAGCAAGGAAATGTTAGTTTCTACTTTATCTTACTCAGTCTAAGATAGTGCTGACAGAGAGACACCCTGATCTAGACCAAAGTGTTTTTTTCAGGATATTTTAGCCAAATACCAAACAAAAGGAAGTGTGTTTTTCCTCTGGGAATAAGAGATCTTACAACAGTGTCAGCTGAAAAAGTTTACCATATATCCATGAAAGAAAAAATAGGTTTATGAGGTAATGATAACAAAGCTTCACCAAAGACTTTGTCTAGAAATGTCTTATTGTAAGCAAGGTAAATCATGCCTCAGAGCAACGTGGAATTAAAACCACAGGGAATTTTGCTTTTGTTTCTATTGTTCTAAGAACTTCAATAGCTCCATAACAACTTTTTGTTATCATGGTTGAAACTACTGCACATATTTTAAAGTGCCTTACTTTCCCAGGACTGGCTATTGTGCAAGACATTGTTACCATTACCATTTGGGTCTTTTAAATGTATTCCAGCTAAATGGTCTCTGCAACCTGCTGCCCTGTCATTCTTCCTGTGGCTCCAGCCTTTTCACCTTTACTTATATCTTCCATTCACCAACAAGTGCTCTTAGCCTGGCTTTATGCTTTCCATTTGTTTCAAGTACACAAATGGAGATGGAACATCTGCTCTATTCCACAACCAAAGTATCCTCTGATGAAGTGACAGCTTCACGAGAGTGACTTGCGTTACTTAGCTTCCTAACAGGTGTTCACTAGGATCCTTTCAATAAACAGCGTTACCTATTGTTCTCACAATAAGGAGTGATATTTCTTCCGATAGCTGAACAGAAAAGATAAGTGGAGTCATCTGTTTCTATTATATGTTTCATTACTAGCAAATATCCTCAATGTTTATAGCAGTAAGATTTTTGAAGAGGAAAACAAAAAAAGAAACCCAATAAAAAATTCGTATGATGTGACTCACCATACATGCAATGCCCAATATTATTAATACTAATTAATGAATTTGTGGCAGTAGGCAATAAAATTTCAAAATGAGGAAATAATTTTACTTTTTTTATATAAGAAAGTTTTATTGAATGAAAAAATAAATGAGTTCTCGCATTTCTTCTCTGGTGAAAACAATAAAAAAAATAGTCAAACTAATAACACGTTAATTTGTACACAAGTTTTTCAGGCACTCTTATTTCATGCCAAATATGGTGACATGGTGTAATAATGTATTCGATTTATTCATGAAGAGTCTGTGCCTGGTGTATATATTTTATGAAACTGATAAGGAAAACATGACTAGGAAGAAGCTAAGAAGCAATTTTATTTCAACATACAAAATAACAAAATAACCAGATTTTTTTAAAGGGAGAAAGAGCTAATTTTCCCCCAAAGCAATATAGTACCAGCTTCTGGTTGTACAGCTTGATGAATCTCTGGATGTTGATGACAGCTAAAATGGATAATGGAATATTTTAGTAGATTAGCACTAAACTTGGTCATGGGAGTGCCCATGAATATGAGTAAGATTTTTTTTATTGGTGCTTGCTTCTATTGTAATGGTTCAAATTGCTAAAAGAACTTCAGCAAAATCAGGGACTTTAAATTTCCTACAAGAAGTCCTCCTAGGGTCCTAATTATACTGTAGGTTTCAGGAGATCTTGTGAAACACCTTAAAATGTCACTGCTAATGGAAAAGGATTACTTTTAAATCAGTAGACAAATTTATAATCCTTAACCCATGACAAACTGGATAAATTACCTTGAGGAACTTACATGATCTCTCTGGTTCTAATTTCTTCTTATGTAAAATTCCACACTGCTTAACAAATATTTATGGAGTTCCGCCTTGTTAATGTATTACATAATGTACATAATGTACATTCCATAATGTACATAATGTACATTATGTATTGGGAATACATTAACAAGGCAAGAGAAAAGAAGATACATTGTCTTCCCACTCTCAAATTACTAGAAAATCTATTTTTTTAATATTGCAACATAAGGTTGTTGATTAGAAAATCATCCTTTAAGTATCAAGAGGAAAAGGCAAGAGTTGAAACAAAAAGAAGAGTCCACTGATATCAGAGTATGTATCAATTATGATATCAATTATGTAATTGATTACCAACTGAAACATAGACATTCCTATTGGCTTATTTTTGACCAAGTTCTAAATATCCCACCGAACAGGCTCCAAATTACCAGACTTGGTGTATATCTCATTCAGTATATAAAGAACAACAAGGAAAAAAAAAAAAAAAGAACAACAAGGAAATAAAGTTCAAATGAACATTGACTCTATGTCTAATATGAACTAATCTTCACAGTTAAAGGGATCAAGGACAAAAAAGGTGGTGGCCGGGGGGAAACAATTTCTGGCTTCTCTCCCTCACATCAATTCACTGCTCCTTTATCTAATGTTCATAAATCACTCCTTGATCATTACATAGATATGAATTGATTGCCATCTAACTTGTCAAAGGCTGGCTTGGAACATTGGAGAACTGAAAGAGAAAATCTAAGCAGTCTCTCAATTATGCATTCCTCCAGATTCTTTAAGTTTATCTAGACAGATCATCAGAAAGTAAACATTAAATTATATTATCTTCGACAAGAGTTCATATATTACTCTCGACAAGAGTTCAATTTATGAGTTAAAATAAAATATACTCTCAACATAAATACAGAGTAGGTATTAATGTAAGAAAGTTCACTTAGAAGATTTTTCTCTATTTTCTGCAATCATCATGGACTAATCTCTCACTAAACCCCAAACCCTGGATTCTTGTTAACCTGGGATATTCAACTATATTTCAGGGAATCCATGAACTCCCCGAAATTTAATGCAAAAAAAGTATTTTCTTCTGGGCTAGATTGGGGACAGATCAAGTGTTTTTATTATCACCCTTTAAAAGTCTATAATCTTTTAAAAGCATTGTGAACCACTCACTCACTGCTTTACTTGGAAGTCCTAGATTTAGAAGAGGGGATATTATATTCTAAGTACAATTCGTCTCTAAATAATCTTCCTCATGATTCAGAGTCATGAGTATCACCCTACATTACTTTCCACAGGGAGGGTAATAGTTTCCTTGTCATGCGTATGGGTCTGCGGAGCGTGGAAGTAAGACAGGGTTAGGATAGGAAGAAGTCTCACCACTAACATTCAAGTTACCACGTAATTACAAGATTTCTTGGATACTTGGTTTGGATACATAAGCAAAAGATTGGGAAAGACACAGCTGGAATTCTGATTTAATATGCCTTCTTTCGGAGGAAGCCGTACATAATTTTATCCCAACTGATGATGATGAGTCAAGCTTCCGATGCTATGCAGGCAGGCTGCCATTATCACATTTGCGTGCTTTTTCAGTCTCAGAAAGACAAGTTAAGGCAGCCGCTATTCCCCTTGGATCTGCAAGATCTCGTCCCAGAGGTCCCCTCAGTTTTTTGCCTCGGTATTCCAACTTACTCCCAAAATCTTTAACTAAGAAAGTTTTCTAACTCCACCAAGTGTCCCTCGCTGTTAATAGGTGAACTATTTAGTGGGCTCTCCAAAGAAGTTCAGGATTTGCTAAGGTCAATAGTGGCTTCCAGGAAAATGAAGTAGGGCTACATTTTTCCTTCATTCTCTTTTTACTTTATATTTTGATATCTTTTTTGAGTTGGATTAATGTCCTATTTCCTTTTTCTGGAGTGAACAGAAAGCTAAACGTGATTTATTGTCAGAAAATAGGATTGCCATTTGCCTAGCTGTGCTATATAATTAATCACCAGCATAAGAAATGGCTATAGATAAACTATTCCAAATCTTAAATCTTTTTTTTCCAGTAGCTAACTTCCATCATTTTATTAGCTTAAAGCTCACAAAACAGAGCATTCCTGCTCTAGGTCTTCTAAATTATCCTGGTACATGCCATAACTTGAATGAAAAAATACCTGAAAATATTTTGACTTATAGAAGACATTACTAACAGATCATGGCACTAGCTTTTTTCCACAGGTTAGGTTCCATTTATATCCATTCCTAGTATACAATAACTTAAAAGTCATTCTTCTCAAATTACTGGCATAATATTAAATTTTCCAGGTTTCCTTCCAAACACTTACAAGGATTTCCCAAGGGGCTTACACAAGTTCATGAATCAATTGATAACACCTACCAAGGTAATAGGGGAATGAAGGCTTTCTCACCTCTATTTGAGAGCCCAAGACTTCAGCCTCCCTGGAGGACTTGATGGCTTTTACCCCCATCACCCTGTGTTTGGTAGTGAGGCACCCCTGTCATCGAAGCTGGTGTTACCAGTCTATGAGGAAGACAGGGTGGCAATTTCATGTAATGTTCAATTAGGGGATCTTAGAGCCAAATTCCTTGGTCTAAAATGTTATCACTCTTTGAATTCATGCACATGCTGCTATAATTGTTACATATTTTAGATGTACACATTTTTGTCTGAGCTGCATTGGATAAACTCAAACACACACTGGATAAACTCAAACACTAGAATGTAGTTTTTTTTGTTGTTGTTTTTTGTTGTTTTGTTTTAAGTAGGCTCCATGCCCAGCATGGAGTCCAACACGGGGCTTGAACTCACAACCCTGAGATCAATACCTAGAGATCAAGTTGGACGCTTAACTGACTGAGCCACTCAGGAACCCCAGAATGTAGTTTAAATCACAGAATATTAATGACATGCAAATAAAGCATCCATGTTATCATTTACAAAAATACCCTTTTTACTTCTAGACACTTCCCTATTCTCTACAACTATTCCAATATGTCCTTCCTTAAACTCTGTTTAAAAATTCTTTACTCAACCACTGAGTTATGCAGTTTGTTTTCTTTCCCTTCACCAAACTTTGTCTCTCTGTGTTCCCTAATGTAGATTGACTCAGCCTTGCTCCCAGCAAGAAGGATTTATTTCTCTATTAGAAGTAGAAGAAAGAGAGATGCCTATCAACAATGACTTTCAAAATCTCTTTGGTGGCTGCAGAAGAAGAAAAATTTAATTTTGTACCATAACCACAATGCTGAAACTTCAGCATTAGTGTGAATGCTATGAAGGTATGAAGCCACTTCAGAATATGATTACACAAGACATTTGTGTCCCTCCTATAATACCTGCGTTCGTAGTAAATGCAAGTCGAATATCCAGACTCAGTTCTTTAATTCAATAAATTCTCCTTTAGAAGCCCACACTGCCTTTCCTATAGCTTATAGCATACCATTGATTGGGATTATTTTAGCTTGAAAGGTATGTTGTTAAGTCTTTCAATTTTATGGCAGGAAGAATTCAGGTTCCAAACTCTTTTTTAGTCTTATGCAAAAATTATATCTTCAAATTAATACATGTGGGGGGAAATAGAAAATATTTCTCTTAGGGACAAGAAAGATTGAAATGAAAATGTATATATCAACTAAAGGATAACAATGCCACCTATCAACAATTCTATCTCAAGTACTTGCCCAGCCAAAGTATCTGGCCATATCTGGAGCAAAAATTGCTATGTGTCTGCAAACCCAGGCATGCTAGAAATTCATTTTATTGTATTTAGCCAAGTTACTTTCTCTTAATACCCTCATTCTTCTAGAATGATTGGAAACAATTTCATTCTGTTTGTAGTCTTCCTTCAGGATTTTATCTAAGTTCTGAGGGGCTTACAAAGTACCAGGGAATCAGAGTGTATACATTCATATTTCAATGTTCTCTGTGGAAGTAGGCATTTGCCAAGATCTTCATCTTCATGTCTGATCCACAAGGCCTCTTAAGTCAAAAGATTTCTATATCACTTCTGCCGTACTAAGGGCCTCAGAACCTAATACTTTTTCAGGCTATTCCAGTGCAAAAGAAACTGTGCAAGGTGATCGAATCACCCTCCCGCAGGCAACCCCCTCTCCAATGCCTTGCTGTACCCCTGGGATTCTGACCACAGCTCAATCTCCTTTGCAAGAAGGTTCTCTAAAACTCCCAAGCATCTTGCCAGTCCAAGGACCGTGAGGCCCTCTGATATCTATCTACCCTCCTTAGCACAGCATTTTAAAAGGAGAGAAAAAGGAAAAAGAGACATCCTTTTCTTTTTCCCAGATGCTCTCAGTATTCTGTGTATCCTTTGCACGCTGAGAGCTCAATAAGGGACAAGAATCCCAGAAACCTTAGGTTCATTTTTTTTTTCACAAAAACTTATTCAGACAAAGAAATTACTATGAATAATATAGAACTTCATCAAAGAGAGTCAGAGTAGAATCTAGGGGAAATCTTGAACTGGTGCCATTTGCCTGCTCTCCTGATGTAAATCTTTGTATCACTTCTCCCTCTTTATCTGACATTCACAAAATATATAAGGAAAAGTAAAACTTTTCTTTCTACTGAGCTCAAAAGTGGATGAGCCAGCTCTGTGTTAGGCTGTCTTTTTCTATATTTTCTGTAGGATTTTTTTTATTTTTTTAATTTTTTTAAATTTATTAACATATAATGTATTATTTGCCCCAGGGTACATGTCTGTGAGTCGTCAGGCTTACACATTTCGCAGCACTTACCATAGCACATGCCCTCCCCAATGTCCATAACCCAGCCACCCTATCCCCACCCCCTGCCTCCCAGCCACCCTTAGTTCGTTTTGTGAGTCTAGGGGTCTCTTATGGTTTGTCTCCCTCCCCATCCCTTCCTGTTTCATTTCTCTCCCCCACCCCCCCAAACTCCCTCCTTGCCTCTCAAATTCTTCATATCAGAGAGATCATGTGATAATTGTCTTTCTCTGACTGACTTATTTCGCTTAGCATAATTAGATTTTTTTTCTTAATACTGTGAAAATGTTTAGGAAGCATTGAAATTTTCCATAGTTTTTGTTACAAAAGCCAGATAGTGAGGTATGAAAGATGTCTCCTCCTTCCCTTTTGAAACTGCATTCCAAGATAGTAAGAAGAATATGAAGTAGAAAAAGAAACTCCATCTTTAATGGAATGCAGATAGACCTGTAGTCAAAATCCATACCAGATGGGGTACTGGGGGAATGACCTCACTGAGAGAACACATGGAGAAGATTCCAGCAGCTAAAATGTCACACAGAGCACAGGGTTTTCCAGAGTCAAAGCACACCCAGAGGGACACAGTTAGTGACCCATTACTTAGATCTACAAGAATGGGATATATGGACTGTCTACAAATGCCATCCTAGATTACTTCCCACATTCCTTCTCACATTATGATGTGGCAGAAGCAACAACTAAATTTGGAAATATAAGAAAACATCATCTCTGCAAACGTGCTGTGATGCAGAGATGTGTGAATGATCAGAAATTCGGAAGCTTCTTATTTTCCTCAGCTAAGAAGCTAGAGGGCTACACAGTGAGCCAGAGAACGTTTCTATGGGCCCAGACAACAGCCTCGGCTCTCTACCAACCACCCTCTGATAAATTGCTGGTCTGAGAAGAAATCACCTGTTTGAACATAATCTTTGTAATTGTATAATATTTATAAAATACATATGAAAAAGCAAAAGGAAAAAATGGAGTGAGAAATAAACAGGAACACGGTGTTCTTAAAAAATGAAAATATTGAATTGAAACATTTTTAATAACTCAAAAACAATAATACAGATTTTACTTAAAAATCAAGAGATCAAGAAACATGAAATTTGATTAAGGATTGAGAAGCAAATAAAGCAAATGAAAAATGGTAAGTGAAGTTTATGAAGGAGGTAGAAAAAAAAATAAAATATAGGGGTGTCTGGGTGACTCAGTTTGTTAAGCAACCAACTCTTTTTTGAGCTCAAGTCATGATCTCAGGATCCTGAGATCAACCACCCCCTCAAGGGCTCCCCGCTGGGTGTGGAGCTTGCTTGAGATTCTCTCTTTCCCTCTCCCTCTGCTCCTACCCAGTGCTTGCTCTCTCTCTATCTCTAAAAAAAAGAGAGAAAAGAAAATATACCACAATAGAAATGAAGTCCACAAAATTTAAATTTAAAAACCGTTTCTTGAAATTAAAAAATGCACTTAAAATTATAGATTTTAAAAAAAAAATTAGATAAAAAGGATATACCATGGGTCAGAAAATATAGATACAGAATTTTCAGCTGCAATACATGTCCTGGAAAATTTACCGACTTTCCAAGAAAAGAAAGAACTTTTGAAAATCCAGAAAAAAAGGCAATACTTCCCTTTCAAAAATTAGAGTGGCCTCTCCTTTCTCACAGTAGTGGTCATTTCTGGGAAAGAATAGAACAGTGCATACAACCTCCTCACAAGAAAAATCATTCCACAGGAAAAATTTACCTGGCCAAGATGCTTTACAAGTTTAAAGACCACAGCAAAATATTTTTAATATACATATCTCAGAAAATGTGGTTCACATGATCTCTTTTTGAAAATTGAATTGGAAAATGAACATAAAACGAAAAAGAAATAAATGAGACAATTTGGCAAAAGAAAGAAAGAAAGAAAGAAACTGCTGACATTGATTGAGTCCATTTGAATAAAAGATATAGGTTAAAACCTGTTAAAACAGAAGCTATAGTTATAGAGAATTTTAACATTATAAACTGTGGCCTAGTAGAAATAGTATTGTAGCTAATAAAATTTGGGATGCCAAAGTATAGAGAACACATAATGAGATCAAAAGATATAGCTGCTAAAAAAAAAAAAAAAAAAGATATAGCTGCTAAGTCAAATGATAAAGATATATTCAAAGCTATGAAGATTAAATACAAAAAGAAATAATATTAATAATATAAAACCAAGTAAATAAAAATAAAAATCAGACAGCGGAGTTATGAGGGTATCAAATTATGCTAATTTTATCATCATTCATAGTAGTCAGTAAATCATTTACTGATGAAATAAGAACTAAAATCATTAAATAATGGGGAGCCTACTTCCCCTCCCCCGGCCAACACCCCCCCCCCCCCGGCCTACCTCTCTTCCTACTTGTGATCTCTCTCTCTCTGTCAAATAAATAAAATCTTTTAAAAAATCATTAAATAAATTAATAGCAATCAAGGTAACTACTTGAGGAATTAAAACCAGACTGCAAAAAATTATAGAGTATCAAAAGAATAAACATATGAAGCCAAATATTTTCTAACTGTGGAATGATAAATAAGAAATCAATAATAAGATGAGGGGAATGGGAAATAAGAAATGTTGGCAAGGCTAGACATGGATCAACAAAAACTTATTTTATTTTTTTAAAGATTTTATTTATTTATTTGATAGAGAGAGACACAGCGAGAGAGAGGGTACAGAAGCAGAGGGAGTGGGAGAGGGAGAAGCAGGCCTCCCACCAAGCAGAGAACCCAATGCAGGGCTCAACCCCAGGACCCTGGGATCATAACCCGAACCGAAGGCAGACGCCTAAACGCTGAGCCACCCAGGTGCCCCAATAAAAATAATTTAATAAAAAATTGTGTCAAATATAAAAATAAACTAGTAAGTCATTTTTAAAAGATTTTATTTATTTATTTGACAGAGAGAAAGATCACAAATAGGCAGAGAAAGGAGAAGCAGGCTCCCTGCTGAGCAGAGAGCCCGATGCGGGGCTCGATCCCAGGACCTTGAGATCATGACCTGAGCCTAAGGCAGAGGCTTTAACCCACTGAGCCACCCAGGCGCCCCTGATAAATCATTTTCAATGATAAAATTTAAAATTTGGAAGGGATGAAAAAAGTCTGTGGTAGCTCTGTATGGTGTCATTTAGCTATCTGGAACCAGATGCCCTTCCCTGTATAGTTCTAGGCAGAGACTGGCCCGAAAGAACAATTTCCATGAGACCTGTAAGGCGGGAATGAAGTAACAGCCACTAGTTCGGGAGCTTGGCCTGGGGCTCCCAGCACAGCTACAGGTCCCCTGTCCTCATAGCTCTCCTGGCTTGCCTTTGATGACGGGGTTGCTGCCGAGCCTATTGCTCTTGCAGCCCCCACAGGAGTTTCTCTTTCAGTTTCTCCAAGTCCTAAGCCAGGTGCCTGGGCTGCTCTGTGCCAAAAACTGCCAACTCCTCCTGCGGCTCCTTCTGCTTTGACTTTGAGATTGGAGATGGTGAGAGGCAGAAGTGGTTTCCAGCTTGTCCTCATGAATTCCAATGTCTCCTTGCTCTCTCCCTCTTCACAGCTGGGTTGTCTTCCTGGTCATTGGCTCTGCTGATTCACAGTAACTTCTGGCCCCCCAGCTAACTCAGAGGCAATGACCCTCCATAGACCTTCTCATTGGATCTCACAATTACATAAGGTCTAATACCTACAACAAATCCCTTATTCAGTGTCACTTGCAGTGGTTCTGCTTCTCAGAAATGAATCTTAACGGCTATGAAAGCATTGGTAACAGAAGAGAAACAGAGCCTGCCTGTAAGGTAGGTTCTCGGAAGTGGTCCTGGGGTTTCTGGAATTGGTTCTTTGGTCTGATCAAAGGTCATTAAAGGCCTTAATGATCCTTTTGCCAGGGATAAGGGAATTAAAACCAGCCCGTGGCATGCAGTGGAAAAGAATTACTTAAATTAGCACCTTCAGAAACCTCTATTATTAGTACCTAAAGATGGCAGGGCTCAGGGTGACTGATATTTGCTATCACTGCACATTTTAGAAAGAGTAAGGAGTTCACTGAGGTTGTTTAGTTGCTTGAAAGGGTACTGGAAAAGGAAAAGGGGGGATGTCATGAATCTTAAAACTTGTGTCTTCAAATTCCAAGCTGAAGGTCTGACTGACCAGATACTTTCTATGATTACTGTCAAATAAACAAACCCCTCTTATTTCCTGTTGCTGAATTTCTGAAAACAAGTCCTAAAAACTAAACTTGCACATGGTTGAATTACAGCACAAACTGAATCCTCAGGGATGCAAGGTCTCTGATGTTACAGTGAAGGCACTGCTTAGGAAGGACTTGGACACCAAATATCACGGCTTAGAAGGTTACAAAGCGAGGAACTTGAAACCCTAAATTCTTCTGCCTTTACCAAAAAAAAAAGAAGTTTCCATTCCTGTCTGAGAAGATCTGTTTTCTGTTGCCTGAAGACGCTGTTGCAGCCTTCCCTGAGGCAGTTACCTTACAAAGAATTATTAACCCTTGACCTATACTCACCATCTTTCATCATATAACCAGACAAATCTTGGAAGGCACCAGAAAGTATATAGGTATATAAGGTATATAGGTATATAAGGAGCTATAAAATGTATCCGGAATTTTAGAATTTTGCCATTTTATGTCAATAGAAATCTGAGGAGCATGTAGGAGAATGGATCCTAAGGATGCTGCTTCTAGGGAACAGATGTAGCTTTGGTCCAAGCTCAGATGATCAGCAGGGGCTCACAAAGCAGAGATTCCAGACTGAATCTGTCAATGAGGGAGTGGACCTAACATTTTATTGGGTTGATTGATCGAAACCTGGATCTGGTGGTGGCCACATGAGATGAAGTTAAAGTGCTAGAGCTTTCCTGATATACTGTAGAGCAATAGTTTTCAAAGTAATATTCACAGATGCCTATTCCACATAAACCTTATATGATGCATCATCGTCTAATGCATTATTTACTTTTTTCACTTCCTTGACATTTACACTGATGATAGAAATTATGAGTAGAAGTGTTGACATCTTACCATGAATCGCAGCAATGGCACTAAACTGTGCTGACAGCCATTGTATTCTTTACTCCAGTGAATTTTTCAGTTCCATTGTTGTGTTCTTAAGCTTCATGGTTTCTGTTTTTTACATTTTTAGTATTATCTATCTCTTTGTTGAAATTCCCACTCTGTTTATGCATTGTTCTGTTTATCGTGGTAGCCATTTTGGTAAGAGTAAAATTTTGGTAAAAAATTATTTTTAATTCTCTGTTAGATAAATCACATAACTCCATTTCATTGGAATTGGTTTCTAGAAATTTACCTCGTTCCTTTGTTTGAAACTCCTTTGCCTGATTCTTTATTTTCCTTGACTGTCTGTGTTGGTGTCTGTGCCTTAGACAAAGCAAGCACCTATTTCAGTCTTCATGAACTAGCTCTGTAAAGGAGAAGACCCTCCTCAATCATCCCATTCAGAGAGTTCTGGGGGCCTCTACCAACTCCTTCCCTCTCCAGGGAGAGGCAGGCAGCTGTGATTTTTGATTGCTCACTTTGTACTGAGACACAGTGGGAGGCTGTGGCACCTACCAACTCAAGAGGCTACTTTCTTTCTCCCTTTCAGTGACTTGATTGTGCTGGATTCATCAGAGCTTCAAGACTGACAAGACAGATGCTCATTCTTTGGTGGCTGTGGAGAAGTTGAGATACTAGAAGCAGAGAGCAAAACTTTCTCTCCCTAGAGGGAAGCTGAGCTTTGGGGATTTTTCACCCACTTACTCTGTATTGAGTTGCAGGAGGATCAATAGCATCTACCAGCCCAAGGCACCACCTTGTTCTCGCCCAGGCAGCTAGACTGCGCCAGACTGATCAGAGCTCCAAGTTTGGCAAGACATAAGCCAGGCCTCTAAAGAGCTCCTCAAAAAGTTGGGAGCATTGGGCATGCAAACCAACTCCTTCTCTCCTCAGGGTGAAGCTGGAAGATAAGTGGCCTCTCCTTGATCACATGGCACTAAGTTGGGTGCAAGGTCTCTGACAAGAGGATGCCTGGGATCTCCTGCCAGCTTTGGAGAGCGCGTTCTCCTAGAGTGCAGCAGCCCTTCCATTAGTCTCTGATTTCTCCCAAAGGGAATTTGTCAACCAATTATTACTGAATCAGTGTATCTGTGGGGACAAGAAGGGTCCAGAGCCAATTCCTTTCAGCTAATGTCACTGAAATTGACATATGTGTAATTTAAAGTGGTAAAACAATGGTTTTAAAATCAGGAATAAGACAAGGATACCTGTTGTTACAGACTGACTTGTGTCCCCACAAAATTCATGTGTTGAAGTCCTAACCCCTAGTACCCCAGAAGGTGACTGTATTTGGAAATAAGGTCTTTAAAGAGATAATTAAGTTAGAATGAGGTTATTGGACGCATCATAATTTACTATGACTAATGTCCTAGAAGGGGAGGAGATTACGACATGGATACACACAGAGGAGAAACCATGCAAAGATACTAGAAGAAGAGAGAGATCTACAAGCCAAGAAGATAAGCCTTAGAAGAAACCAATCCTGCCAACATCTTCTTCTCAGACTTCTAGCCTTCAGAATTATGAGAAAATAAATGTTTACTGTTTGAGCCACCTACTCTGTGGTATTTTGTTATGGTAGCCTTAGCAGACTAGTTACCTGTTATTACCACATCTATTCTACATGGCACTGAAGGTCCTACACAGAACAATGATGATTGGTATATAATAGATAGTTGATAGATAAATAGATAATAAAATGTAAGGATAAGAAAGAAGTAAAATTGTCACTATTTGAAAATTTTATTACTGTATACCTAAAAATCCAAAGGAATCTAATACCACCAAATTAGAAAAATTAATAAGAAGAATTAGAGAGGGGCACCTGGGTGGCTCAGTGGGTTAAGCTTCTGCCTTCGGCTCAGGTCATGATCTCAGGGTCCTGGGATCGAGCCCCACATCGGGCTCTCTGCTCAGAAGGGAGCCTGCTTCCTCCTCTCTCTCTTTCTCTGCCTGCCTCTCTGCCTACTTGTGATCTCTCTCTCTGTCAAATAAAGAAATAAAATCTTTAAAAAAAAAAAAAAGAAGAATTAGAGAATTTGCAGAATACCAAGTCAAAATATAAAATCTGATCTTTTTTGCCCAAGCCACCGAGAGTTAGAAAAAATAATTTTAGTAAGTGTAACATTTATATAACAAAAAAATAAATAAGACACTCAGAGCAAATCTTTTAAAATAACATGTGAGACCACTATAGAGAAAATAATTTTATAAGTATTAAAATAACACAAAAGAAAATCAAATGTAAAAAGTATATATTGTGTTCAGAGTTAGGAAGACTCACTATTATAAATGTTTTGATTCTCCCTGATTAAATAGATTACCAATGCAATTCCAAAAGATTTTTTGGAACTTCACAAGCTGATTTTAGAACTTATATGAAAAGGGTGCCTGGGTGGCTCAGTCGGTTAAGTGTCTGTCTTCTGCTCAGGTTGTGATTCAGGGTCTGGATGGAGACCTGTGTTGGGCTCCCTGCTATGCAAGGAGCCTGCTTCTCCCTCTCTCTGCCCCTCCCCATTGCTTGTGCGCTCTCTCTCTCTCTCTCTCTCAAATAAATGAATAAAATCTTTTAAAAATATGAAAGCGCAGGTGCGCCTGAGTGGCTCAGTTGCTTAAGCATCCAACTCTTGATCTCAGCTCAGATCTTGATTTCAGGGTTATGAGTTCAAGGCCCAGTGTGGAGCCTATTTAAAACAAAACAAACAAACAAATGAACAAAACTATATGAAAGTGCAAATGGCCAAATGTAGCTAAAACACTCAATAAGAAGAAAATCTAGTGGAGTCGAAGGTGGGTACCTTTCTAGAAATCAATATTTTTTATAAAACTATAGTAAGTAAGAAAGTGATGGTGATGAAAGAGAATGGGAGAGCCTACAGACACGTGCATGTATGGAAATTTAGTATATGACCGAGCAGGAACTGCAGGTCAGTGAGGAAAAAGTAGACCATTAGGTAAATACTGTTGACCCACTTAGATATCCCGTGAAAGATAAAGAAAAAGAGAAGAAATTTTTTTTCTTTCTTTTTTTCAACAGGAAGGGGAAAGAGAAGAAATTTGATCGCTTTCTTACCACTTACACAACAAGAAGAGACAATGAAAAAACACAGACCTTCAGTTCAAGAGTAGCATTAAGTCACCATGGTGCTCCTACTAATTACATTTCTGAAACATAAAAAGAAAAAAAAAATCCAGGTTTTCCTTCTTATGCTGTATTGTTTTCACAACACTGGAGAAAATTCAGAGATAAAGCAAATACTTATGTATATTCACTCACAGAAAAAAAAACGGAACTAAAAGAATTGGAATTTAAAAACAAGAATTTGGGGAACTAGCAGTAATTAACACTTGAAATTTTATACATTGTAATAGGCAGAATTCTAAGATGACCTGCAATGACCTTTTCCCTTGTACCGGCCCCTTCCTTTTAAGTGTGGGTGGAATCTGAATATAGTGAGACATTAGTCCTATGATTATGTTAACAGGTACATAATAAAGCAGCTCATTCTTGAAAAATACACCAAGAAAAGCACTCAGGTAAAATTGCTACTCTCATTATTTGTTCACAGATATCCACTCATCCCAACCCTAATTTTTCATAAATTTCATTAATGTTAATTTGCAACTCAAAAGCCTAAGTGCACGCATGAGTGTGTGTGTGTGTGTGTGTGTGTGTGTGTGCGCGCGCGCGCGCGCGCGCGCATGCGCGCAGGTGCGCGGGTGTATATGTGTGCTTCCAGAGGTTCAGAAAAGTCCAAGGTTAAGATCCTGTTTTGGCCTTGGTCAGTTTTTTTTTTAAACAGGAAAAAATCGGGGCGCCTGAGTGGCTCAGCCGGTTAAGTGTGTGCCTTAGGCTAAGATCATGATCCCAGGTTATTTGCTCAGCAGGGAGCCTGCTTCTCCCTCTCCTGCCTATTTCCCAGGCTTGTGCTCAGTCTCTCTCTCTCTCTCTCTGATTTAAATAAATAAATAAATAAATAAATAAATAAATAAATAAATACATAAATAAATAACAGGACAAAATTGAATTTAATAGCATACATGTGGAGAATGCACGCAGACATGGTAGTCAGGCACAATGGGGATACAAATGCCATCCTGAATTAAGCGAAGAGTGTAGGGCATTGGGACTTCAAAAGGAAGGAAAGAAGTTAACGAGATGATGGAAACAAGTAAATGTTTTGTAGGCAAGTGTTTCCTCTGCCAGAAAGATGAGTTACTCAGATAAAACTTAAATGTAAACTTCTCTGAAGTTTCACACATTAAAAGTTGCACTCAAAGTGCCTGGGTGGCTCAATTGATTAAGCCACTGCCTTCAGCTCAGGTCATGATCCTGGAGTCCCAGGATCAAGTCCCACATCGGGTTCCTTGCTCAGCAGGAAGTCTACTTTTTCCTCTTACCACTCTCTCTCTCTCATTCTCTATCTCTCTCTTCAAATAAGGAAATAAAAATTTAAGAAAAAAAAAAAAGTTGCGCTCCTAGGATTTTTCACCCCATTGAACCAGTCTATTTGTCTTGACACTAGGTCAGTTTAGGCAAACTCATTTCAGAAGGCAGCAATGTCAGTTCCTACCCAGGGTGTGGTGGGCAGGGGTTAGTCTTCTGATGCCCCACTTCATAGTCCACAGCTGAAGGATTCCCAGCAGGCTTCAATCTCCCTTTCTTCCAGAAGAATGAAAAAGGAAAAAGAAACCCAGCACTTTTATGTTCAGAGGACAGAAATTTCCTCTTATTTCATTTTCACAAATTCTCAGAAATCGACTTTCTACTTTATCCTGAAGGACTCAGTGACTTTAAAATCCCAAGCCTTCGGTCAGCTGGGTGGCTCAGTGGGTTAAGCCTCTGCCTTCAACTCAGGTCATGATCTCAGGGTCCTGGGATGGAACCCTGCATCGGGCTCTCTGCTCAACAGGGAGCCTGCTTCTCCTCTCCCTCTGCCTGCCTCCCTGCCTATTTGTGATCTCTTTCTCTCTGTCAAATAAATAAATAAAATCATTAATAAATAAATAACATAAAATCCCAAACCTGTAGTTCTATCAGTTTATTCAATAAACACATGTCTTCCCATCAACTTTTAGTGAGAAATGAACTACATAAAATCTGATATTATGGAAGGTTTAAATATCTTTTGAAAACGTTTAAAAATCTCAAACTTTAAAGTTTGAAAGTTCTCTCAGCAAGAATTCCCCAAAATTTTTTCTCAGAGATCATCACAGAATAGCTTGAAGAGGGAATGAATAAATGAGTGCAGCCAGCTGGGGAGAGACTGAGGGATGTCACATGACAACTGTACACATAGATAATAGCTCACCAGTTTCCTTATTAAACTGCCTGGTGACATGAATATTTATGTCCTTCCTCTTCCAACCCCAATGCCTGTGGGTTAGCTACAAAAACTCAGGGTCCCTCAGGGTCCTCAGTCATCTCCTCCTTC
Source organism: Procyon lotor (assembly GCA_028646535.1). Classification (NCBI taxonomy): domain Eukaryota; kingdom Metazoa; phylum Chordata; class Mammalia; order Carnivora; family Procyonidae; genus Procyon; species Procyon lotor. The sequence goes on from CM053604.1 coordinate 117,545,688, forward strand.
AGCCTGTGCAGTGTGTATGGAGTTGCACCACTCATACATCGACTTGCAAGACAAAAGCACTTTTGTCCCCCAGTTTCTAGGAGGGCTGAGCTGTCAGGTCCCAACTAAGCTAACGGCAACTGCCTTGCCCAAAGTTACATTCTCGTCCCAGGGCAGCTCTCAGATTGGTCTCTGCATACGAGAAGGATCTAGAAAGACCCAGCCCTTTCTAGGTCTGCCTAGAATTCAGAATCACTTTGAAAAGTTTGCTTACCCTCAGAGCTTCTTGCAGAATGGCTAGTGCTTCCGTGATGACTCCCTCAGCCCAATCCTGCCTTCTTCTTTTCCTATCCCACACTTCCTCCCTTGGCACAAGCCAGTCACTGTCCCCTATAGTTGGCTTACCAGGGAGCCTTACCTGTGACTGCAGCAGTTTCTTAGCAGGGAGATGATACAGAGTCCTAAAGCCTGGTTGTTTTGGGTTTCCTGGTTCTATAAGCCCATCCAAAAGATGACAGAGAAGGAAACTCACAAGCTTATTAAGGCAAATAGCCCAAACCTGTTATATAGAAATGTATTTTGTTTGTATCCTAATCAGTTCTAAGGCATTGCTATATTCCACAGTTGTTGTTGCTGTAAAAGACAAGTTAACAGTTATTTCTACCATATTTTTGCATAATTTGGGAGAGGGCGGAGGGCAGGGGAGGGAGAACCTCTCTGTAGCTAATTTCTCTATGAGAGAGGCACAAGCCTCTAAGTAAAATTTCCACCTGAAATCTTTTTTCACTGTCCATTTCTGCCTATCAAGACATCTTAATAAAACTTTCTTCCTACTTTTTAGACCCTTTACGCCACAAAGAAGACACTGCTGGCAGGAGAGATAATAGGATCCATTTAGGAAGCTTTTTAATATTTCAGGAACACTTTAAACATATTCATTTGTCTTCGATGGCTCCCTCAAATTATAAGGCAAAAAAATAGACTGATATTTTGAAATTGGAGAGGCAGATATGTTACAAAAAAGAATTTTGCCCAGTCCTCATCTGTGCTAAACTCTCCCAGCACTTTTGAGCTCATAATAAAGGCTTAATAGTACGTGTTAAATAAGTAACCAAATGACCTAGCATATTTATCATCATGTAGAGTACATTTTCTTCATTTCTAACAAAATTAAGATTATTTTCCCCCTTATTTTTCTCCTCACTTTCAACATGATTGATAATAGGTGATAATGCCGTATTCCATCTGAAAAGCACATTTTCTGCCCTTTGTGTTAGAAGCAGAAATCAAACTAGAATGAGAACATGGCTGTCAGCCTCCAAATGAAATTTAAAGCAGTTTCTAGAGACAATTAATTTACTTGACACTACTTTCTGTCACAACTTTCCCACCCTCCATTCTTTCATCATAATATTATGAGCTAGTGACACATGAAAAGAGAGAAAGGACACTCTTACATTCTTCCATTGTTTTAAAAAACATGTACCGTACTTATTTTTTTATTTGTAAGCATTTAAAATGATTTTATTAGGGGCGCCTGGGTGGCTCAGTGGGTTAAAGCCTCTGCCTTCGGCTCAGGTCATGATCTCAGGACCCTGAGATCGAGCCCTGCATCGGGCTCTCTGCTCAGCGGGGAGCCTGCTTCCCCCTCTCTCTCTGCCTGCCTCTCTGCCTACTTGTGATCTCTCTCTCTGTCAAAAAAATAAATAAAAAATCTTTTAAAAAAATGGTTTTATTAGATATTGAATATTACAAAGTTATATTTCTAAAATATGCACGAGATAGAAAACAAAAACACAGTGAGCACATAAATACCCAATATCTACTGTACTATTGTATATCAGACACTGTGTGAAAGATACCAAAATGAATGAAACAAAGTTCAGAGGTGCCTGGGTGGCTCAGTGGGTTAAGTGGCTGCCTTTGGCTCAGGTCATGATCTCAGGGTCCTGGGATCGAGCCCCACATTGGACTCTTTGCTCAGCAGAGACCCTGCTTCTCTCTCTCCCTCTGCCTGCTGCTCTGCTTAGTGTGCTCTTTCTCTGTCAAATAAATAAATAAAATCTTTAAAAAATATATTTTAAAATCTTTAAAAAAAAAGAAACAAGGTTTGAAAACTAGGAAAGAAAACATATGGGGTCCCCCAAATTTAATAATTGACAGGGATGCAAGTAAGGTACAGTGCTACCGAGCACAGAAATGGGAGAGGTCAAGACTGGCAGAGGAAGGAAAGACTTCCTGGAAGAGGTGGCCCTGTGGTGGAGTCTTCACTGGATTTGAGGTAAAGAAGCTGTTCTAGACAGGGGTTCTGGAAACAGTGGTAGTGGGAATTGGCCAGAAGAGGTGGACAACGAGATATTTCAGTGTATGAGATCAGTAGGACCAGGGCTGGAACCAAGAGAGAGTGAGCTGAGGCGAGTCACTGGAAGAAGGCAATAATTACAAGATAGAAAAGGGATGATGGGTCTGGGAAAGGTCAAGGGTAAGGGCCAGCAGACCGCTGTGGGACAAATCCACCCACGGCTTGGGACTGATAGATGCAACCCTCTCTTCATGGTAGGTTTCCTGCTAACCAGCTCCATCCTCAGGGAATTTCCAAAAGTGACCTCATTAACATAAACCCTGTGTTGGCAGAAAAGGGGCTCGCGATGAATAACGAGACGCCCATGTCACCTTTATGGCCCTGCAGTGATTTCAGGAACTGAAGACAAGAGAGCAAAGATTCTGACAAAAGATGCTTTTATTGCCCAGGAAGTTCCAAGGGTTTGGGAGCTCCGTGCCAGGGGTTGAAGACCAAATATTTATTTCTTATTGTGAATCACAATGTCACATTCCCCATAAACTGCTTGCAGGATTTCTCAACTTCTCTGCTTTTCATCTTTCTTTTCCTCTCAGACCTCTCTCTCTGCTTTTCCACTTGTCCCCTCCCAGCCATTCACCAGTCCCTTCAAAATTTGGATGGGTGATAAGGCTTCTGTCTACCTAGAAGATATTGCTACATAAAATGGACGTGATTAAGCGTTAGCGCAATTCTTTCTTCTTTGGAAAGGGAACGGTGTCGGTATTGTCTTGCAGCCTCTGGAGGTGGTCCTAACTGGCAGCCAAGATTGAGAAGCACTGTTTTAAAGGAATAACCTGTTTTAAAGGGAAGCATATTCTGAAAGGAATCAACAAAATCAGCAAAGAGGAAGCAAAATGGAGGCACTGAATTGAGCCAGAATTCTAACACAGAAGAAAAGGTGAGCCATGATTGTGGAGGAATGGGAAAAGGGAATGTTGATGGATTGTAGAGTTATTTAGGACAATCAGGAGAGCTTGCTAATTTGCCATTTAGAATGTGTTGGGTAAAGAGAAAGTATCCAAGGATGATGCCAAAGTTTCTAGCTTGGACGACTAGATCTATGGTTGTGAGGGGAAAAACTAGCATCCCTGTTACTGTTGATAACAAAAAATTTGAACAGTTAGCGTTTGTGGTCCCTGCTCCTGGGCTCCCAAGAAAGCTATGCTTTAAGATTTATCAAGGTCAAAATGACTCTACAAAACCTCAAAGCATGGGCTCTATTTCTTCCCTGAGCATACCTTGTATGTCTGCTTTGTTTAAAAAAAATAATAATAGGGGCGCCTGGGTGGCTCAGAGGGTTAAAGCCTCTGCCTTTGGCTCAGGTCATGATCTCAGAGTCCTAGGATCGAGCCCCGTATTTGGCTGTCTGCTCAGCAGGGAGCCTGCTTCCCCCTCTCTCTCTGCCTGCCTCTCTGCCTACTTGTGATTTCTCTCTCTGTCAAAAAAATAAATAAAATCTTTAAAAATAATAATAACAATAATAATAATAATAACCAAAAAAGGAACATCCCAAGCATAAATGAGAAAAAAACACAAACGAACAAACAAACAAACAAAAAAACCCACCCCCTTGGGTCCCATAAGATTAAAACCAGACAGCCCCACACCTACTAAAAACATAAGATAAAGTCTGTAACTTCCTGGAATGTCCTTCATCATGATGATTTGTAACTTTTTTCTTTATGTAAAAAACATATATAACCCTCCACCAAACGGTCCTTCCCTGGAGCACTCTCATCCCTATAAAGCTTGTGTATCCCAGGCAGCTGTCCTAAATAAAACTCTTTTCCTTTTTTCTTTAACTTTTTTTTTTAAAGGTTTGCTCAATTTGGCATCAAAACTGTTGCCAAGTAGCTGGCCATGGGGTTCTGCTGAACAGGTAGAATTGCACAACATCAAACAAGTTCATTCTGTGACCATGACGGTGCAAGGCAAAACCAAGACCCTCTGTAATCATGACTATGCTCAGAGACAATAAGAACACCATGCTGATAAAGTTAATTCATATTTCAGGACCCACGGAAGGGAGCCATCCCAGGGGCACAGCCCAGGTCCCAAATCTAAAGCTAAGTCAGCCTGCACTTATGCAAAATAGCTGTTAAGGAATCCTACCATGGCCAGGCATAGTCCCCCAACTCAGCGAGGGCTAGCTCTCCTTACCCTAGAGAACACGGCCTGCTAGCCTTGGGAGGAAATCCCTGACCTCCTAGCCAACCACCCCGTGTTTCCGTGTTGCCTTTTCTAACGCTCTGTAAAGCTCACTCTTGTATAAAATCCATCAGGTAGAATGCTCCCCTGCTTGTGAGGTACTGTACTCTCCCAATCTGTGGATGGTTTTCCTTCGAATAAAGGACACTGAATTCATTACTAAGTTGTTTTAGTTTTGTCACTTGACAATGCAAATTGCAAAAATGACCAAATGTTACCCTCTTCCAGCAAACGTGAGTGACCGCTTCTCTACCAACCACAGAATCCGCCCTGCTCCATTCCTCCTGCTTGATAGATAAAGAGCTAAGATATTCAATTATAGAATTGCCTGATGAACATTCCCAATCCAGAGCCAATTCCATCTCCCATATACCTTCTCCAAAATCACCTACCACAAGTCCATCTCCTATATCATTCTCCCCAACACGCTCTTCCTGAGATGCCCCACATTCCCTGTGTGCGCAGTCTTCCTTGCTGTAGTCAATAAGCCCAACTTTGTTTGACCACAGTGTCTCCTCCTGGCTTTTGACTGGTGACATTTCCTGAGAAATATTGAAGAAGTATAGGTCTGTTTGAACTTAAGACGACAGTTTTGTTTTGTGCATGTTGAAAAAAGGAAAAGAGTTTTATTTAGAACAGCTGCCTGGTATACACAATCTTTATAGGGATGAGAGTGCTCCAGGGAAAGACCGTTTGGTGCAGGGTTATATATGTTTTTTACATAAAGAAAAAAGTTACAAATCATCATGATGAAGGACATTCCAGGAAGTTACAGACTTTATCTTACGTTTTTAGTAGGCGTGGGGCTGTCTGGTTTTAATTGTGTTGAGGCACAAATTTGGAGAGATAATTAGTTTTATTGATCTGGGACTCGGAAAAGGACTTTGTGCTGAGAAATGGATTTGAGAGTCATCAGCACAGAAACAGTAAGGGAAACCAGGGTGAGTGGGGCAGATAAGTTTATCTGAGGAAAATCACTGCAGTGAGAGAATAGGTCCAGTACAAATCTTTAGGGGAGGGTAGAACAGAAGACAATATTAGAGAGGAATCAGGAATGACCAGGGACTTAGAAGAAAAATATATCGTGTAGGAGGGATGCCATTGAAGACAAGTTAAGAAAGTGCTTCAGACAGGTGCCTGAGCGGCTCAGTTGGTAAAATGTCTGCCTTTGGTTCAGGTCCTGATCCCGGAGCCCAGTCAGGCTCACTGGTCAGTGGGAGTCTGCTTCGTCCTCTCCCTCTGCCCCTCCCACCACTCTCCCTCTCTCTCTATCTCTCACCCACTCTGTCAAATAAATAAAATCTTAAAAAAAAACTTCAAGGAAAAGTAGTTAACCAAATCTGTATAATGTTATATCTTAGACTTTTATTATTATTTGCGTCAGACCTTACTTACCTCTTAAAACTATTTTATCACAAAAGTGATGTGTACACATAATTTATTTTATAAATACACACAAACGCACTTCATCCATTCCTCATGTGTAACTACTATTAATAGTACTGCATATTTGGGAGAAGAATTTTCCTGTAACTTTTACCAATAGGCAAGCATACGTATACTTTGGTCTCTACACAGATAGGATTATATTATAAATAGTGTTTTATACCATGTTTAATTGAAAAATTAATTTCTGCATAATAAATATGACCCCATAAATATCATTTTTTTCAGTATACACTTGATATCTTACTGTACAATGTACCATAAATTATCGTCCCATTTTAAAGCAGTTCTTTGGTTATTATGGTCATCTGGGTTGTTTCCAGTTTTACGAACAGGACTGCAAGGAAGATCTTCATATGTATGTATCTGCTTGTGCAAGTCAGCACATTTGAAGGATAAATTTCAGACTGGAATTTCTGGGTTAATGGATTTGTGTATCCAATTTTTAATAGTCAATTATTCACTTAAAGGATTACATGAAGTAACGTACCCATAATAAATGAGTTCTTTCCTGAAACCTCAGCAAATACCAGATATATTTTTCCTCGCCTCGTAATGGATTTCTTCTCTTGCTCACATCAAGCACAACCCAGTTCGAGCTGACCCGGCGACGCCCCGACCTCTCTATCTGCAGTTTTGGCTCCCAGATGCTCAGTGCTTTCGCTGACCTTTCAGCCCACTGAGACTGTGCGCAAAATTAGGAACTGAGAGCATATTTCTGATAGTATTTGGTGGTATTATATCCAAAAATAGGAAACTGCCCCAAACCTGTCCATCATTCCTCCCCCTTTCTCTTTTCCCAAGTCACCCAAGGTAGTTCTATAAAAGGAAATGTAGCTGCATGGAAAATCAAGAACCACTTTAGTAACCGTGGAATCACTGACCAATGACAACAAAAGCAGATGTCTGGCAAAGGTTTTGTGGCTTTGGTCAAGTATGACCTTTTCCCACACTGCCCCAGGCCCCACTCGGGAGGACCTGGCCATCCCATAAGGCTTTTAGGTAAAAGAAAAAAAAGAAAAAACAAACAAACAAAAAAACAAAACAAAACAAAAAAAGAGAAAAACTTAGGCAGCGAGCAGCTGAGTGTATCAGTGAATTCTCTGACCCCGTCACATAAAATAGAGAAAAGAGAGAGGCGACTATTTCTGGACTCACATGTACTTCTCACATAAAGCCGTCTCACTCCCGGTGAAGGAAGTGGGATGTCTCGGATTGACAGATCAGAGCAGCAGCTCCACTTCTTTCGATGGAGGTGGAAGGCGAGTGGGAAGAACAGAGCAGAAATGTCCTCCTCCCACAGCGATCGCACTGTGACCTGAAAGAACAGCCCCACTACCTCAGACTAGAATACTTTCCCTGAAGACCGTCTCTCCAGGCAGATTCAAGTGCATGTCTAATGAAGGCATTCCTATATGCGCCATGGTTCCCTGAGGCACCACTGTCACTTAAACACAGTTTGCCTTTGCTTTTACAGAAGCAGAAGGATAATGTAGTGTAAAATATTTGGATGAAACCACTTCAATCTGAATTTAAGAATGAACTAGCAAAAAAAAAAAAAAAAAAGAATGAACTTCGCCCCCAAAGTGTAAGACCATTCACTGTATGAAAACATACAAATATCCCCCTGGTTCCAATTGTTAAAAGATTAATTGGCAAAGATTGGTCAAAGATATAAAGATATAATGTCGTGATTTTGCCTGGAGTCGAGCAGAATATAGCTAAAATAAAGATGTGATCTCCTGGTCATGCTTTTTCACTGCTCTCTGTCTTAGCCAATGTTTCTTGTGTGTTCTTCCCTCTCTTTGCCAGCCTGGAAAACTCTCACTCATCCTTCAGGACAAAGCATAGTACCACCTCCCCTGTGGTGCCTTCTCCCTGCTCTCTCCTTTAGTATCTCGCTCTAATTATTTCTGCTCCGGCAATCGTTTCTTCTTCTCTCTGTCATCCCCACGAGACAGTGAGCTTCTAAGAGTACAGTTTGTGGTTTGATCATTGTGTATTTCCAGAACTTAAAGCAATGCCTAAAACACGGATGCTCAATAAATACCTGTGCATTAAACAAATGAAAATGTAAGTCTCCCACTTCGGCTTCTTGTCCATTAATGAGAACAAGAAATGATAAGGACACTTACGGAATATCTCCTCCCATAAAGGGCCACCTGGAAGAAGAATTCCAGTACCTGGAAAGTTTCATAGCAGAGAGAGCTCAAAAACTGTGAACGTTGGTGCCTGAAGAAAAATTTCAGAAATATGAGTGACTTAGGGATACCCAGTGAGGACTTAAGAGGAGAGGAATGATTTTCATCTTCTGGATTCATCTGAGCACTAGTGTTCCAGGGCTATTTAGTGAGTTTCAACAATTTGCTGACAAGGTGCATAAGTGTACTTACAACACTTACCTCGTTTCTTTTAATCATCTCTAAGCATTACTGGCAATTGAAGACGATGATATAAGAATAAAATCAGCACTTCTGCCTAAGAGTTTTCCAGTAGCTCATTCAACTTATTCTTTTTTGGCTTAACTGCGCCCTGAATCAATGCGTGCTGATTAAGTATTCTCACTTACCTAGTAATAGGGAGGTCAAGAACCTAAATGAAAAACATTTCTTGTTGCAGCAAAATAGAATGATTCGAATTCCAAATTCCACTTTCCCTTCTACACATGTAAAATGTTTTATTTCTTCTTGTAATTGTTTTTCTTTCTATTAGTCACACATAAAAAATAAATCACACAAACGTATTATATACCACCTGAGATGACTTAAATTTATTATTTCAAAACAGGATTAGGCAGCAAGACATAACCACACTAACAGACCTGAGAGAAAATTTTAAAAATTAATTTTGTTCCTCTCACTAGCATATCAACCACCAATTTTGAAGAACTTAATTCACAAACATGTTTCTACAGTACAAAGGGAACTGCTATCTGTCATTAAAGTTTAGCCAGTCAGAAAGAAGACGAGGAGAGAGAGTGGGAAGAAATGATGTAGAGAAAATTCTTTAAATGGGGATTGTGGAGAGAGAGATGGAGGGAGAGGAGAGGAGAGGAGAGGAGAGGAGAGGAGAGGAGGGGAGGGGAGGGGAGGGGAGAGGAGAGGAGAGGAGAGGAGAGGAGAGGAGAGGAGAGGAGAAGAAGATGCTTTCATGTGTGTCAAAATTTAGGTTCTCTAGACTGGCGGGCGAGATATGTTCATGAGATAAGACCAAGGAGAGATAGGGCTCTGGGAGAAGGCAGCATTACCAGCTGTCCAGACATACTCGTGTGTGGCCACATCAAAATAAACTTGGCAGCACAGGGTCATCAAGTAGATGAAGGATGTGATGGACTAAAATGTGTTCCCCCCCAAATTCATATGGCAAAGCCCTAAACCCCAATGTGACAGTATTCGGAAATAGGATCTTAAGCAGATAAGATGAAAGGAAGTAATCAAGGTGGGGCCTTAATCCAACAGAATGTGTGTCCTTAAAGGAGGAAGAGACACCAGCAACAAGAGAAAAGGGCCATGTGAGGACCCAGCAAGGAGGCCACTCTCTGCAACCCAGGAGGAGAGGTTGCAGAAGAAACCAAATTTCCAGCACTGTGATCTTGGGTTCCAGCCTCCAGAACAATGAGAGAACAAATGTTTTGTGTTAGCCACTCAGTCTGGAATTTGGTTATGGCATCCTGCACAAATTACCACAGGGGGCTAAAGTTTAGCTTTCTTGAGTCATGCAGTACTAGGATTCAAGACATTTTGCTCAAGACGAAATTATAATTTGGGGAACTTTGGCACAATCAGGTGTGCTACCCATCAGCTGACAGCAGTACATTGGTCCCAACCCCAAGAGAAGGGCAAAGCCTATTCATGTTACTATAATTGTTGGTCTCAGTGCAAGAGACCCAGGCCTTTCTCATTTTTCAAAAGCAAGCCTTTACTAAATCAAATCAGCTTAAACAACAGTGGAACATATCATCTTATAAAAAAAAAACCCTTTAAATTAACTCAGAGCCTAGATAAAACTTGTTACCATTGTCATTAAACTTCTCTGTTCTTGTTATTTACCACTTCTCTTTCTAGTTCAGAGAGACGCTCCTGACCTCTTTCACAGGCTTCAGTTCTGAGACATCAAGATGTTAATACTACTGATCTTTGAGAGTTCTTTCAAAAGAAACTCTTCCAAGCTTTATTTCCTGCAGCAGGATGTGACTTCAAACTCTGTGCTTTCCTCTTTCATCTCTCAGAGGACAAACTATGAAAGGGGGGAAAAAATAGCCCCTCTTCTTTCTGATTGGTTCTCCCTTTGTTTTTACCTCCCACATATGAGGCAGAAAGAAGGGTGAAATGTCAATTACATATAAGTAAGTAAACAAACAAACAAATAAACAAACTCACTCACAGGCTCCCAGTGAGTTATTTTTTTTCCCTTTTATGCCAGTTCATTTGGGTCTTTGTTGAGTATTCTATTATTAAAACAAAAGCAGCAGCACTGCTTGATTTTGAATGAGCCGCACAATTATGATTATGAATGTCTGAGTTGACAGTGCATTGACCTGAATTCTTCTTGGACGGTTTCTTAGATGTTTGTTTAGAGCTAGATTATAAGCTTGTTGCAGATAAGGAATATATTCTCTACTTGCTTGGCCAAACTACCAGGCGTACAACAATGCAGGATATCCACTGGGTATTTTAAATAACTTACATGTTTATGTGAAAATAAACATGTGAAGGCTGTACTTTCTATTAATGTCATATTTGGCACACTGAGCATTTCATAAAAATGAGGTTTTAATAAAACTGGACCTATCTACTTAGTGCACAAAAAGATGCTATCGTAGAAATGTCCATAAAAACATAATTTTACACTGTTTTCTGTTATATTTTAAAGATATGGTTTCTTTTTATTCCTAGTTTTATAGACTCTAACAAAGTATGGACACATGAGGAGGTTAATTTTGTTTTTTTAAAAGTTATCTCTATGCCCAATGTAGGGGCTTGAACTCATGACCCCCAGATCAAGAGTCACATGCTCTACCAACTGAGCCAGGCAGATACTCCAAAATGTTGCTATTTTTATTTCTGAAATTACTCGTCTGTATTAAGGTGGCAAGAATGGGCATTTATATTTAAGGAGCTATACACACCTCAATCTCTAAGCTCATTAATTTATTAACTGGAGTCAAAATGTATGATCACCAAGAAACAACTTACAACACAATGAAAATAATAAGCTTCACTTTCTGAATAATATCAGAGCAAATGGTTCCATGAGAATACTGGTCGAGTGGTCTTCCCAACCTCAGGAGTGATGACTTAAGTCTTGTGCAATTTCTGGTGGTTTAGTGAAGTGACTAGGATATTACTTACACATAAGATAAGTCGAACTTAATAGCCACACCTCAGTAATTTGTTCAGTGCCTTTTCATGTATTAGGACATTTTAAGTCTCAAAAAAAAAAAGAAGGAAGGAAGAAAGGAAAAGGAAGGGTAGGGAAGGGAAAAAGAAAATCAGCACTTGAAATTTTAGTTATTAAGCTCAACACAAATCTTTCTTCATCCTTGGTATTATTAAAAGTTATACCCTCACGGTGTTACACCAAAGCATCAGCAGACCCTTCCTTTATAATTGCTGGTTTGCGGACTCCCTACTGTTGCTACCAGAGCATGCTGCGATATATATATTGGAAATTCCTAAGAGGTAGTTGGTTCAGAGGTTAAGATGTAAGCCCTGGGCTCTGGTCTGGGGCAGGGCCTGAAGCAAATCTTGGCTCTCGAATTGCTGTGTGTTAGGAGCCTCAGTAAGCTAATCACGGTGAGGGGCAGTTCACTGCCAGGTAAAATCCAAATAATAATAGCTCTTCTATAACAGTACGGTTAGAAGCATTAAGTGAGATAACATCTATAAAATTAGGACTTAACATAGTCCTTGGCACTAATTTTAGATGCTTAATAAATGTTACCTATAATTAGATCGCAAAGTAAAAATGGGAGGAAAACAAGAATAATCACAAGATGAAACTGATACTTTTGAATCTGTTATCTATGATTCTTAAAAAATATGTTAGCTATTTAATATTTGACCAACGAATGTAAATATTGTTGCCCATACTATATCTAAACTAGAAGATAGTCTTTTATAATTGCTGTAAAATTCTGTTGGAAATGATAATTTCTTAAGATGATAAGCATTTTCATCTTATCATAAGTAAGATTTCATCCCTACAAAATAAAATACCTAAAAATATACTTGCTTTTAGAGATAACAAGCGTTAGCGAGGGTGTGGAGAAGAGGGAACATTTGTTCACTGTTGGTGGGACTATAAATTGATGTATCCACTATGAAATGCAGTATGGAGGTCCCTCAAAAGATTAAAAATAGTACTACTGTATGATACAGCAATCTCGCTTCTAGATATATATTCAAAGGAATTGAAATCAGGATCTAGTAGAGATATCTGCACTTCCATGTTCATTGCAGCGTTATTCAAATAGCCATGATATGAAAACAGTTTAAGTGTCTGTCAATGAACAAGTGGGTAAAGAAGATGTGTGTTTACAGTGGACTATTATTCAGCCATGAGAAAGATGGATATCCTGCCATTTGAGGTAATTTGGATAAATCTTGAGGGCATCATGCTAAGTGAAATAAATCAGACAGAGAAAGATAAATACTATATAATGCCACTTATATGTGAAATTGAAAAAAGCCAGACCCACAGAAACAGTTGAGTAGTGGTTCCCGAGGGCTAGAAAGTGCAAGAAATGGGGAGCTATTGATCTAGGGTACAAACTGCCAGTTATAGAATTAATAAGATCTGGGGTCTAATGTACAGCATAGTGATTATATCTAATAATATTATATTATAGATCTGAATGTTGCTAAGAGTAGATCTTAATTGTTCTCTTAGCAAGAAAGAAATAATAATTATATGAGAGGTTGGAGGTGTTAGCTTAAGATACATAATAAGCATTTTGTAACGTATAAGTGTCTCAAATCAACACGTAGTATGTCTTAAATTTACATGATGTTTTATGTCAAGTTGATCTCAATAAAACTGGAAGAAAAATTAAAACTAAGGGGCACCTGGGTGGCTCAATGGGTTAAAACCTCTGCCTTCGGCTCGGGTCACGATCTCAGGGTCCTGGGATGGAGCCCCACATCAGGCTCTCTGCTCAGCAGGGAGCCTGCCTCCCCCTCTCTCTGCCTGCCTCTCTGCCTACTTGTGATCTCTCTCTCTCTGTCAAGTAAATAAATAAAATCTTAAAAAAAAAAAAGAAAAATTAAAACTAAAAATATACTTGCCTTGACCAAGCAAGTTTTATTTTATTTTATGAATAAAATGTGTGTACTTTTTTGGATATATCTCTGATTTATATTTATCTTAAATCTTTCAGTAAATGTGGAAAACGCGGATATTTTTCCATGGTCAATAATTGGCTGCTAGGTTTTGTCACTGAATACAAGATTTGATTCAGTTCCCGTTGAGAATTAAGTAATAATTGGGAATAAGGAAAATTATAATGAACAAGTTGTCAAATTATACTTCAAAATGTTTATTTGTTAACATTTTGTTCTAAATTGCATATTCATTTCCATATGATATCAATACTAATATCCTTTAATAGAACTTTGACCATTTATAGGGTTTCAGTTTTTTATTTAAAAAAAAACACACAATCAATGCATTTTCATTAACTACACCTGTGGGAAGCCTGTCTATTTGGACAATGAACCGGGGTCCTGCCTAAGACAGTTATCCTAGCAGAAGATATGGTATTAGCCTAAGAGCCTAAATCTATGTAATGAGGAAAATTCACAACGATTTGTCAGTGTTCTTCTAGTATGTCAAACTAGGTGCTTTGATTGGCAAATTAAACATAAAAAGACCTCATAGTCTAGGCGTTGCATTGACCAGTATGCTGGGCACTAGTCCCAAGCAGGTATACAAATTTAAATTAACTGAAATTAAATAAAATTTAAATGCAATTTCTCAATCCCACCAGGCACATTGCAAGTGCTCGATATGCCCGTGTCGCTGGCGGCTACCATGTTAGAAAGTGCCCGTAAACACCACTTTCATCACAGCAGGAAGTTTTATTGGGCAGCACTAGTCTAAAGTTTCCATTTCCTACAGTAATCAAAACTATCCATTTTTCTCATTTTTATCCTTTTGCTTTTTTTCCTCTTCTTTCTTCCGCCTTTTCACTCCTCATCTCAATAGCGTATCCACCAATATGATTTTAGTTTCAAAATGAAATAAAAATTTATTTCAATTAAAAATTAATTTTGAAAAACAATTTGAAGGAAATCTTATGTTTCCTGAGAAATAGAGAGAATACAGAAAATGATGTTTCATTTTATTGTTTTATTATTTTGATTGAGGTATAATTGACCTACAATATTATATTCGGTTCAGGTGTATGACACAGTGATCTGACATGTATACATTGCACGATGGTTGCCGTAATAATTCGAGTTACCATCTGTCACTTTACAGAAACAAAACAATACTGACTATAGGCCCCATGCCATACATTGCATCTTCCTGACTTATTTCTTTTATACCTGCAAGTTTGTACTTCTTAATCGCCTTCACTCATTTCACCCCTTACTGCAACTTCCCTATCCTCTGGCAACCTGTTCTCTGTTTCTATGACTGAGTTCTGTTTTGTTTTGTTTTTTAGATTCCATGTGTAAGTAGAATCCTGCAGTATTTGTCTTATTTTACTTAGTGTAATACCCTTGAGGTTTATCCATGTTGCCACAAATGGCAAGATTTTTATTTTTGTGGCTGGGTAGTATTCCAGTGTGTGTGTGTGTGTGTGTGTGTGTGTGTGTGTGTGTGTGTATACACTACATCTTTTGTCTATTCATCCATCAATGGACACTTAGGTTGTTTCCATATCCTGGCTACCATACTTATTCATTCATCAATAAATACAGGAGTACACATATCTAGAAAGGGATATTTGAAATACCCTGCAGGGATAAGTATTTACTTACAAATATAATTCCAACATGAAGATCTATTCATCATGGTAAATTAGGTAAAATTAATAGACAAAATTCATTTTGATTTTTAGTACTACACCTTAGAATTCTTCATCCTTTTCACATATTTTCAAAAACAAAGGTATATTTCAGAATTATTTCTCCACACCTATTTTTATCAGGAAAAGTGACTAATCCTATACTCTTCAGGCCATTCGCTGGTAGTGGGGACCACCGTGCCCCCAGAGCACAATCCTCTGCTTCCACTTGCTAATGGCCAAGTGCTCAGGTACAACAGGCTCCTTCGCCTCTCCCTGCAAGGGCACTTCTGGTACAGCTCTCCCTGCACTGTTTTCTCTACAGAGTAAGACTTTTCTTTTTCCCTCCTCCCCCTCCTCCCCCTCCTCCCCCTCTTCCCACTCCCCCCCCTCTTCCTCCTTCTCCTTCTCCTTCTTTCTCTTCCAAGTTGAGACCATCTTGCAGGAATGAGTTGACTTCAATTCAGACATTCAGACAAGAATGACTGACCTCCCTTCAGTCCCAGATCTAGGAACATTTTACAAATAAGTTTTAGCCTGGAAGTCCTGCTTTGGTTCAACTATTTAAAAAATTGGTTCCCATGAGGCTATCAGTTCTTTACCAGTTATTCTATTAACCAGAACCTGGGAGAGGAGAAGAATCTTTAGAAAACTGAAAGCACAAGGGGCATCTGGGTGGCTCAGTTGTTAAGCCTCTGCCTTCAGCTCAGATCATGATCTCAGGGTCCTGGGATCGAGCCCCGCATCGGGCTCCCTGCTCGGCAGGAAGCCTGCTTCTCCCTCTCTCTCTGCTTGCCTCTCTGCCTGCTTGTGATCTCTCTTTCTGTCAAATAAATAAATAAAATCTTTAAAAAAAATTTAAAAAGAAAACTAAAAGCGCAATATATGTTAGTGTCTCTTAACCTTTTTTTCTCATTATTGTCCTCTTAAGAAGCCTTTCTAGACATTTTTTCCTAAACACCCATCATGAAATTTTAACACTTCAGATTTCCTACAATTGCTACCTGTATTTTTGTGCTTGGTACATAAAAAGAGTAAGAATTTGTCACTTTCCAAGAATCAAATTTTATCTCCTAGCAACAATATTGCCCCTTTCGATAATGCCTGGTAAAAAGGAATCAAAATATCAGAAATAGATACTATTCAAGATCTTTTACTTATTTTGCAGTGCCCTGTCATGAATATTTCAAAGCTTGTAGCTTGTTTGAGTATGGAGATCAGGAAAATACTTTTTTCCTCCTACATACATCATAATTTGCATACATTAGTAGTTTAGTAAGGAAATAACATTTCAGGGCTTTCTGAGAAATCACAGTATCTGAAATCACGAGATCTTGATCTTTGAGATCTTCTGTCATTCTACTCTAGCATTTTCAATGTCACTGCTTACAGGTGTGAAGAGGGAGTGGTAGGGTTCATAGGGAAATGACACCTCTGGACACGAGGGATAAGAGAAAGGACACAGAAGAAGGGGAGGAGAGGAGGAAGATACCTACATAATAGCATATAGCATTTATTTTCTTTTCCAATAGCCATTCATTCAAACCCATTAGCCAATAGTTTACCCATATTTCTTGCAACCTCTAACATGAGAAATTAGCATTTGGAAATCATCTCTTACTCCCCACCCTCAATTATTTTTTTAAAAGATTATATATTTGAGAGAGGCAGAGAGCATGCAAGTGTGGGGAGGGACAGAGGGACGGAATCTCAGACAGACTCCCGGCTCTGTGTGGAGACAGATGGCAGCTGGATCTCTCAATCTCACCACCCTGAGAGCGTGAACAGAGCCGAAATCAAGAGTCTGATGGTCAACTGGCTGAACCACCCAGGGGTGACCCCCAACCCTCAGTTATAAAGATCACTTCCTAAAAAAGAAAATAATATTCAAACTTTGAGCACCGAGTTCAATATAAGGAAGTCTGTCTGAATGCTAAGGATTTGCATTAACCTATATTTCATTTAGTCAAAACTTCCTCCCGTATTATTTGATAAATCAATTTCTTGACAAAATTTGTCAACTCTTACAATTAAGACAATAAAGGCTTTCTATGGATATTTTTCTTCATTATGCTTTGCACAGTAATAAAAAGAAGAAATATAGGGGTTTTAAAGTGTAATGAAATATTGTTCTAAGATGTATTCAATTAAAGTAGCAGGCCAAAATGTACTCTTTGATTTACGCTATCAATCATTCATTTGTTCATTCAAGAAATAGTCACCACGGGCATCATGTGCCCGGTTATGCACCAGAGGACAGCTGGGGCTGGGTGATCATTCTTGCCCATCTGTGGAGCTCACCCCTTTCCAGGTTAGATCCTCCCTGGAAGAGGACTTCATGTCTTTTCCCTTTGGTTATATTTCCTTAACAAAATTAGGCTCTGGAAGATACAGTTCCCTCTTTCCTCTCCCCAAATGTTCACCATAAGTTGACAAATTATTTAGAATTCTCCATTTGAACTTATCATGTCCAGGACATTTCTCTTTGGGGACGAAACGAGCTTTTCAATAAAACACTCCAGTTATACAGGGTTTAATGTCTTCCTTTCCACCTTCTTTTCATCCAAGGAGAAAATCTTGCAAGGCAAGAGAGCCTATAACTAGAGAAATTACTCTGTTCATATACGATTCAAGAATACTTCTTTCTTCTCCCTCCACTACCTCCTAGCTTTATATTTTCTATCAAGATATAGAATGTATAATTTATACCATAAGTTACCTCAAAACGAAGTGCTTAAAATTATTTCATAGCTAAAAAGCTGATATTACCTGACTAGACTATACTGAAACATTGGCCCGTGATTCTTGCTTATTTATTTTGCAAAAAGAGAAAAACAAGTTGTTTAAGTATTTACTCTGAAGTCACTAAAATTCCTTTACTTGCTAATGTCTAAAACATTTCAATTTGTCTAGGAAGAAAAAAATTCCTCTTATTATGAGGCTATTGTTTGTTTAAAGTATTTTTCTATGAATTAGTACATAGAAAAAGTAACATTTAGGGACCCATAGAAAGAACACAGATGGTGACATTACCCTACCTCACCAGAAAAGCAATGTCCCAACTTGTTCTGTGACATCGCCATTGGGAAGGAGAGTGTTCTTCCAAGGGGAGCTAAAACTGGACATCAGTCTACTTAGAAAGGTGTTTGTCAGGACTCCTCACAACTCCTGAATATGTCTCCAGGTGATTGCGATTCTCAGTGAGGGTGAGAGTGGCCCCTAACTAGGACCAGGAGAGGTAGGAATGGCCAGTGATACATGTCTGGTCGTCTGATCTGAGGTGAAATGAACATATAATTTCTTGACACAGACTGTGCTTTTAAAAGGCAGAGATGGAGTCTTCACTTTGTCGTGTCCTCATTTTGTCTTTCTTCACTGCAAATGACATGTGAGGTGGCATCCTGCCTATCGGGTATGCAGATCTGCAGATCATTAAATAAGAAAGAAGACAGCTTTTCATTATTTATTTAGCCGGAACATACAGTACGTGAAATCTGTGGGTTGCAGACAGGGTTTCCATGGAAACTATTCTATATGAAAGAATGCCTGACCAGGCTGGAAGATTTGCTGTTACCGTCACCAGCCATGGCAACGTTTGCAAATCCCACCACCATCTTGATTTTAAAAGTAATTTGCATGGTAAATGGACTCTGTCTATTTTCTCACTGTTCTGGAAATCTAAGGTCAAGCAAAAGCAATGCTGATGTGTTTTGGTGCATTTCTACTGACTTTAATGTGATTTTTAGTTTTGCTTTTGGTTTTTCTACCCAAAAGAATTACAGAGCTGCCTGAGTTTGTTTCTCCTTTCTACGATGACTATAAATTGCGCTGATTTCCACATTTTGTAAGTTAAACCCCAGAAATCACTCTTCAAAAGTTCCTTGTCTTAAGTGGATCCTGCAAAAAAAAAATCTTATATATGCGATAGCCAGATGTAACTCCAGCTCTTGCATACATAACCTTTATGGGTTTTTACAAAGTGACAAGTGCTGAATATAATCTAGATAGAAAGCTGAAAGACTGACTTGATGTTAAACAATTTGATGGATATCAGAATCAAGGGAGGAAGGAATGAGGGCCAGCAGAAAGGGAGGAAGCAAGGGCACATTTCTTTGGTCATTGTCCACCCATTTAAAATATTTAAACTCAGCTACCCTGAGAAAACTGCAAGTAGGTTAATTCTCTACTTTGACCACCACTATTCCCTCCTCATCTCTGAGCACAAGGTAAAAGCAATACGTAATCTTTATTGTTTTTCTATTTTGTTCTGTTTTGAATGAGGTGTCAGAAGCTTGGGTAACGGGAAGGGGGGAACTGTCATCAACTGAAAGAGCAGGAACTTGCAGTGGGGCAAGCTGGGATGAAAGATTAGAACTCCATTCTGGACATGTTCAGATATTTGTTGGTCATGCAGGTAAAGATGTCAGGCAGCCTGTGGATTTCTGAGTCTGAGCAAGTCTGGAAAAGAGACGAGTGTGCTTAGGAAAGAGAAATGCACCAGGCGCACTGCCCTGTGGCACTCGTACGTTAAGAGTCAGAGGAAGAGAACAAACCAGAACAAAAGACCGAGAAGTAGAACCACCTCACTGCTTCCCCCCAGAGACACCATTTGTATTTTTGTCCGGGTAAATGGCATCTCTTGGGTTTGTGCAATTGAAGGCCCATCTGAGAAAGCATGACCAGGGAGGCAGAACAAACAAGAGGGTTTGATATTCTAGAAGCCAAGTGGAAAAGCTTCAAAGAGTTTATTTTTCTAGAAGTTTATCTATTTCATCTAAGTTTTTAAATGTGTTGGTATAGTTACCCATAATATCCTTTTGTTTAGCTCATAGTAGTCTCACGGTTATTTTAACTATATGAATATAATGTTCAAGCAGACTTTTTCATAACAGCATAATAAATATCAAAAAGAATCATTAGGTCCAAGGACTAGTAAAAGGCTCTTTGTACATTTTATTAAATTACCTTTCATAAAGCTCAGTAATATAGCTATATAGAACAATGCATTGCTTAAGCCATTCTTAGTATGATAGTCATGTTTCTTTTTATTTACTTTTTGCCAATTTGCTACGCTGAAAATAGTATTCTACTTAATTTTATTTGCATTTCTTTAAGTTTATTTGAAGGCTGAACATTTTTTTTCCAAATTCTTATTGGTCATATATATTTCTTTGTGAATTGGCCACATCCTGTGAGTTATATTTTGGTTTAAAAGACTAAACAGACAAAATCTACAAACAAGATAAAAAGTCAAACTTTTTCGTCAATATGAGTACTGACCAAAGAATGTTACTAATAGGATGAGATATTTTCTTATTTAAAATAGGAATTTTAAATAAATTATATTTAAATAATTTAAATAAATTTAAATATTGTTTATTATATTAAATAAAATATTATAAATAAATTATTTAAATTTAAATAATTTTAAATAAGAAAATATGTGTGACAAAATTTTGCAGCTAGCTATTTTATGTAACTTTTCTCTATCAACTTGATTTATACAGATCTATTTCTATGCATAATTTTCAAGGTAAACCAAAACACTCCATATAAATGTCTGCCAAATTATCACGTAATTCAATATCCTCACTATGACACCAAATTGCCTCTAATAACAAAATTGCTCCTTCTATAATAAACAAATAAAATGAAAGTGCAAGAGATGCATTCAATTCTACAGCTCTTAGGAGTCTAAGGAGTCTATTTGTTGCTAAAAATATTCAAAAGAAATTCCTAAAATTGAAACAACACTGCAACAGATATCATCAGTTTTTAATTGACATTAACAGTCAGATATTAATAACCTGAAAAGTGTATACTAATTCTAAAAACGATCTATATTTTCTTACTAATTACTTTACATCAATTTTTAAAACAATTGATTTACAACTAATTTAAAAAGCAATCCACATTTCCAACTAATTATTTTAATAAGTACAGGAATATTATGGAGCTTTAGCCCATGAGGTATACATGAATGAAATTCTTAGAAATATTGTAGCTTAATTATAAAAATGCTGTAATAATCTTATTATGGGATCTTGAGAGAAATAAGTAAAATTATAGGTGGGTGAACAGAAAATTATATCACTGAATTAACTTGAATTATTTTTGTTCAACTCTGTGTGTCTGTATGTCTATGTGTGTGTATCTCTATGTGACCTTATATCAAGGGTATATTAAATATGTGCTGATAATTTTCCAGCAGAATTTCTCAGCACTAATGTCTCCTTAAATGTAAATTTAATAGTTTTATTTTCTTATTTTTGTTGTAACTATTCTTCTCTGTTCCTTTAATTTTAACTTTTGAAAATCTTATGGTTTATCATTGCCTCACAAGGCAGCCTAGAATGGTGGTTCCAAGCTCAGATCCTAGAATTAGACAATTGTGTTCAATATGGTTTCATCATTTCTACCTGTAAAAACTGGATAAAGTCCTTAATCTCTACAAGGCCTCCTTTTCCTTCTTTACAAAAGTATAATAGTATTTCTTATCTCACAAAAGATTGAAAGATATAAATGACACAAAATATATCCCTTTTATCAGAGACTAACACCTTACATAGTCACTCAAATCATAACCTGAGTGTTATTACAAAGGATTTCCCTTCTCAACTCTACCCCCTAACATTGCAAGTCCTTATCAATTCACATTTCTGAAATTTCTATCATCCAAAATCACATTCCTATTCCAATCAATAGAAAGTCTTCATTATCACTCTCCTACACTGTTTTCATCAATAATTTCCTGATCTACCTCCTTCTATCTTTCCATTTTGCCCCTCCAACTTGTTCTCCCAGTTAGTAGTATTTCCAAGGTATGAAACAAAACAAAACAAAACAAAACAAAACAAAACAGAACAACTACGTCAGTAATCCAGGATGAAACTATAGGGTGAGAGCTCCCCAGTAAGGCCCCCAGAGCTCTCAGTCATCTAGCCTTCCGTTCCCTTCCAGCTTTTGAGATTGGCTTCCTCCATTCCAGCCATTACCCTCTACATCCATCATACCTAGCTGCCTGCTGGCTTCTAAACATGTTGACCCGTTTGACACTTCCACAGCTTTTCTCAGGCTTATCTCTTATATTGTAACAATCAGCTCCAGAATGATGTCCTCTGTTCCCTATTTTCTCCCTTTCCCCATTCCTATCCAAGGTAGAACTGACCTCTTTCACCTCTATGTCCCACCATACTCTTTACAAATATACACTTGTATGATACAGCACCTGGTACCCTTATTTGTATATTTCCTACAATTGCACTCTAATGGTTGTATCTCCAGCATCAAATGGATGACCAATAATAAGCACAAAACAAATGTTTAGTAAATAAATGAGCAGTTGAAAGCTCAGTGCTTAGGACACCTGGGTGGCTCAGTCAGTTAAGTGTCTGCCTTCAGCTCAAGTCATGATCTCAGGGTCCTGGGATCAAGTCCCGCATTGGACTCCTTGCTCAGCCAGAAGCCTGATCTTCCCTCTGCCTGCAGCTCCCTCTGCTTGTTCTCTCTCTCTCTCTCTCTCTCTCTCTCTCGCAAATAAATAAATAAAATCTTTTATCTAAATAAAAAAAAAATAAAAAGAAAGAAAGAAAGCTCAATGGCTCTGTACCCCAGATTCCACTAGGGTGGGTTAACCTAGTGCAATATTAACAGCAAATTATATATACTTCCCTATCAGTTGTCACAAGATTTACAAGATTTCTGTTGTGGTTTTTTTTCATATTTACAAATGATTCTAGTGCATCTTGAGTGGCTTTCTCATCCTTAAAGCCATTTTACAAAGTAGAGAAAATTTGGAGGGGAAAGCAAATCTCTCCTAGAATACCAAGCCTTCTCTTCTTAATCTTTAGTTTTAAATTCTCTAGAAATTTAAATTATCTGGAAATAATTCTCTGGAAATTATTATATATATATAATTCATTATTCTTTGCTATCTATAAGGTTAGCTCTCTGAAAAGTATATTTATGGATAGAGCAGCATATATACAATCTTATTGGATGACCAATATAGAGATCAGCCCAAAAACCCCACAGTAAATTTATCATTCTTAGTAATTTGATAGCCATATTTTGATATCATCAAAATATGAATTTTAAGCATATTTTATTATCTTGAGAAAAAAGATCATTAATTTTGCTTTCAAAATACTATCCTTTCCACATTAGTGTTGATAGAGTATTATCAAAACCAGTTCCAAAAACAAGTGAATTCATTTTCTACTGATCTCACTGGGCCATTCTTGAGGCATATCTGACCTGAAAATCTTTGCCAAAATAGATTTCTGATATCCTGAGAAATACTTTGAAGTTATTAAATAAAAAGAATTATCACTAATACTGAGGCATTCATCTGGAATGAGCACACATAAACCACTGTATTCTAGAAACACAAAAGAGAATCCCACAGATTATGAATCAGCAAGAAGCCTCTGGCAACAAGGTTGAAACCTCTGTCTCTTTAATACCTTTTGTGTGCTCAGAGTACAGACAGATGTGATCAAACAGTGCTGGTCCTCAAGGAAATTACACTTCAATATGGGAGATAGATACAATCGGTTACAATAAAATGTCATGTATATTATGACAATGTAAGTAGAGTACTCTAGGAGAATTAAGCCTCTTATTATATATCATGTTGTGTTCACAAAAATGAAACTTTTAAAATGGACATTTTGAAAGGGATAATGCTGCTGGACCACACTGGGAAGAGTCCTTAAGTGCCCATTCAGTTCAGAGAGCTATATGTAAAAGAATCTAGATATATTATTTGACTAAAAATTTATGAAAATTAAAGAAGTATATCAACAAGCATGACTGAATTCACATTTTAATGAGCAATCTATATCTTTTCCTTTTCTTTAATAAAATAAATTATACAAATATAACAGATGGCTATATATAATCTTCCACATCCTCTGTCCTGAGGAAATGGAGAAATGCCATTGCTGATTATGCCTGGATAATCTCCATTTCTCCTTCCAGAAATTCTTCTGGATCATTTTCTGTGTTCCATTCAGGTCCTTCCCTTTCCCATTGTTCCTGTGTATGGACATTTATAGTATTTGTAGAAATGTCCTTAGACTTTGTTAATTTGGTCAAATTTCACCTCTCATCACAATAGGCTTAGAATGGACACAGACAACTAAATCTGTTAAACTGAAGATACTGCCCCTTTCTAGTAGTGTAAGAGTGATTTCCTGGGGCACCTGGGTGGCTCAGTGGGTTAAAGCCTCTGCCTTCAGCTCAGGTCATGATCCCAGGGTCGTGGGATCGAGCCCCGCATCAGGCTCCCTGCTCGGCGGGGAGCCTGCTTCCCCCTTTCTCTCTGCCTGCCTCTCTGCCTACTTGTGATCTCTCTGTCAAATAAATAAATCAAATTAAAAAAAAAAAAAACGTTTCCTATAAAGAGTGATTTCCTAACTAGAGTCTAAATTATAAAGAAATTCTTCATTGGGCAGAAACATACATGCCAGACATTTTCTACACATCTAAGACTGTTAAATGTTTCCTCTATTGCTGGTCATGATCATTTGGAAATTTCTCCTATTTGAAAAATAGGAAAAAAAAATAGGAAAAAAAAAGTTTTTCCTATTTTCCTATTCACCATTTGAAACCCAACATTGTCTAAGACAATTGTTTAAGTTGAGGTCCACAGATAACATTCTTGCAGGTATAAAAATTCCATAAGAAGGGACGCCTGGGTGACTCACTCATTAAGCGTCTGCCTTCAGCTCAGGTCATGATCCCTGGGTCCTGGGATCGAGCCCCGCATCGGGCTCTCTGCTCTGCAGGAAGCCTGCTTCTCCCGCTACCATTCCCTCTGCTTGTGTTCCCTCTCTCGCTGTGTTTCTCTCTGTCAAATAAATAAAATCTTTAAAAAAAAAAATTCCATAAGAAACTAAGATTTGCTCAGAAAAAAATTTAGTTTCATAACTCAATGTTTCCCAAACTATGGTCTTGGGGATCTACAACACATTTTTTTTCCCTTTTTTTTTTAGGTTTTATTTATTTATTTGACAGAGAGAGAGCACAAGCAGGGGGAGTGGCAGGCACAGGGAGAGGGAGAAGCAGGTTCCTTGCTGAGCAGGGAGCCTGATGTGGGACTTGATTCCAGGACTCTGGGATCACAACCCAAGCTGAAGGCAGATGCCCAACCAACTGGGCCATCAAGGCGCCCCTCAACACTTTTCAATAAAAGGATTTGTGCATTATCTAATTTGAGAAACATTTATACTGCTATCATGCTCTAGAAGGAGAAAACCTTTTGAAAGACTCGCTCTATCCTCTATCTTTTCATATATTACTTTAAAAACAAGATGAAACTCAAGGACCCTCTCTCCTAGAAAAATGTACATCTCACAGGTTTTTAGTGGGTTCTAGAACACTGGGGAACAAATCTCAGGTTAAGAACCATGAAGTCTACACTAAAGAAAGTATTTTTCTAACTGAATACAAAATATTTCAATAGTTCTTCTGAACCCCATGGTCTTTTTCATTGATTGTACTCTTAGCAAGACTAGAGATATCTCTGAGAAATATTCACTACCCTGAATTTCTGCCAGCTGTCATCCATGACAAGTATTTCCCAAAATGTGTTCTGGTAAGTAATGGTACAGAGATGTTCTACTGAAAAATAAATATGAGAAGCAATATATTTTATCATCCATATATTACATTGAACCATGTGAAAGGTCTGATGTGTAGGGAATTTCATATGGTTCAAACTAACTGTATTTGAATGTGTTAATAAAGTTAATGGCTTGTTACTATCTTCTGTCCTTAAATCTTTTTCTGTTCATAATCTTGCCAAACCGAATTCATTCGAGCTTATGCTGTTGCCAATAAATATACTAGCAAGTATACTTGGTCAAAAACCAAACTGATACTAAAGAAAAATAATTATTTGCTTTGCATGAATCAGCTACTAACACAGCTTACATAAATGAGCCTGACAGTCCCAAATCCTGTCTAAGATGAAACACTGCATGACGCCTAGTCAAAGAGATATTTGCAAGAGCAATGAGATGGAGGAGAGGGCAAATGTTTTCCCAGCACTCCTATATGTCATGGGAGCACAGAGTAAACAGTTTTAAAAGCTGCAATAAGAGATTGTGCACAGTGTAGTGGCTTTTGATACTAAGAGAACATTTGAGAAGTTCATCTCTATCATCCAAACATAGCAGACCACCATCATCTATTTATCACATTTTAATAGGGATTCTACCCTAATAGATACTATTCTTTTGTATTTGTTATATTTTATTACTATTTGGGTCATATTTCTTATTAGAAATAATGTTTGGCCCATATATCCTCAGTATAAATAGAAGGCTTTTACCATATAAGGTTAGTTTGCTCTGTTTGGGGGATGGTGTCATGCAACTAACTCCAAAATAAACCATTTATTCCCATTTTATCAACCCGTTAAGTAGAAACAAAAGGTACTAAAATACACATAATAATCAGGCTTTTTTGTTCTAGCCTTCAAAATATATATATGTTCATATAAACATATAAGTATATATATTTTTATTGAATCTGCAGAAGAAAATTTTGATATCTTTTTCATCGGTTCTTTTCATTATTTTACTGTTTGATACACAAATTTGTCCCTTCTTTCCAGGGCACTAAGTAACTGTACATGTCTAATACACCAATGATAACAATTTAGGTCCAGAGCACACAGAGAGTCAAAAATGAGATTGTTGCAAGTAGCTCAAAACAAGCACTTTGGTCTGATAGAATATATTAAGAAGATATTTCTCAACTTTAATTTCAGGCACACTATAGTAATTGTTTCCTTGGCTTTCCAGAACATAATTGCCACATAAATCTGGAATCAGACTAGGTCTCAGAGGGAGAAGTAAAGAAAGGCTTTTGGAATTCTGGCAATTTATCTATCTGCAGAAAAAAATTTTTTTTTTACTCTAAATGCATTATAATGTAGAACATATTAAATCATGAATAGTGTGGCTGCAACACCACCTGGTAATGAATTCTCATAAATAATTCTATTTTTTCCAGCTTGCATTCTATTAAAAATCTTTTTAATAGAGATTCATCTTAGTAAAACAAACATATTAGTTTAGGCGATCATTTTAATTTTACCACTTACAACAACATGGATGGATCTAGAGTATAATGCTAAGTGGAAAAATTCAGAGCAAGACAAATACCATATGATTTCACTCATATGTGGAATTTAAGAAACAAAAAAAAGAGGAAAAGACCAACAAACACTCTTAACTACAGAAAACAAACTAACTGATGGTTACCAGAGGAGGGTGGTGGGGGAATAGGGTTATAGGGCAGGGGAATTAGAGTACACTTACCATGATGAGCACTAAGTAAAGTATTGTTGAATCACTGTATTGTACGCCTGAAACTAACACTGTATCTTAACTATCCTAGAAATGAAATTAAAAATAAAATTTAAAGAAATAAAAAACAACATTGGGAAAGCAGACGACAACAACAAAAATTCCCAGGCCTCATCTTACATCTACTGAATTGCAATCTTGGGATAAAGTTCAAGAATATGTAATTTAGTAAGCTTTCCAAACCTTAGGTGATTACTGTG
>CM053604.1:117573754-117616420 GCA_028646535.1 Procyon lotor
TTCGGGCTGTGTACTCAGTACAGAGTCTGCTTGGGACTCCCTCTCCCTCCACCCCTTGCCCCTCACACTCTCTCTCACTCTCCGTCTTTAAAATAAATAAATCTTTTAAAAAAAATAAGACAAGTAAATTTATATGTTTTTGCATTAACAATCAAAATCACTTTTCAAAGTATACATTTGTAAAAATAGTTTATTTTAAAGACTCTCAATAGGACTTCAACATCTTATTTTCAGATATACCAAGAAGACAATGTGTTCAACAGATTTTAACCCATGATGACAGTTGCTCCAGATCTATAAGACCTATATACATTGTTAAATTGAGCAGGTATAGGGAAAACATGGATTCTGTTTTAATTAAATATTACACAGTTGGATTTTCTCCTCCACAAAAGTGAAATTTTCATATGGATACAATTTCACAAAGGTTACAAATATATATCAACTTACAACTGAAGGAAATATTTAGTATTTTACAATGTTAAAAATCTAGCTCCATAATTACTTTCTTTAAAAAAAAAAAAAATCCTTCCCATATAATATAAAAAGTCCAGTCTTCTCCAGAAACATAGTCAGTCAGCTAGTAGTAGGATCCAAAATGGGAAGAATTACTATCACCAGAAGAGGGGGGTGGAGGCAATGGTGGAGGGGGTGGGGGTATAGAGTATGGTAAAGGAATTAATGGATGAGGTGCCATGTTGGGTCCTGGCCACCCCAGGTTTACAGATGCAGGTGGTGGAGGTGGAGGGAGTGGTGGTAGAGGAGGAGGGAGTGAAAAACCATGCATGTCGAACACTGGAGGAGGAAAGGGATACTGTGACATGATAGGATTATCTTGTCTCTGAAGTGGAAATCCTGAAGTCTCCTGAAACACCATATGCTCTGAATTATAAAACTGCGGTGATGGAGGCCTGCCGTGGCAAGGTCGAGGATATCTACCCCGGGAAAATCCTCGTGTGAATTCTCTGTTACGATATCCTTTTGAATGTTCTGAAGCAGAGCTATGAACATTCCAGTTCTGATGTACTTCTGAAAAATTTTCACCTTTGAGTGAGGAAAAAAGCATAAAAACAAAATTAAAATTAATTTTAGTACATTACAAAACACTGCTGAAAATTTCAATAATGCCTTTTCTTTAACTTCCAGTATTGTCGTATGGCAACTAAACAAGCAAAAGGCTTAAAATTATCAATTTAAAATGAATCCAAATGGCCAGAGGATCCAAGAGAAGAGATGCTTCATCAGAAACTAGAGAGGACAGAAGAAAGTGGCACATTTTCAAGTGCTGAAAAACTCAATCTAGAATTCTAAATGGAATGAAAATATCCTCAGGAGAAAAAGGAAACTAAAGATATTCTACAATGAAGATAAACTAATAATTTATGTCTGGCAGACCTATACTGATACAATAACTAACGCATGTTCTCTAAACAGAAACAATAAAAGAAAAAAACTTGAGACATCAGGAAGGAAGAAAGAACACGGCAAAAATATCAGTAAATACAACAAAATGTCATTCTTTGAGTTTTCTAAATTATGTCTGATGGTTAAAACAAATATAAGTAATATGATTTTAATACTATATATGAAGTATTTAAGGCAATTTATGTTATAAACAAAAGAAAATAAGGGACATAGAGGTAAAGCTTCTAAGAGGTAAGGTTTCTACACGGCACACAAACTGGCCAAACAATGACACCAGTATATTGTGGTAAGTTACATAGAATTTAATACCTGGGACAACCACTGAAAAAATTATACAAAGAGATACATTCAAAAACACTACAGATAAATCAAAATGGAATTCTAAAAAATGTTATAGTACTGACAGGCAGGCAGATAAAAGAAAACAGAAATGAAAACCAGAGAGAATGAACAGAAAAGGGCAGACTTAAGTCCTAACATCAATAATTACATTAAATACAAATGGTCTAAATACATCAATTAAAACACAGGCAATGACTGGAAGAGTGGATTAAAAAACAAAATACTCATTTCAAAGGATATAGTCAGGTTGAATGTAAAAGGATAGCAAAAGATACAACATGCAAAGATGAATCGGAAGAAGGGAGTAGCAGGGTGCCTGGGTGATTCAACTGCTTAAGCATCTACCTTCAGCTTGGGTCACGATCCCAGAGTTCTGGGATTGAGCCCCATGTTGGGCTCCAGCCCCATGCTGGGCTCCCTGCTCAGCTACTCAGTGGGGAGTCTGCTTCTCCGTCTCCTCCTGCCCCTCCCCCTGCTCATGCTCCCTCTCCTAGCAAATAAATCTTTTAAAAAAGGGACTAGCTACATTAATATCAGATAAAATAGATTCCAGATCAAAGAAAATCATCAGAGAAAGAAACAAGAGAATTCAACAATATACATATAAAGAATTATACATTATGACCACGTCTGGTCTATTCTAGGGATACAAAGTCTGGTTCAATATTCTAAAACCAGTATAATTCCTCATTAACAGGTTACCGACAAAAAATCATGTCATCTTATCAAAGTACTATCAAAATTTAATTCTCATAAGATTTTTTTAAAAAGCTCTAAAAAATAGGAATAGATGGAAGCATTCTTTACTTGACAACATCTATAAAACCCCTATACCTAAATTATACTTAATGATGAAAAACAATGAATGTTTCCTCCTCCAATTAAGAACAAAGCACATTTATTCAACAGTGCCAGAGGCTAGAGTTAGTAAAACAGAGACAAAAAAAAACCAAAACAAAAAAAATACAGTTTGAACAACAAAGAATACTGCTCCTATTCGCAACTGATGTAGTTGGCTAAGTAGAATGTCAAAGAAAAAAACTAGAACTAGTGAGTTCCGCAAGGTCACAAGATAGAAGCTAACCATACACACATTAATTTATTTCTATAATCTAGCAACAAACACATGGACACTGGAATTAAAAATGTAAAACCATTTAAAATGATTTGCAAAATGAAATACTTAGGTGTATACTAATAAAAAAAGTACAGGATTTCTATTCTAAACACGACAAAATGCTACTGAAAAGAACCAAAGATCTAAATTAATAGAGAGGTATACCATTATTATGCAATGGAAGACTCAATACAGTTAATTTATCAATTCTCTCCAAACCAATAGACAGGTTTAACACAATTCCTATCAAAATCCCAGCAAGTTAAAAAAAAAAAAACCCCGCAAGACTTTTGCCAATATAGAGATTATTATAAAATGCATATGGAAAAGCAAGGTTTTATTTTAGCTATTTTAGAATAACTAAAATAAAATCGAAAACTTTTAGGGGAAAAAAAAAAGAGAAAAATTTTAGAATGTAGGTCTAGACAAGAAATTCTCAGACTCCACAAAAGGAAAACAATAAACTGGGCTTCAGCAAATTTAAAATCTTTTGTCCTACAAATGGCCTTCTTGAGAGGATAAAAATACAAGCTACAGGCTGGAACAAATTATGTATAAACTCTTATAACTCAAGAACAAAAAAGCAGAAATACAGTTAGAAAATGGGCAAGAGACATGAGCAAATATATCACTGAAGAAGATATGCAGATAGCAAATCAGGACATGGAAAGATGTTCAAAATCCTTAGCCATTAGGAAAATGCAAGTTAAAATCACAATTAGATATTACTACACACCTTATCAGAATGACTAAAATAAAAAATAGTGACAAAACCAAATGTTGGTGAGAATACAGAGAAACTAAGTCACTTATACACTGATGATGGGAACCCCACTACTGTATAATCCAGCAATTATTCTTAGATATTGATCCCAGAGAAATGAAAAGTTGTGTGCACACAAAAACCTGTACAAAAGTACATAAAACAACTTTGTTCCTGTAGCTAAAAAATGTCAACAATCCAGATGTCAAGGTTTGACTGGTAAACAACCTGTAGTATTTTCACACCATGGAATACTACACTCCTAAATAAAAAGAAACAAACATGACAAATAAAAAAATCTGGATGAATCTCCAGGAAATTATGCTCAGTGACAAAAGCTAATCCTTAAAAGTAACATATTGGAGGGCTCTATTTATGCAATCATTTTTGACGTAACAAAATATATTACAGAAATGGAGAACAGATGAGTAACTGCCAAGAGTTAAGGAGGTAGGAGGGAGGAAGTGGGAGTGACTATAAAAAGGCAACATGAGGGACCCTTCTCTGTGGTGGAAATATTCTGTAGCTTGATTGTCTCAAAGTCAATATCCTGGTTGTGATATCGTACAGTACAGTTTTACAAGATGTTACCATTTCAGGAAAGTAGGTAATAGACATGCAAGAAAATCTCAATTATTTCTTACAACTGCATGGGAATCTATAAAAAGTTTAATTTAAAAAAATAGGAAAGGTATACTAAAAGGAAATGCATGTTAAAAATAAAATACTTTGATTTGGGTATTAAGTATCATATCCTTTAATTCTAAACATGGAAGCAAAGAGGTTTCTTAAGAAAAAAGTACCCATATGCACAAATGACTAACATGGCTTAGTTTTACCCCAGATGCCATTTTTATATCTTAAGCTTAAAAAACGAATGTTGAATACTCCTCATGATTCTCTTCTGCCACATCTTGTACTTTGTAACGCCTCCTATCTTAGATAGATGCCAAGAGGTAAAAAGAGATCCCACATGTTTCCTTCAATTTTATTAGTTATCAACTTATATAAATGTTAAGTGAAGATAAAAAAATTACTATATATTGCCTTTACTCACTTGATTCATTAGATTCAGACTTGAATTTTTTCCGGCCTTGAATCTGAGACTTTTTCCTCTGTTTGGCTTCTTTTTCCTTTTCATCATCACTGAAATCTAAGGCCTTGCCGAGGAAAAATATATAAATTATGACACATGGACTTACCAATTCATTGTTACATACTTGGAAGTGAGAAGAACAGACCTATTATTTAACAATGAGCCTGAAAGAATATTATTCTTTTTGATATGTAATATTTTCTAGTATATATCTGAATTAACTACATGTGACTCTTAATTAACACAGGCCAGAGTACTCAAGGCTTTTTTTTTTCTATAAAATTTCAGAAGGTAGATTAATTCTCTTTATCCACACATACGTAATTTTAAAATGCCAATCTTTAACAACCCTCAGATGTGGGTATTCCATAGCCAGAAGACTGACGTAAAGCTTAAGAGTCAAGATTCATCACAGCATCAGCTACCAAACAATGCTGAAGGAAAGGAACAGTCAGGAATATACAAATAACATAAATGATCAGATCTAATATACAAACAGTAGAAAATGTTGTATCTTTCATTCACTCAAAAATTTATACATGCCCGTCACATGCCAGGCATTGTTCTAAGCACTTTATAGGTATTAATTCTTTTAATAATATAATGTCAAGCATATTAAGGGCTGTGAATAAATAATGAAGCAAAGTAAGGGAAGAGAAAATCACTGTGGATGTGATTTAGACCGGACTGCAGGGAAAAGCTTAGATATCTTCATCATTCTATCTTTAGAAGTCAAAAAAATCAAGATAAATCCCTAATGATGAATTAGCAGGGAACAAAAAAAAAGGAAAATTTCAAGGGGCGGGAATATGTGCAAAGGAAGGTATATTTGAGACATGAAACTGGTTCTGTAAAGCAAAGCAAAAGCTTCTTATATAGTGAAACTGGAGATGATGAAATCAGGAGAATAAAGAACTTTATGGCCTAAGAGTAGGAGGGAGGTATTAAAGGATTTTAATTGGCTTTTTTTTTTAAATTTTAGATTGCTCTGGCAATATTTTGCTCTCACCAACTGAAGTCAGGAAAAAATTTACGTACTTCTTGTATACATAATAAATTTGCACTCAAATATATTTATTCAAATTACATATTCATATATTAGAAATGAATACCAAAATGGAAAATTTCATGCCTTATACATAATCTATGATTAACATCAGGCAATAATTCTACACTACAAAATTTCATAATAAAAGAAACTTTAAAATCTTCAAAAGTTTTCCCCTATTACAGAATTAAGGGACATTCAGTCAACTACTTCAAAAAACAAAATAAAGCAAAACAAAACAAAAATACCATGAAGTACGCTGGGATTTAATTTTAAAATTAACCCAATCACACCAATTTTATAAACAATTAACATTACCATATAATTAGCAACTTCAAAGCTTAGGTCCCAAACAACAGGGATGTATTAGAATATTTTCATTTCCCAAGAAATATGTTTTAAGACCTTTGTGAATTTTCTCAAATACTTTAAAAACATGTAACTTCAGTAATAAGGTGACCTAAATATAACTAAGAATATTAAGTGAATCTTCAGAGCCTTAACATGCTTATACACATGAAATCATGTGTATATATAATATAAATTAGAAAACACAATCCCATGGCAATGTGGATACTAAACTAGGATCACTCAATGTTTAAGTGACCCTCTCAGTTAGTGTTAACCTGATTCATATCTCAGCAAATTTAGAAATTAACATGACTCTTCCACACTGCTTGAGAACATCTAAGATGAACAAAATTAAATCTACAAATCCAAGAATTTATATACTGTAAAACTTCATCAGAATTCCTAAGTATGTTTAAAAACTCTCACATGGTGCACCTGGGTGGCTCAGTGGGTTAAAGCCTTTGCTTCGGCTCAGGTCATGATATCAGGGTCCTGGGATCTAGCCCCACATCTGGCTCTCTGCTCAGCAAGGAGCCTGCTTCCCCCCTCCCTCTGCCTGCCTCTCTGCCTACTTGTGATCTCTCTCTGTCAAATAAATGAATAAAATCTTTAAAAATATAAAATAAAATAAAAACTCTCACATATAGTAATTATATTTTCACCTACAGTGTACAAATTCATAGTATATTCAAGAAATGTATACACTCATTGCTGCAGTTTTTATACTTTAATGATTTTTTTAAAAAAAGAAAATCTCCATGGAAAGTTAAATAATTCCTGACTATTATTCCTGATTATTCCTAGCTATTCCACATCTCTAGAAAAACCGTGCATCAAACTACTTTAGACATAAAATTAGTTTTGCTGACATGGATTCAATAAAGAAAATCAAGAATACTCTTCTTAGGAATGTAATTATATTATAAAAAAATGAAGAGGTAGGTAGATTCTAATGATTTAGTACCTCCAAAAGAAAGGCAGCTTATTATAAGCACCATTAAATGTATTCATGTCCCATATGGTTAATATACCAAATTAAATTTTTTAAATAATGACAATTCTGCTTTTATCAGCTGTCAACAAAATTGATTTAAAAAAAATAAGAAGTTACAAGGAAAATGATAAACTGGTAATTATTAAAATACGACTGAAAATATCTTTTTCTTTTTTCCTAAAATGATAAAAAAACTCTTATTGAGGGGTATAAAACAGTCATCTGGGTGTGGTGGGGAAAGTACAGTACGGCAGTACGACTGCCAGGCAGCATTAAGGACCTCCTTAAGGTCAAGATGAATTTATAAAATTAAGTTGTGAGGTGCCTGGGTGGCTGTGAGTTTTGCATATGCCTTTAGCTCAGGTCGTGATCTCAGGGTCCTGGGATCGAGGGCCCCCTTCTCCCTCTCCCTCTGCCCCCAACCCCTCTTCTGTGTGTGCACTCAAATAAATAAATAAATAATCTTTAAAAAATTAAATCCTGCTTTACTTCCTAAAATATTATGTAAACAGACTTATACTTACTTCTGGTGGTGGTTCCTGATCGTTCTTCCATGATGCATCCGATCCCCTATCCCTAGAAACAAAAAAGTCAAAAGAAAACATGAAGTACTTAAGATCCTGTGTTTATAACTTAACAGTTAGAAAATAATGAAGTAAAAGACATGAGCTCAATCCTTAATTTTATTATACATAAAAATAAGAGCAAAAAATAAAGGACTATGTATATGTTCTTCACCTTGTTTCAGAAGATGTGGGAAGCTCATAAGAAAAACACAAGATCTGGACACATACTTTCAGAAAAAAGTTAGGAATGTAGTTTTTGTAGAACATAGGGACTACAATGTAGTAGATGCCCCTAATGTTCTACAATGTCCCTAATGTAGAACATAGGGACATAGGACATAGAAATATTAAGACTGGGGTATCGGAATGAGAAGTCAAGGCAATGGTGTGCAAAGGAAAGTGGTTTTGCAGCTCATAACCATCTCCAGATGCTATGACTCTGATACTTTCATGATACCTGAGCTTGGTTCATAAAGTTCACGTCAACAAATGCTTATTCTACACCAACTACAGGTCAGACACTTTCAGTTGCTAAGGATACAAAAATGACAATGAAGCATTCCCTTAAGATTTTACAGGTTTTATGGTAGAGATAACAACATGAAATTCTTCCTCTATTTACCTGAGGAATATCAACAATATTCCAAGAGGAACCAAAGCTTATTCCAACAGTATTTCTCAAAGCAGAGAGATTGAAATAAAAGCTATCTCATTTGGTAAGGAGAAAGAATTCTGAAGAGTCTGAAGGACAGTAGAATCACAAGCACTAACTAGTTTTAGTGGAATGTTCTTACTCTACAATCAACAAAAATACATATATTATTAACTATGATTTCTGAAAGTTCATCTTTATCTCTTTAATCTTTTTGATTTTGTAAGTTTGACAACTATCTTGTTATTCAATTATATTAAAATATTACAAAACACTAGGAGTAGATGTTGTCCTCACTGCTTTAAACTAGATCCCAAAAATAAATGAGATTCTCAGGAATTCTTTCATTAAAATCATTAATATATTAAACCATAATCCATAAAAACAAATTACAAATGTCAGTGGGCTGGCACAGTAAGAAAACCATTAAGTCTGTTCTAAAATTCTGTTTCAGAATTTCGACACTGTATATGGGGCATTATCAATGATTTTTCTACCATTTAAAAAAAAGCTTTTACTCATTAATGATCAGCTTACACTTATGCATTTAACATAGCTCCAGTAGTCCTTTTTGCATATATGCCATCCCATGGCCTATGGTGCCCTTAGCATAGAGTTTAAAGACATAAATGGGGAAGTTCCCCATTAGTGCATTTACCACAGAAAATCAAAATCTACTAAAGAGATCAAGCAACATTCCAAAACACACTTTCAACAAGAGTAAGTTCACGGGAAGCTAAAATTAAAACAGCCTTACAAGAGGCGGATAAACTAGAGAGGAGGTGACCTTCTCTATCTCAAAGGCAAAGTACTCCACTGAATGCCCATGCAGACACCAAACTGCAGTCTAAAATAAAATAACCTTGGTCCAGTGGGGCTTCCACCACCTGGGCCTCATTTCCCAATTCTTTATTGTCTCTTTCCAGGAAAAAATTCTTATTCTTTCAAATCAAAAACAAAGACTTCTTCTCTTGTTTAAAATTTATTTAATAAATGTCTTTAGAGAAGCTTTTTAAATTTATCTGTTTTAAGCTAAAATATTTTGTTAAAAACTAAAAAATGGTATATCCACAGCAACATCCTAGTAAAGCAGAATGAAATGCTACCTATTTAAGGCATGAGTTTAAAACAGGACTTTTCTACTTAATTTACCTTACTTACAATTATCATATGATCTCTCTGATATGAAGAATTTGAGAGGCAGGGTGGGGGGTTGTGGAGCGGGGGGAGGGAAATGAAACAAGATAGGATCTGGAAGGAGACAAACCATAAGAGACTCCTAAACTCACAAAACAAACTGAGGGTGGTTGGAGGGTGGGGGGGTAGGGATAGGGTGGCTGGGTTATGGACACTGGGGAAGGTATATGCTATGGTGAGTGCTGTGAAATGTGTAAGCCTGATGATTCACAGACATGTACCCTGGGGCAAACAATATATTATATGTTAATAAAAAAATTTTTTTTTAATTTTAAAAAATAATAATTTACCTTTCTTTTCAGCGGTTGTTTGGAAAAATCAAACTTACCAACCTGAAGAACTTTGGCAAAATGTTCCTCAGATAATTATATGGATTCTTAAACATGGGTTTAATGAATTATGATAAATGAAATTCAGAGACTAAGTACTTTAGAGATTTCATGCCATGCAATAGGGACTAGTACTTTCAAGATAGCACTAAAGTTACTCACTGACTGAAGTTCCCCTCTGTGTTCTACAAAAACTACATTCCTAACACTTCAACTACACTTCAAGTTTCCCACCAAAAGAGAGCTAGACCTAAAAGAGACTTACTTGTGTGTCAAACGGAGTACAGAGTCTTTTGGGATAACCACCCCTCCCCCAATCTTTTGTAGTGTTTCTTCCACTCCTACTAAATTTTACAATATTTTTAGTGGCTCATATTCAT
Source organism: Procyon lotor (assembly GCA_028646535.1). Taxonomy (NCBI): domain Eukaryota; kingdom Metazoa; phylum Chordata; class Mammalia; order Carnivora; family Procyonidae; genus Procyon; species Procyon lotor. The sequence goes on from CM053604.1 coordinate 117,584,015, forward strand.
TACATCTTTCCAAAGCATTCAATTCTCTTTTTTCTGAAAAAACTATTCTACTGGAACCATGTATCACTGACTTACTATACAATTTATAATAACAAGTTCAACTGATATAAGCAGCTCTACAGCTAAACACTTAGCAAAACAAATAACACATGGAAAATGCACAATTACTGATAGCATAAACATGCAGAAATATTACTATCCACATGTATCATTTAGCATCATGCAATATCACAGGCATCATTTAGCATCTGCAAAAGGGAGAGCAGTAGTTTGTCAGTTAAATCAATCCTGTTTGGGGCACGTAGGTGGCCCGTTGGTTAAGCATCTGCCTTCAGCTTAGGTCATGAGGTCCTGGGATGGAGCCCCTGCATTGGGCCCCCTGCTCAGCAGGTAGTCAAGTCAGCTTCCCCCTCTGTCCCTCCTTTTTCCCCCCATTGTGTGCATGCTCTCCCCCCACTCTCAAAAGAAATAAATACAAATTGAAAAAATAATAAATAAATAAACCCTGTTTATCAACTTGATACACAACTTTTTAGGGACACATTTTTGTTGTCTCATCTGTAAATTTTATAATCTATAAGCAACCTAAAATTTATTCATTTCTTTTTCTTGAGAATTAACAAGTTTTGTTAAATGGGCAAGCCTTTAATGTAATCCAAGGAATAATTCTATTTAAAATGGAAAAGAGTGGTAATACTAATGCTGAAATAGCATGTTAATAAAAAAAGTTACGCCACGAAAAAAATATGATTTAGAATTTAGAAACTTTATATGGCCCAAATATGGTCCTACTAGTTGAGTATGTCATTTTGGGTAAAAGATAGAAATCATCTCAACCTGTAAAATCTGACAGCTTTCAGAGACGTTGTTAAGGAAAATAAATGAACACTCTGGAACACAGATACTTAACAAGAAACTACCTTCACTGAAAATTATTTATAAAACAGAAACATTAGAAAAGCAGACAACTAATGTTGTCAGTGACATACTTACTGTTTAAGTTTTTCTGTGAATATGTACTGGGTGAAGTCTTTCATTGACGGAGCAAAATACATAGTGTCCTTTATTTTAATACCTTTACCCTCAATGTGCTCTGAAGAATTAAACCGTAACACATAAAATGGATGTGCAACAGGTCCAAATATCTCAAATATCTATAAAACAGAAGAAACATAAATACCTTTAATATGTGAAATAATAATTCAGAAAATCAGTAATATTTTTTAAAAAACTGATAATTGTTATAACAAGGTAATTTTGTCATATCAGAATAAAATTGTATTTATATTTAAGTCATTTTTGCATAGTCAAAGTCTTCATATTTTGATTATATATGTATCAACCTTTTCCAGATTTCTTTTATGAATTTAAAGTAAGTGTAACAAATTTGTTCCTTGATAAATTCAAGTCATCTTGGTGGTATACTAACTTGATACAAATTATGAAGATTTTTAAATTATTATTCCTCATTTAAGTTGTAAAGGATAAAGAAAAGAATTACAATGGGTAACTTTTGAGAAATAAAATGCTGTCACCTTGAATCTTACAACACAAAACTTAAAAAAAAAAGATTCTGCTTTAGTGGGTATTCAATCATTTCTGCTGTTTCCATATAGTAGTTAACATTTTTCATAAAGTTAAACCACAACTGTTTCTAATTCAAAACTTAGAAAAATAGATTTGAACTTGAAGTTTCTTATTTCTCAAAGACCAAAGAAGCTCAAACAGCCTTTAACTTTTATGTAAAGGAACTGTTTTCAGTATAGACATATTTTATTTCTAAAAATGTTTTATGATTGATTAAAGGAAGTCTCTTGTTTTCAAACTCTTCTCATAATACCTAAATTTTAAAAAAATGTTTCTAATAATAAATACATGTGTGCTATAGAAACTAGTTAATGACCACTGTCAGTGTCAACCTTTTTAGTCTTTTTTTCTATTAACAATTTTTTTTCTTCTGGGACCACACTGTAGCTTTGTATATTGTTCCCTTTTAAAACCTAAAGTTGCACTAAGTTTTTCTATGTTATAAATATTCTTTGTAAGCATAATTTCGGTAGCTATATCACACTCCTTTATAGATCTGGCACGATTTGACTTGTCTAATAGGACATTTAGGGATCTTCCAATTTGTGCAATATATAATAAATGATGCTCTGATGAACATCCTTTTATAGAAATGTCTATCTATACTTCAGATTTCCCAAAAATTTATTTGTAAGGGGCAGAATTATTGGAGCCAAGAGTATGATTATTATCAAAACTCTGGATATAAATTACTGAATAACTTTCCAAATAGCTTGGACCATTTTAAACCAAGTGAAATGGTTTAAGTGAAATGGAAGTGCTTATTTTATTTAGTACATTGTCAGTTCATTTTTCTGAGTAAATATTTTCATTTTATTCTCTTAAAGTACACCATTCAGGATTTTATTATTTTCAGTGAGGCATAAAAGAACTCACCCATCATGTTACCAATATTCTGAAAGCATGAGTAACCCAAAAAGAACTCCTAGTATTCAATGCAATTAAAATGCTAAAGTATTCTGAAACAACACTGATAACATAAAAAACCTAATGTGTTTTTTTTGTTTTAATTCTAAAAGGAAATAGCAAATTTGTTTGAAAGGATATAGATACCAAGAGTAGTCCCCTTCCAACCAGAATTTCAAAGGACAGAGGGATATAATATAACACAACTCTTATTGATTCACATTACATAAAGTATTGGATTATCTTACTTGTCACTTTTTAAAAAGTCATGCATTAATGGCAAAAGTTAGAAAAATATGTGTGTTTAACAAAGAAAGAACTGGCAAATAAATTATAGTATTTTGTGCAATGGAAGAGAGTAGAATTTTAAAATGAATAAATTAGACGTATGTATACATTTGGGCAAACCTCAAAATTGTACTGAGTTCAAGAATTTCATAAAAAGATATGGACGGAATTATAACATGTGAATTTTAAAAATATATTAATAGGTAACTTGTTATACAGCATATTTTTTTGCATATATATACACTTATGTACTGAAAGTATAAACATCTCAATAAGGAGAATACACAGTTTCTTCAGGATACCGGCTGGACGAAGGGACGTGAATGGATTTGGAAGAAGGGAAAAGGGAGCCCAGTACATGTACTCTATTTTACTTCTTTCAAAGAAGTCAGAAGAATATATAGCATAATAAAATTGATTGTTACATTTTATTAATTGTTAAATGTGGTGTTTTAAATATTATTCTCTGCCCTTTATGGTCAACATGATAGTTAAACATGGTTTCATGCTTATATTTATATAATAATAATGATGCAGTAAGTTTTGTCATAGACTTACATGACATTTGCTTTTTTGTTTGTTAAACTGCCCGTTTGCATCCTTTGGCTATATTTCTATTTGTGCGTGCCTATTATTGGTTGAAAACTGTTTGACTGAACAACATAAACCTGGAAACAGTAACTGAAGCAAATTGGAGGTTTTATTTTTTCTCAGTCCAAAAGTCAGAAATCTAAGTTGGGTACAGTGGCTCCATGGTGCCAGGGGCGAGATGGACTCCCTGCGTCTTTCCACCAGCCATCCTCAGCACATTCTTGTCACCCTTGGCATCACAGGACAGCTGCTTTGCTTCCAGGTAGGAGGCAGAAGTACCGCCTGTGTTCCAGGCAGGAAGACGCGGAATAAGGAAGAACAGAATGTATATACCAATATGTCCCCCGCAACACCCACCCTCTCGCCCCATACATTCACATATTTTAAGCTTTCTTGAAAGTCTCAACCAAAAACATCCTCTTTTTTTCCTCAGTGGCCAGAACTAGGTCAGATGACGACCTCCACTGAGGAACTCAGCAATATTTGTCTAACCCTCCCCCCAGACTGGTGTTTCCTAGACAGATACTGAGAAAAAGGTGGTAAGTCTTCACAGCTGATAAACATGGATATTAATGATGGTGACAATTATTAACAGGTGCCATTTACTGAGCAAGTGCTATATGCCAGGTGTGTGAGCTCTGTACACTTCATCTTGCTTAATCGTCACTGCAATCCTAAGAATTAAGTAGCTGTATTAATACCCATTCAAAGATGAAGAAAGTAAGACTCATGATGGTGGAGTAATGTTGAAGGTCATATGGTAGTAGAAAAGGGAACTTGAGTCCAGGTCTGTCTGACTTCTGGGTTGCCTAGGGCTGCCCTGGTTTTGGCACTGAAAGTCTCATGTCTGAGCACCCATGTTACTCCTGGAGTCGTGGAGTTACCCATTAAAGCTCAAACATATTAAGGTAGAGTTCAGTTAAAGTTTGTTGAATGGTTGACTTAATAAAAACTTTTTTTAATTAAAAAAAAGTCTTAAAAACAATTCCTTTTTAAATTCCTTTGATAAATATCGACAAATCTGATTTTTCAAGTTTGGATGGGGATAAAAATTTGTTTAAAAGATCTCCCATAGAGGTGCCTGGGTGGCTTGGTGGGTTAAGCCTCTGCCTTCAACTCAGGTCATGATCTCAGGGTCCTGGGGTCAAGCCCCGCATCGGGCTCTCTGCTCAGGGGGAAACTGCTTCTCCCTCTTCCTGTGCCTGACTCTCTGCCTACTTGTGATCTCTTTCTCTCTGTCAAATAAATAAAAAATCTTTAAAAAAAAATTTCCCATAAATATATAATAATCAACCTGGTACATAAAGCTGTTACCCAAAGATTGGTTTCCTGTACAAAATAATTCCATTTCCTGAGAAATGATTTCACTAGAGAAATGCCTGAAGAGCTTCAGACTTACATAGAGACTGGTTTGAACTAAAATGTAAGTAACATTCAAAACACGTAGTTAAGATCACGTGTTGATTTTACCTGGTTGACTATTCTTAAGATCTCAAGTGTTAATGAGCCATATCTATGATAAAATCATCATAAGGTTTTAAGTAAAATAGCTACACGTACAACAGGTAACCGGAAGCTACTTTAGGGAATCCATGCATGGCTTACACCAAAACTGAGAAGTATTTATGCTCCTACCTCAAATAGCCATGAAATACTTGACTGAGTTGACATAAGCAATTTAGCTAATCCAGAGTTACAGAAAAAAAGGATTTAACAATATTTTAAACTACTATCAGCTACAAAGTTATAGATTTTAGATTGGCTAACACCTGAGAGCTAAACTCTGAACAGCAACCTCAGACAAAGTAGGGGTCAGGCCAGCCCACTTCATCTCATAGTTTCATTAAACCTTGCATCCTGGCTCACTTTTCAGACCTGCCTTTGAGGATTCTGTAAGTTCCAAACCACCTGACTAAAGATAAAAGGAAAAGAAGGAATGGCTGAGACAACAGTGTGAGAAACAAAATTCAGGATAATAATGTCTAAGATACTTATTTTAAGGTAGGCAAGAAGCTTCCCTTATACTTTAAATGGCAGTATATATTCCATAGAAATACTCATAAAAATTTAATCCAATGTTTCATACTTGCCTTGTCCTTTGAAAGGTATTTTTCAGTGTCTATCCACTTGGCTCTGGCTTATAAAACTTACCAGCAGAAAGCAGTGTCTTTCTGCTAAAAGACCTTGAAGGATTCCCATCACATACAGAGATCACAAACACACACCATACCGCCTTATACAGATACCGTTTCAGGTCTGTTAGGAAAAAAACTGACAAGCAGAGAAGGAAATTCATTCCCCCAAATTCTCATTCCGCAGCATAATCCAGGCTTAGGTGTTCTGTATGCTCCATGGCAAAAGTTCTAGCGGCTAGGGCCAGCCTGAGCCAGCTGGCCAGACACGCAAAGGGCACTCCAAGAGAGCAAGCTGCACTCTCCCCTCTCCACACATACATTATATACTTACTGGTTAGCCTCAGAGGGACTAGGTAATCCTAGTTTCTACAGGTAACAAGAAACAGATCAAAGAATGTCCAGGCCCAGGAATAATGCTGGAAGACTGTCCAAATGGAGCCAAAATCTGCATACTTCTGCTCTGAGACCAGCCTTTAAAGAATGCCGTTAACAAAGGTCTTATAGTTGCTCCAGCTTAGCCACTTTTTGGCTAACCTACCCAAAGGGGAAAGGGGGAAATGAACCCCTCACAACCATTCAGAATTGAATGGCTTATCAATCACTTTACGCTAATCACTGTGTGTTATTATTACTTCACAAGGTGCTGAGGGAGGAGAAAATACACCACTGTATCAAAATAATAGAGAGACTTTCAGAAAATCAACACATTCTAGGACCAAAACTATAATTTATTCTTTTAAAAAAATATCAGTAAAAATTCCAGCCCAACCCCAACAAACACTGAAAATTAAATGCTAAATGAGTAAGTAATTCATGTTATATAAGGATAATAAATTGCACAGGTTGGTCAATTTTTAAATGTTAAACATTAAAATTTCATTCCTCATTTATCAAGAGTAACTAATCATCATTAGGATTAAAGGGCAAAAGATAGAAACACAAATCCAAGGTTATCTCCCTTAATTCAGTGGGTAAGGGGGAGGAAGATGGAAGGGAAATGCATAGACTAACTAGGCTGTAAATTCAATTTTATTCCTTTTTATAACTTTGTGACTTTGGGGCGCCTGGGTGGCTCAGTGGGTTAAAGCCCCTGCCTTCGGCTCGGGTCATGATCTCAGGGTCCTGGGATGGAGCCCCACATCGGGCTCTCTGCTCAGCGGGGAGCCTGCTTCCCCCTCTCTCTGCTTGCCTTTCTGCCTACTTGTGATCTCTCTCTCTCTGTCAAATAAAATAAATAAAATCTTAAAAAAAAACAAACCTTTGTGACTTTTGAATAAATGGGGATAATTCCACTTGCTTAGAGTTCTAATGAATTTAAAAAGATATACAAAATATGTATCACTGTGGCTCATTATTACTGCTCTAGAGTAGAGGGAAAAGAAGGGATGTACGAAGGTTTGACATTTAAGGTAAACCTAATTTATTACATAGGTAAGATCTAAAACAGATTCATTTCATTTTCTGGTCACTCCTTTGACTGATAGTTCCAACCTGCCCCATCCCTGCACCTTTATTTTGGGGAATCATGTCAAGGAACTTAGATGTATAATCAAATATTTTTTAAAGGCCGGTCACTTCTTAAATTTACAAAGCTCTCCATGTAAAATTTAGAAATAGATTTAATTTTTCCTTCTAGACTTATGTCACATAACTAAAGTTAGAGACACAAATGTTACATTTTCATCTGATTCCTTTCAAAGCCAAATGACAAAAGAGCTGAATATTAACACTATTAGTCACAATTATAGAACTAAAAATTCAAATGTATTAAGGGATATAAGAAATGTGAATTTAGAGGTTTTTAATTAGCAAAGCATTGGGTATTTTTTTTTTTTTTTTAAAGATTTTTTTTTATTTATTTGACAGCAAGAAACAGCGAGAGAGGGGACACAAGCAGAGGGAATGGTAGCAGAAGCAGGCTTCCCGCGGAGCGGGGAGTCCGATGCGGGGCTCGATCCCAAGACTCTGGGATCTGACCTGGGCCGAAGGCAGACGCTTAACAAATGAGCCACCCAGGCGCCCCAGCATTGGGTATTTTGAAATTAAAATTGTCTCAGCTAGCTACTTAAAAAGACAACTGTCATGAAAATCATAAATAAAAGGAATCATGGAAATAATCAGTTTCAAATGAGTTAGAAAAACCAAGAAATAAGTTTCCATTCCCTCTTCTCCTCTCCCATCTTCTACTTCTTTCTGGAGGAGAGTGAAAAATGCTTTGCCTTTCTTTGTACTAGAGCAGAATACTGGTTTCTCCTAAAGAAGTATACATACCAATGGGCATGGAGAGCTATACTCATGGCACAGTCACTGACTCATTTCCCATCCGTTTTCTCTGAGGTTAAGCCCCCCACTGAATATCTAACCACTTACAAAGGCACCAGGAGACCTCATCCTTAAAACAAAAAGACTGAATTTAAGTATCTGAAAGAGAAAAAAGCATAGCACCATCCTTAGGCATTAAAGTCTTTCTTCCCCTCACCAACTCTCTCAAGAACTGCCAAAATATATTAGCTCTAGACTCCAATTAATTCTGTTACTAATTGCTTTGCAATCCTAAGTCACTCATTTCTCTTTGATAAATTAGCCTGTCAACCTAAACAAAAACAGAAAGAAAACCAAAAAAGTATGTAAGTAGTACAAGGTAGGCAGGACCCAGATAAAAATCTGACTTCTTTCTAATCTGTATTAGAACGGGACAGTAGGAAATAGCATATAAAAGGGGAAATTACACGAATGACCCAATAATATAATTTAAAAGATATGTTTTTTTCTGACTAGATGAAAATGAATTGTATCTCTTTAGAACAAAAGAGGAAACCAACTATTAGTTATCTGGGGAAAACTAGACCCCAAAAAGTGACTTCCCCAAAGACAGCAGCTGGTTTCTTATTTTTATTTGTTTTCAACACAGTACACATTTACTTAGCACTTATAATTTACAAAGCATTATACCTTGTGGAGTGGAGAATGAAGAGGTGAATAAAACCACCCTAATGCCAAAAAGGAACACTTGGTTGGTATTTATAATCTCGATCTTAGAGGTTTTACAACCTCTGCTGACAGCTCAAAATTGTATATTTACTGTGTAGCCTTCCATACTAAAGACAGACATGCAGAATTATTCCGTTCAAAAGATGTTATAAGGGACTTGGACTTTTCGGTGAGTACTAAAATATACATAATCCTAATTCCCAGAATGTGCTTTCAGTGACACTTTGCAGCTATTACAGAAATCTTTTTCCCCTTTTACTTTTTTCCACTTTACAGAAACCTGAGGTTTGAAACCAAAACCTAAAAAGTTGTGAGAGGCCCCATTCAAAGGAACTCACAAACCAAAAAAAGACTAAGAATTACTACACTGTAGAAAGCTTGCTACACTCAATTTTGAGTACTGGGAGGTATTCAGTATGTAGACCCAATTCTTCACAAGGCACCTGACAAAAAGGAAAAAACTATACCAACAGACATGAAGTATTGAAAAAATCAAGAATAAACTAAAACCAGAGCTCTAGACTGCTCATCTACTAAAATTAATAAATTTTATTTTAGGACAGATAGGGAAAATCAGAAAAACCAATCAACAAAGAAACACAATAATTGTTAAGATTTAATTTTTTTTTTTTTTTACAAACCTTTCCTGCTGCCTGTCGATCGCTTTTAAAAATTACAGTCTCCTCATTAACCGGGGGTAGGTTAGTCATAGATTCAATTATTACTGAAAAATGAAACAAAGGAGATTATTTCAAGATTTAATCAGAAGATAATGTAAAACTTAAGTGGTAATTTTAACTCCAACATAATTTAAAATGAAATTTAAGGTGAGATAATATACCTCAGTAACTATTCCTCTTAAAACAACAGTATTATCAAGTGGCACAAGGAAATAGACTCTACATATTTTTATTTAATAGAAAAAGCTACAACTCTAAGAAACAAAAACTAAAGTAAAAATTCTCACAGAAAGTTGGCATCACCCACTAAAAAGTCAAAATTTAAGTCATGTACATTTTTCCAAGCAATTTTTACCCAACAAAGTATAATCACATTTAGTCACAAAAACCCTGTTTCAGGAAAAATTAGTCTTCTTTCTCACTCTAGAAATTCTTTTCTACAAAGCACAGGGTATTTACTGATCTATGAAAAAGCTAAAGACTTCCCAAAAGCATCTTCCTCTGAACAGAAGAATGATAGAACTCATGGTCACTTTTATCATTCTCAAAATGCAAACAGCATCATCCCACTAGTCTATTATAACCTCAAATTCCTATAAAGGCCACAAATGTGAAAACAACCAATCGACCACAGCACAGGAAGAAGACAAACAAACAATAGACTTAGAAAATTAGAGCAACAAAAGCAAGAATACTTGCCATATTACACAGATAAAGCCATGTCCATTTGAAAAATGTTAGTTCAGGTTATTAAAATTCACTTTAAAAATTTCAACTGTATCCAATTAATTACAACAGTTAGTGTACATACATGTAAAATTCTGAACATACATGTAGAGTAACAGATCACAGGTCAACATTTTTTGAGTGAAATAAGTTTCTGGAATAAAGATAGTGAGTAAGGATTGATAATGATAGTGAGCACTAACAAACCATTCATTTTCTTTTTTTTTTTAAGAATTTTTTTTTTTTAAAGATTTTACTTATTTATTTGACAGAGAGAGAGAGAGAGAGAGATCACAAGTAGGCAGAGGGGGGGGAAGCAGGCTCCCTGCTGAGCAGAGAGCCCGATGCGGGGCTCGATCCCAGGACCCTGAGACCATGACCTGAGCCGAAGGCAGAGGTTTAACCCACTGAGCCACCCAGGCGCCCCCAAATCATTCATTTTCAATCATTTCTCCTCCCTAATCCCCTTCCCAAGAATCAAATTACATGAAAATAAAAGATCACCTAATCCAATTCCCTCATTTTATATACAGAAAGATGAGAAAACAGGACTTAACATATTAACATTATGACATGGCCAATTCCAGACCAAGTCATCACCAGAACCTAGAATAAACCTAGACCCCTAGTTCAAATGCTCTTCCTTTAACAACACAACCACTGACTGTGCTTCCACAGCCTAAAAAACCATTCTTTTTTTATGACTTTAGGTGGCAGTTGCAGTTAGTTGGATACATATCAACCTAAAGTTTGTACCATACATCGATAAAAATTTCCAAGGCTATCAACAGTCAAAGTATCTACTAGTACAACATTCTTAACTTCATGAAATCTCTCTACTTCTAAGTGGATAGTATCTAACTAGCCTCTTGTATTTTCCCAATTAAATAAGAGAGAGAAAGAAAAACAAGCCAACATAACTTGTAGAACAACTGCAGAGAATAAAGCCAAATCCTCTTTTACTCCTAGGGTTCTTACTTGAAGTCACATATTTTTTGCTTTATATATTAATACTTATTATATTTTTCTCTGCTGTAATTTGGTCCAAATCATGTTATTTTAGGCTCTCAAAACAGGGCAGCATGTGCTGATTTTCAGTCAATCTTTATTCCCAGAAGCTTGAGAACTTTGTTAGTCTATATGGGTTCGCTAGTCAAAACAGTATCTTTAAAAAGCATTAACCTATGCATATCGTATAGTTCACATTTTTTTCTTGATAAACATTATGACCTTTATTTTTTCTATATACATGAAGTCTAATAAATGCTCAACTCACACTATGTAATCAAATGACTACTTAACTTATTTATGCATACTATTAAATACCAGAAGAGAAATCAAATACCAGGCAAATGTATTAACTCAAGAATCAGGTAAAGAGTTTAAATAATAATGATTTTTGTAAAAAAAAAAGTTTCACTTTAATCAGAATTTTGATTAATAAATGGCAAAAGTACAAAATTATGTAAATAGAAACTTTGTAAAATATTGGTATAGACACTGCCAGAAAAAGGTCAAAAGTCCAATTTCTACCACTGACCATAAGCACAAGTGAGGCGGGTTTTTCTTTGTCCCTTAAGTCCTGTAAACTAAGGGGGCTGGTGGATAATCTAGGTCTTTTCTCCAGTTCAAATATCCTTTGACTTTGTCAACTCTGAGTCCTGCTTTCAGACGGATCTTACTATGAGAGCTAAAGGTAGCTACATGAACTTCAAGACCTTTAGTATACCTACCTCACAACCTGGGGCTAAAGTCCTCTTACAACCAACAGCTTTATATTTCATGACATTAAGTCACAGAACTTTCTAATTTACATGTTTCTAAAATAAAAATTAAAGGCAGTCGGCAGAACAATGTTCCCCCCACCAAAAGACACCCACACCCTAATCTCTGAAACTATAAATATGTTACCTTACATTTAAAAAAAAAAAAAGGATTCAGGGGCACCTGGGTGGCTCAGTCATTAAGCGTCTGCCTTCAGCTCAGGTCATGATCCCAGGGTCCTGGGATCAAGCCCACATCGGGCTCCCTGCTCTGTGGGAAGCCTGCCCCTCCCGCTACCATTCCCTCTGCTTGTGTTCCCTATCTCTGTGTTTCTCTCTGTCAAATAAATAAAATCTTTAAAAAAAAAAAAAAAAAGGATTTAGTGGTTGTGAATAGGGTTAAGGACCTTGAGATGGGGGAGATTATCCCGGATTATGCATGCAGGCCCAAACTAAGAAGTCCTTAAAAGCAGACAATCTTTCCAGGTTTTGGTCAGGGAGAGATGTGATGAAGGGAGAAGGGTCACACAGAAGGTATATTATTGGCTTTGAAGATGAAGGAAGGAGGCCATGAGCCAAGGAATACAGGCAGCCTCTAGAAGCTGAAAGGGACAAGAAAAGGAATTCTCCCCTAGAGCCTTCAGAAAGGAACTCATCCCTGATGGACTCCTTGATTTTAGCCCAGTGAGACCCACATCAGACTTCTGGCCTACAAAACTATAAAATAATAAATTTGTGTTGTTTAAAGCCACTAAATTTGTAGCAACTTAATAGCAATAAATAATGACTATACCAAATCAAAGAAAATTCTGGAGGAATGTCAGTAAAAGTAAACTCTGAATTTTAAAAAAGACACTGCATTTATGAGTTACATATGTAAGTAAAAAATAAATTTATCTATTCAAACTTAATGACTATAAAATGAAGTATTATTACATATTTCATAGAAAATGCACTAGTGATAAAGCCTTTGATTTGATGAATGCATATTTGGATGGAAGTAATTTTATTCATAAAATTATTTACATACCTAATTGCTCAATAATACTTGAAACCATCCCAAGGGGCTTTAATTCAATATCTTCAGGCAGAATAATAGTGAGTTCTTCAACAGAAGGTAGTTCCTGTAATATAAAAAAAGCACTGATCTTCCTCTAGCTTCAACAACTAAAAAAAAACAGGACATCATTTCCATTTAAAGACTAAACATTTCTGAGGATGTAACATTAAGTAAGCACTTATACCGTCTCTGTGATGTTATCCTTTTTAGTGTCTGACAGTATTTCTTCCACCTCCAGTATCTCCCCATGTGAGCGATGCAACAGCATCTATACTTTAATCCAGCTAGACTAAGAATGTGGACAAAAGTACCTAGATTTTTCCAATCATACTTGAATGAGACAAAAAACAAAAAAAGCGATTATTGTTGAGGAATCCAAAGTAAACAAACAAACAAACAAGAGATTTCACTAAGTGATTCCCAGAGAAATAATTCTACTGGTCACTACAATTTCTCCACAGAAGAGTTCCCTCTCCTAGCTGTCTTGATTTGGTTAATTAATTTGGCAGGGATTAAGCAGGTGAAAAGAGAAACAGCAATCTTTCTGGGGCTGTGTGAAAAAAAGTAAATGTCTGGCTTCTTCAGGAAAAAATCTAGAATTTCTGGGAAACAGAACATAGGCTCTACCCGGAAAAACTGTGAGTGTTGCCTAGTATCTTCTTTCTATGTTAAAAACTAAATTCCTTTACATTTAAAAATTCCTCTTTTCTGACCCAGCTACTAACTATACCTCAGCTGCCATAGAAACTAGATGTTGAAGTAGAGATGAAGTTGAAGAGATATCTAAGAATAAAACTGACCTTAGGCTTTAAGCTAAACAAACAGAACTGTCTATTGTTGACCTTTGCCAAAAGACCATAATTAACTTTCAGAAGGAAGTTCTTTCTTAAGAAGGCTTGAAAGTGTAAAGATCCCATTACTGGCATGTTAGGAGTTGGTCTGGGAGGAGAAAAATAACTTTTGAAGAAATGTTGAAAAAGATGGGAAAAGTCAAAACAATACAGTTTTCTACAGCTGAATGGATCACGGGTAATCACCTTCCTCTTCAGGGACTCAAACAAGGTTTTTAACAAACCATATGACAGAGTTAAAGTATAACTTACTTCTGGGAGATGCTATTTTCTGATCAAGAATTACTTACAAACAACCATACTAAAGGTCTCAACCAACTCCATGCAGAAGACTTAACTTTTGCACGGAGAGTCTGGATGGTGTCAGGAAATGACTGTATTTTATATGTCAGAATTTTTCTGAGTACTTTTAGGGAGAGGACAAAAATTTGTCACTTTTGCATATTAAACACAGATAGTTTTTTCTTGGCAAGACCATGGTTTGAAAGTGGTCCATACGTGCATTAGGATAGACAAGGGAGTACAGTTGTTAGAACTGGTAAAGAACATGTGACATGGAATAGCCCTGTTAGGAATTTCTTAGCAAAAGAAATCCCACATTAAGTTAAATACAAGAATAGAGAACTCTAATGTTGGGAGACTGCAGAAAGGAGAGCTTTCATGATATTTTAGAGAACAAATCACATTGCCTTCTGCTTCTGGGGGAGGCAGCTCTCAGAAGTAGCGAATGGCATTTTCTAATGCAGAAGTAGAGTGATAAAATCTGAAATCTCCCCATTGACCAACCAAATCACAGTTAAATCCAGAGCAAAAACTTTTCGTACTTTTGGACTGTGATAAAGCTCACTGGTTAAATAAGTAGTCAGGATAAGTAGTCAGGATCACGTATGTAGAACAAAGGAAAAGGAAGTCTTCAAAGAGAAAGTGCTATTAGATCTATTGGGAAAACCTCTGAACTGAAGAGGAGCGTAAACCAAATACCATTAACACTTAGAACACAAAATCAATGTTATTCTCAAATAAAGAAATGCTACTTGGCCACAGAACGAAAAGCTCCTGTTTTATATTTTCTATTAAGAGGAATAAAGGTCCGTGCAATGTAATTATGTTTTGGTATAGATCTAAACCCTGATACTGTTTTGATTTCTTTTAACGTTAAAATATAAAATACATGCTCCTGATTTTTAAAAAGGAAAAAAAATTAGTAGTACATAAGAACTCAAAAGCAAAAATTCCCCTATCTTATTACTTACAATCTCCCAACATTCCAGAGTAATGTTAACAAGAAAACCAAAGCTGGAGGCATCACAAGACCTTAAACTATATTAGAAAGTGTGGAAATGGAAAAGATGGTGGAGGATTTGGGAGACCCTATTTCAACCAGTCCCCTGAATTTAGCTAGATATCTACCCAACCATTCTGAACACCCTTGGAACAATCCCTCTCCACAGAGAGCTGTTAACAGCTTATCTTTCAAATACATTTATCATGCACATTTACATCCACATTATAATGCAAGCTACCCTTTTCACTTATCATATTTTGTACATCTTTCTATACCAAAACATAAACATCTAATTTTTTTTTTTTTTTTTAAAGATTTTATTTATTTGACAGAAACACAGCGAGAGAGGGAACACAAGCAAGAGGGAGTGGCAGCAGGAGAAGCAGGCTTCCTGCAGAGCAGGGAGCCCAATGCGGGGCTTGATCCCAGGCCCCTGGGATCTGACCTGGGCTGAAGGCAGACGCTTAACGACTGAGCCACCCAGGCGCCCCATAAACATCTAATTTTTTAAACATTCTTACATCACTGTAGAGACTGTTAACACGAGTCACCTGATAAAACATCTGCCTCTTTTAATTATCATTACACACAATGACAAAATGAACTATCCTTCACATACATCTTCGTGTAACTCCTGTGATAAATCCCTATAAGTGGAACTGCTAGATCCAAAGATAAGAACATTCTTAATTTTGGCAGATACTGCCAAGTTTCTTTTCAAAAAGGTTCTGTCAATTAACAATTCCACAAATGATGAGAGATTTTCTCACATTCACGCCAACACTGAGAAGCAAACTATAAATCTTTCCCAGTGTGATAGGTCTAAGATATAAAACAGCATCTTGCTTTTATTTTAATTTCTTTATTAGTCATGAAGACTGTGTATCCTTGCATGTTTCCTGGCTATCCAAATGTGTTTATGAATTATTTGTATATTTTATACATTTTTCCTTTCAGAAGGTTTATCTATTAATATTTTACAAGGTAACTTTGGGTTAAACATTTGCCCTTTATCAAATATGAAGAAAACATCCACTCCCTTTCCTCCCAAAATGGGTTTTAGTATTTTAGTTGCTTAATGAACTTTAGCATTTTAATTTTTATGCAGTCAAATATATCAGGCTTTTCTTTTTCTTTTTTTTTGGCTTTTGAGACTTAGGTCACAGAGAGAAACACCTTCCCTATTCCAAAATCACTTTTTAAATTCACTCATATTTTCATTGCTTCTCCAATTTCATTTTTAATATTTGTGTATTTGGACCATTTATAATTTTATTCTTGTATAAAAGCAAGATACAGATTGGCCTTGTCTTTTTTTTTTTTTTTAAAGATTATATTTATTTATTTGACAGACAGAGAGATCACAAGTAGGCAGAGAGGCAGACAGAGAGAGGGGGGGAAGCAGGCTCCCCGCTGAGCAGAGAGCCCGATGCGGGGCTCAATCCCAGGACCCTGAGATCATGACCTGAGCTGAAGGCAGAGGCTTTAACCCACTGAGCCACCCAGGCGCCCCTGGCCTTGTCTTTATCCATATTACCGGCCAATTATTCCCACATTACAGAATAATCCACCTTTCCTCCTACGATATGAAAAATAAATTTTAACACATACTATATGTACTTATATATTTGGGTTTTTTACTGAAATCTCCATTCAGTTCTACTAGTCTATTTCAGTGTCAGTACTAAACTATTTCAATAACTGTGCCTTTCGTTATATTTTTAATATTTGGGAATAAGGCTAGTTCCTCTATGCATTCCATCCATATTTTTCCCCACAGCATTTTTCTAACTATTCTCATGTTTACTTCACTAGACAAACTTTAAAACCATTTTGTCATATCATATTAGTCTTGTCAGTATTGATTAAAATCACACTTAATTAGGTTGTCTTAGGTCCTAAATAATCCTTAGGTTTATTTGAAGTCATCTCATACCTTATTTGCTATTATAAATTCTTAGTTATTGCTATTATAAATGAATCTTTTACAGGGTATCATTTGAACACAAGAAAGCATCATGCTGAAACTTATGTCTAATGACTTTCTTGTGTATTTCCAAAAAAAATAAGTCTTCCTCCTCCTTTTCAATATTATTGTACCATATTTTTCACTTTTCAAATAATATTGGCTGGTATGTCCAGAATATCAAGTGTCAAGAAACCGTAATGATAGTGGGCATGATGTATGACTACTAATTACAAAAGCTTCAAAAGTTAAGCATAATGATGTTTCCTAATTGAAATTTCTTTTTTTTTTTAAGGTTTAAAAAGTGATCGTCTATTCCTACTTGTGTTCCTATTTGTGTTTTTTTAAATCAGACTGTTGAATTTCATCCAATGCCTTTTCATCATCTTTTGAGATCATTATAACATAATTTACTCTAAGTTGAACAGGTCAGCTCCAGGGTCTGATGAAATCCTGATGTTCTCTTCCCCCAAGGATGTCTATGAGACACATCTAGCAATGAGGAAGACAGGGGAAGATACACAAAGCCAGAATATTTGTAGTGACATAGGGACCCACTCTTGTGGTCAAAAGCAGAATCTGTCAGGCTTCCTTAATTCCTATTATCCTGTTTCCAACCTATGTATTAACAAGACAAAATTGCCTACAATAGGGAGGACCTCTGTCTCACATAGAACTAAACTTAAAGAGAAAAAAAAGACAGATACTGTTATCTGTGATCACCACCATACCTCTAATTCTAGTTCAGTGATCTCAGTACCTTATAACACAGAAATGTATATAGTTTTCCGAGCATTCCTAAAAAAAGACCAACGAAGGCATTAAATTGCCTCCTGATAGTAACAGACCTACCCATAAGAGTGATGTATGTGAAATCGCCATCCCAAATACTCTGCAGAATATAAAGGGTATACAAAGAACTGAATATTGTACATAGAACTCATAAGAAATAAATGAAATCAGCCTAGTACAATTCCAGATCAAAACCCTATTATAGAATTTACCTTTGAAAGTGCAGTTATGTCAAGCAGTGTATATGCTTTGAAAATGGCAGACATTTGGGGGGTTGGATCTAAGAAGAAGAGATATGTTTGTCCTTTTTAATAAGCAAGCATGGTTTCCATGGGCTTTCCATAAAGATTTTTGTCAGGCTTGAAGAGGCAGAACTTTAGAAGGTTTAAAAGGAGAAGTTCCCTGGACTGCCATGTCAGTATATGATTTTGTCTTAATATCTGTATGTCAAAGTTACTTTCTCTTCCCTAACTATGAAATCTGAAATACTGCACCTCCACCAAGCCTAGTTACTCTTTATTAAATTATCCTGCTAACTTTCTTTTTTGTAAACACATCACTGTTTAACATCCCATGTGTTTTCTAAAGTCCATTTCCCTAACTAGACAAAAAATCCAAGAATAAGCAAGACTTCGTCAGTCTTGCTTATTGGCATAGCACCCAGAACAATGACTAGCACATAGTAGTTGTTTAACATACATTTATTAAATGAAATGACTTATCAGTCTGAGTTAAACAAAATTCTCAGAAGCGATCAGTCTTTTTCAATAAGAGTAAAGTCAGATAATGAAAATGTAATTCCCAAAATTCAAGAGAATCCTTAAGGAATGAAAGTTAAAAAGGTAGGCTTCTATGGAAGCTTCATTGCTCAGGACTAATGCATAGATACCTCAGGTTTGCAGCAGCAAACATTATTACAATTATTAGATTAACACCTGACTCCCTGATAACATGGCAGCTGTTCGGCGGCTGTTCCCGGTAAGATAACGAATACATCTGCTCAGTCGCATAATCTCTTTCAAGAAATAAAAATCCATCACTTTACTTTTCCATGAGTGAGGAAAAGGATCACAGCAGAGAGGAAAAACAAACGACCTCCATTAAGGAAAAAACGAGTAGCCAGAACACATATTGAAGGACATTACCACTCTTGACAGGACACATAGGATATAAAGAATTAGAAGTAAAAGGCACTCTGACAAACTAAAAAACTGAAGGTAGAGGTGATGAGGGAAACCTGGGATAGAAAGACCTTCTCCATCATCTAAGCAAAATCCCAAGTGTCCTCCAAATAAAAGACAAGAAGGCTATTTACTGCAGGTAAGGAAGATTAAAGTATGAGCCTGGATTACCCTACAGCCTTCATGGAAAGATGGGATAGTGGGTAAGAAAGGCTCCTTTTATTCTGCTTATCCAATACCAGACACTAACTACATTTGATTGCTTAAATTTCATTAACTAAAATTAAGTAAAATTGAAAAGGCAGTGTTTATGGTTAGATTAGCCACTTTCAAATGCTCAACTGCTACAGTTATTTTTTTTTTTTTTAAAGATTTTATTTGACAGAGAGAAACACGGCTAGAGAGGGAACATAAGCAGAGGGAATGGTAGAGGGAGAAGCAGGCTTCCTGCCAAACAAGGAGCCCGATGTGGGGCTTGATCCCAGACCCTGGGATCATGACCTGAGCCGAAGGCAGACGCTTAACGACTGAGCCACCCAGGGGCCCCTCAACTGCTTCAGTATTAACACATTTCCACCACTACAGGAAACTCTACTGAAGAGCACTGCTTTACACTCGCATACATCTAAAAAGCCCTCCATTACAAAACACACATCCAGGTATTAATAAGCACCACTCTATTTTCTCAGTCATTAATACAGATATAATTTTAAGGCCACATCATAACGTCATATACTATATCCCTATGAATAATTACCATTGTTACTTCTCCCAAATTAAAAAGAAACTAAAACCTGTCTTGGGTGTGGAGTATATAGAACTAGAGATAAATATCCATGCTATCATTTAAATAAAGTTACTATTATGCTTACTGACTCAAAACAAATGTTATCTGTAATAACAAAGAACAGGCAAGGAAAGGAAGAAAAATACTTTAACTCTCATCATTAGCAAAAGAAAAGACCACATGGAAATAAAAATCCCCAGATACATAAATCCATTTGGCAATAAACTACTAAAATTCACCATACTTAAGAAATTCAATCATGCATTTCCTACAATCTATAGTTCCAAGTCTAAGGCTCTATTTAAAGACAATATGGTCCAACCATATGCAATTTAAGAAACTTACATTATGATACAATCTATCACCATGACAAAATACACTACATTATTCAGAAACCAAATAATCAAGGAAGTTCAAATGATCAAATTCAAATTCTAATGTTGCTATGTACACATGTCTACACAAGTACTAAAAATATAGCAGACTGCAAATTGCTCTCCCCTACTTAAATACTATCTCAGGCAGTCACTTTCTTCCTGGGAATCAGTTTTCTTATCTCTAAACAGTGAGAAAACTGAGCAAAAGTTCTGAATATTTCATGCAAATGTCTAATACAATTTAAAAAATGTTTAACTGCGTGTAATCAAAAAGCACATCAAGACAGAAATTATATACCAGCCTCAAACACAATTACGTAATTCTGGATAATAGATACCCCTAACTATGGCATTAAAGAAATGCGTGGTCCTACCCGTACTTCTGAGATATCCACGAAAGAGCAATTATTGTATTACAAGAATATTATTATATTCTGATTCCTGAACATCTGTTATGACCTGTAAGGTTGTTCAGTTACGCAAAACATTCAAATGAGTACTACATAATATTAAAAATCTCCCCTATTAAAAAATTAAACTGTAGACACACCAGTTAAAAAATGGATGTCTACGATTTCCAGTTCAAAAATGAAAGGAGCTAATCGGTCAAAAATGGCTCTCTGAGAAGATGACATTTGTACATTACAATGACCTTGCATTCCCTAGCTCTTTGAAGACTTATTATTGGGCAACAAAAAAAACAGTAATTTATGATTTTCTGAGGCAAAATTATCTAAACAACTTTGATTTGGGTTTTCACTCACAAATCTAGAAAAAAGGCAGCAAGGGGTAATGGGAAAGGAAGGAATCAAACATTCCAAATGGCAACTAACCCTTTCTGGTGCTAGACTGGGGAAAATTTTTAAAAGTGAGGAAAGTGGAATAAAATTATCTGACCACTTTCCTTACATTACTCAAGAATAGAGGACATGCAAGTGGCAGCCAATTACCTGATGCTATTAGGTGAGCCTTCACTTTTCAGATATGGTTGGAAAGAAGGATCCAATCCCTGGAGTATTGAGAGCCATGATTGGAAACTTTTTTTTTTTCCCTATAGCTGGTAAAACATATTGGAAAAAAGAATGGATTAGATCTGTACACTGTGTGGTAACTAAGACCACATATAACATTTAGTCTAATTCATCAACTTAAGAAAAGTACTTTTACAATGTTCCATGGAACTCAATACACATTAATTGCCCTTACTAATTACCCTGTTGTATATGACACTAAAGATTGAGACTAGCCCATTAAATATTTTCACCTAAAAAATAAAAACAAATATTTCTTTGCAGTGTCTTTCTATTTTTCTTTTTAAATAAATACTATGTTCTTACCCTGTTTTTCTCTAAAACTACTGTCAGAAACAAAGTTTCTAAGAATATCTTCAAAAGCTGACTCACATAAAATTATAATCCATTTCAACAGAAAACCTTAAACGACATAATTCTAAGCATTATCTTTTATGTTAACTGAGGAGCCCATATCTCATCAAATCCAAGACACTGACTACATTCATCACGAGGATAAAAGCACTACCAAATAAGTGTAAAATTTCAACAATTATTAGTCCTAAATTTTACAAGTGACAACATCAGGTATATGGATGATGAATGAACAAAGAAACACTCCCTGTGCCCCTACTATGTAACCAACACTAGGAATACAAATGTCATGCAATAGACTCTAGCTAATCAGTGGGAAAGTTCATATTCTCTTCACCTGTCACCTTTCCATACCTATCCTATCCATCTTGCAATCTAAAATGACTTCCTTGACCCTTGCACTGCAAATTATCTCTTCAACTCGACCCCCCAACTTTCTATGTCCAGTACAATTCATCTCGCATTCAATCATTAACTTTCTGGTGTTACTTTGCTATTAGCAAAAGTGTGTATGCTCACTCTCTAGCTAGATTCCCTTTTAATAGACATTTGTCTTAATTCTCTAAAGCAATCAGAACTTAATAAAATCTACTGAGGAATGGGGGAATCTAATAAATGGAATGCTTGTGTGAAAAAACCATATATATATATGTGTGTGTGTGTTACACACAGACACACAGAACGTATGTGCTTACTTTACTGAATAAAACACTATCTGAAGTTTAAGGGATCATTTCTGTTTGCTATAAGCTTTACTAAAATAATTTTGTTTAATGAAGAACAAAATTTTAATTTTTTAAAAAATCTGAGCACTATTTTTAAAGAGCACTAAGTACTAATTTAAAAATATCTCAAGTACATAAGCCATAATCTCTTAAATATCAGACATTTTGAAAAGAATGTTAAAAAGTGTCATCAGTATTCTATGGTACGATGTAATAATTTCAAATACATTTAGAGTCATAAAATGCTAAAGTTGAAAGAGGCCTGCATTTAGGGCAAAACTTACTAGGCCTTGAAAACACATTCAGTCAACGATTATTAAGTGAAGACCACAGTACATTGTAATCTCATGGACGGTGGAAGATCAACAAGTATGAAAGAATCTGCTGTAACTACTGACCACTTGAGGTGGCCCAGATATTTCCATATCCTCAAGTTAGATGTTTTATGATATGCATCTGCACTGACAAAATCAGAAAGCAAATATAGTATACTCAACCTAACTACAAAATGCATTTGTTTTATAATATAGGCAGTCTCCAAATTATGAAGGTACTAAGAACTGCCTACAAGCATTAATTTTTTTCTTAGTCACATGCTATGTGTATAAATACACACTAATATACCTATTGCAGTATTATCCATTTTTTATCCATATAAGCACTGTAACCATAACTTTTAAATGTTACGTAAAACCTTTCAGGTTTTCAGTACAGAAAATAATAGGCATTAATTTATAAAATTCATTTCTGATTAAGGTTCTGAAATGTTACAATCCCATAAATATTTTTATGATTCTAGATTTTTAATTATACCTGATTTATTTAAATAAACAGTTCAGGGCATTAACTGCTGAGAAAATTTTTCAAAGAGGACCTAATTTTCCAATTAACTGAAACAGTGAATAAACCCTATGGTTTAATGTAGTTTCAAAGCTATAATACCTATACTACTTTACATTTACTGTGTAGGATATATACATATATCTTCTCAGCACTAAAGAGGAGTGTATGATCAAAAGAATAATTCCACTTGGCTAAATTTAACAGCATATATTACATTACTGTTACATTATAAAAAGAGCCAATTAAGTCTACTCTCCTTTTCAATGCCTCTATAGCGAACCATTCCCTTTTTTTCCCTCTTCTCACCCCTTTTTCTAAATCAAGATAAAACCATATCTTGTCATCCCAAGGAACTGTTGCAACTCTCTAAGGTTTAATTCTAAAAGAATAATCTTGAGGTTACTTCGCTGTAGTTCCCATATACGTACCATTAAAGATCTGCAATAGTTAGTAGTTAGATCACCAGGATCTAACTTTCCAACAATGTGAAAAGATTAAAAAGCTAGATCCAGGGAGATGACATTCTTCCTTGACAAACAGACTAACTGGAGGTAAAAATTAAGCTCAGCCTGCCTGAATGGCAACAGGAAACAGCCCAGAATATGAGACACTTTATAAGGAGGTGAGACATAAAACTGGGTTAAGCCGGACATGCCTAGGTTCCAGGTATCTCTAACGATCCAGCACAAACTCTGAATTGATAGAACTGCTTGGCCCATTTTAATTTATGTATACCTTTTAGCAAAGACAACATGGATAGAATGTTTCATTAATTTCCTTCAGCATTTCATTAAGAAATTAAATAGAAAAAAAAAAGAAATTAAATAGAATATATAGATCAAACAGCTCCATGCACAATTCCTGCTAAGAGGATATACCTGCTAAGAGGATATGACCTAAACAAAAGGGTACATTTGACATTCCCTAGAGCTGGTTTTAACAAGAGGGGACAGTTCCCAAGAAAAGGGGATTGTCATTTTCAAAAAACAAACAAACAAAACAAAAACAAAAAACAAGACAGACACACACAAAAAAACTCATCTACTAAGTAATAGGATTGTCCCAAAAGTCAGCAAAGAAATAGAGCACTAATTGGCTGGTTCAAGGGGAAGATCAAAGTAGAAGACACTGTATTTAGAGCCAGGGTCACAGCTATCTCCATGCAAGCTAGAATTTAAAAGATTAATCTATAAGTAAACAGAAGAAGTCAGTGAGTAAAGTAAGAATAAAATGACACTCAGAAAACTATGAGACTATCCAAGAGGCATATAAAAGAAACAGCACTACTATCCTCAATAGCTACCTTAATTCCCCAAGGCTTTCTTATCCAAGTAAGTTTACTTAAAATAAAGTGAACGCATCCTCCTTCTCTTGAGGTAAGTGGAAAGTCTTTTTTGCTCGCAACCACAAGAGTCCAACATAAGTCCCATGTGATAGTCCCTTCCAAGTATTTCTCTTTTACTCTCTACACAGGATGACTATTATTACAGACTAAACAGCATCCCTTTCTGAAATGGATAGAAGACTTCCTTTCCTATGAAAGCCATTCCTTGTGGTTTGCATGGGGCTGGTATCACCCATCCCAAAAAACATGGTTAATGTATTTCCTCAAAATACACACAGGTTCATATTCCCTTTCTGTCAACTGGCTTTTTTACATGTTCCCGCCCCCACACTTGCCCATGTGCTTTCTCTAAAGCACTCACTTTCCAACATACTCTTCCACACAAACAAGGTGACTATGTGACTCATGCCCAAGCAATCCAAAGACACGTTCCACTACCTCAATGATGCGTTCAGGGCTGTATACCAGGCCTCAGGTAAACCAGCACAAGTCCTCCCTGTGACTTTCACATAAGATTATCAATGGCCAAACTGCCAGCCCCATGGAGAAAAACCTACTGAGCAAGAAAGCAGCAGAGTCCTAAAGATACTGAATACATGTAGCCATACCATCCCGGTCTTCAGGGCCAAGTCATTCTCTTCCCTGAATTCCAGAGTTGAAGTCCTGAAAGAATGCTCTTTTACAGCCCTAAGTCAAAGATTTACGGCAATCCAGGGAACTCATTCCTCTAACTCTAGTACCAGTGGTCTAAAGGACTAGGAACTTCCAGTAAGCTGACTTCCTAATCACATAAATATAAAATAAAGTGAACAGCTACTCAAGAATCCAAAGTTGAAAAACACAGACAATAAGTGCTTCTTCCATCCTTCCCAAAGATCCCTGGGAACTGGCACAAAAAGGAACAGACTGGCCCACTGTTCAAGTTTCAAAAGCCAACATACCTTTCCAGCAAAATGTAATTTTCTGATATAAGCCCAACATACACTCTTACAATTCAAAAGCACTTCCAAAATTGTAGCTGTCTCTGTTTATTTACTGTCTGCCTCTCTCCACCCGGCACCGTGAGAGTAGAAACCTGAGAGTCTTGTTTTGTTTTTTTTAATTTTTTTTTTTTTTTGAGAGTCTTGTTTACAACACCTAGTGTATGGCCAGTGTGCTGTAATAGTTTAAGAATAAATGAATGTAAAATGCCTGTTGTTCTCTCACTCATTCTATAATCATGTATCACTGTTGACTGACAACCTAGTACCTGTCAAGCACTCTACTGGACACTACGGGAACTACGAAGATCAGATATGAACTCAGCCCTCCAGAATATGGTTCCTGGCCTCTGCGTAAACATGGACCCTTTTAGTTTTCTGAGGAAAATATGAGCACTCTACTAAGAAAAATACTTAAACATATAGACTAAGATTTTGCATTAAATTTCAAGAGATTCACAAGGTAAGAATTCCAGGTCAAGTAAGATAAATAAGAAAATGGTACACATAAAAAGTACTGTGGTCCTTTATTTGTTGATTTTTATACTCTGAGAAAACTTAAGTAGAAAGGTGACCAAGACACAAGAGAAAAACCAAAAAAGTCTCCTAATAGAGACTTATGACTATTTCAGAGAATAGTCATAAGTTGGGAAAGCCATTCTGTAAAAAGACTAGTAAGGGACAGCAATGTCTGTAGTATGAAAACAAGAACCACTGAAGAAGCTGCAGAAAATTCAAGGGGTTTTCAATATATAAAGCATATATGAGATGGGAAATTTCTTATTACAAGTAAAGAAAAAGAAATAACATTGGTAAAGTGTAGGCATGAAAAGGTGCCCAATTACCTCGAGACTTTTAAAATGTTTTCAAACCTTGCATGAAACTGTTTCATTGATTTAAGTATTACATAATAGATGTAATTAGTGATCATTAAATTTTTAAAAAGCATTAGTAGTAACTAAAGTACATGTGGGTGTAGGGAAAATAAATATGTGGCAATACAGCCTATATTCTGAAATCCTAAGATGTTTCTCCTGGATCCAAACTACCATCATTCTTCTAGGATGGAAGGAAGCAGAGGAAATAACCATGTAAGAGTCAACTTTACAAACCAACCCTATCAAGTGCCAATAAATACCATGCTATAATAAATGAGTTTTCTCCATCTGCAACAAAAATGCTCCCAAAACTTCAAGTTAATAAGAGTCCTAAGAAACTCAACCCATCTAATTTTACTTCTATTTCTCTTAAATACAATCAATTAAAAAGATTCCAATTACTACTGAGTACAATTTTCTGAGCAAAAAAAAATTTACTGAGCAAAAAAAACTCCAAACAAAAAAACAAAACCAAGGTTGTAAATCTATATAAGAAATCTTTGTAGGAAAGATAAAAAACAAAAAATAGCAAGTTAAAGTTGATGTCCATCAAGAACAATTATCAAATATTAGAGTTAGAAGCAACCTTAGAAACCTTAGCAACCAGATCAATCCTTTTATTTAAAAAAAAAAAAAAAAAGGCATAGAAAAAGTATGCCCAATAAGAGGCTGAGAAATCTTCAAATTTACAGAGCCAGATACAGGCCAAATAATATCAATATTAATAACATAACATATATTTTCTAATATTCAAATTTATATTTGTTATAAATATATTTGTTACTTAATAACAAATCTAAATACTTACATTAAGGAGTAACTCATCTTTTGTTTTAAGAGGAAAATTCTTATTTTCCTTCTCAGTTTGTAAATCATCTTCTCCATCTGAGAGCAGTGGAGGAAGTGATATACAAGAGGAAGATGATGAGGAAGATGATGACGATGAGGAGGAGCTTGAACTATCTGAATCTGTTTCACTGTAGGGAAGAAAAAGTCAAAAACTTAGTAAAGCATTGTTATAGTGGTATTAAATAAAAATTTTTCAACTAGGAAATATCTACTATGTATTTACTGTTGCCGATATAATTCAAAAGCTAGCATTTTGAAGTTGACTATGGTATTTGGAAAATAGTCTTTAATCCATTGATAATACTTTCAAAACCCCTGCTATAACCCAAATCCTATTATTTTAAGTCTCACACATCACACATTTGTCTTAATATAGTTAAGCACGTGACAAATCACTGACAAAGAGAACTCTGCCAAGACACCTTTCTTATTAGTCATCAACGACCAGATCACTTAATTGCCAATAAAATGTTCTGTCTTCATACAACTTGGAAACTCCTGAAAGTTACCAACCATGTTGACCACTCTACTCTAAAAACTCCCTTAGCCCTTGGCTTCACAGCAATTGTTACCAGTAACCCTCCTCTTATTATCCGCCTCTCTCCACAGGGCACTATTTACATGCCTGGACATGTAAAACACTATTAAAGAGACAGTTTAAATTTTGTTTGCTGGCTTTCTCCCTCAGCCCATTTTATGTACTGTTTTTAAAAGTTCCACCCTCATTTTCTCTTCTCTCTATCCTCTTCCCATGCATAACGTCGTTCACTCAAATGATTTCAATCATCACCCATGTACAGATAACTCCTAAATTATCAGCCTTGATATTGATAACTCTAGGCTCCACCCTAATCTCCAGATGCCTACTGGATGTCTACTGTATGAATAACCTACACTTACCTCATTCTAGCAACAAGTTATAAAAAAAAAGTATTCTTACTGAAACTGCTTCTGTCCTTGAGCCTCTTATTTTCTTTCACTGCTGGATTCAGTCTTCAATCCAGTCACTATAGGTAGAAACCTTGAAATCATTTTGAGCCAATGCCATCTCACAGTCAATGATAAAATCCTACCTTCAAAAGGCAAACATCACTCCTATTCCATTTCTTAATCCCATTTCCACTGTTACTATGACCCTATTTAGGGAGGAATCCTCATTTCTCACCTATTTTTCTGCAATAATTGTATAACTGACATCAATACTTGTAGTCTCTTCCCACAACAATCAACCCTTCCTCCTATTGCTGTTACCTTCCTTCACCGTCTCATGACCTTCCTAATGACTGATCCTAATCAGTCCATATGCTTGCTTTAAAAAAAAAAAAAAAAATCCATGACTGGACATTAGATATGAAGGAATTATCAAGTTTGTTACATGTGATAACTGTGATTATGTAAAAGAATGTCCTCTTAGAGAATGCATGCTGAAACATTTAGGGAGAAAGTATCATAATATCCATAAATGACTTTAAAAGGGCTCAATAACATACATATGTGAAACTAAGTTCTAAAATATTATTGTTAACTCAAGGTGATGGCTATATGTTTGCACCATTCTTTCCATTTTTTATTAAGAAAACATTAAACATAGAGAAGAGCTTTAAAAATTTCTCCACAGATCTATACCGTGTACAAGATAAAGGCTATCCCAGAACCTTTTCCAATCAGGTTCCTGGTAACCTTCACAATCCCATCTCCTGCCATATCTGGTACAGAAACACATAAAACGTCCCAAATTCCATTTACTTTCACTACCTCATGCCATTATTTGTGCTATTTCCTTGACTGGAATGTCCCCAGGGGAGAAAAATTCCATTTCTCTTTATAAGCTCAACTCAAATATTATCTCCTCTGAAGTCATCCCCTATCCACCAAAAGAATATTTACTTCTTTCTGTATCTCCCAGAGCATTTTTTTGAACTGCCTAGTACAGCCTGTATCATACTCTCCATAATTCATTGGAAAACATGTCTTCTCAGATGGATTATGAAATGCTTGAAACAAAGACACTAGCTCTAGCAAGTATGGTCTTTTTCTATTACGGAGGTAAATGGGCATCCAATTCACAACCGATCTCCTTACTATTGTTACTATATTAAGAATCTTTTTTTCTCTCCCAGATTATTCCTATCGGCATACCAAATTCTACAATACCTCTGCTGAATTCCTCCACCTATGGCCTCATTTCTCCCCTTGAAGTTTCCAGACAGAGTTGTTAACACATGCTATCTCTGCTCCTTTATTTCCCATTCAGTCTTTACCCCCAAAACTGACTTCCATCACCACCACTCCTTTTTACAAGGTCACCAACAAGTCCAGTGGACATCCTTCTGTCATCTTAACTTTTCAACAACGTCTGAGATGATTCCCCCTTACTTCCCCCAAAAACTTCCATATTTTGGCATCCACTATGCTACAGTGGTATTCTACCCTCATGTATCTTCTGTCTCCAAGGTTTGAAATATGACTTAAGAGACTAAATCAACATAACATCCAAATGCACTGCTTGAGA
This sequence comes from Procyon lotor, assembly GCA_028646535.1. Classification (NCBI taxonomy): domain Eukaryota; kingdom Metazoa; phylum Chordata; class Mammalia; order Carnivora; family Procyonidae; genus Procyon; species Procyon lotor. The sequence goes on from CM053604.1 coordinate 117,613,498, forward strand.
ATCTTGGTTGAATGCCAATTCAAACAAACCAAATGTTAAAAGAGCCAGAGAAATATGAACACTGACTGGGTATTAGGTGATATTAATAAATTAGGGTTAATTTTACTACATTTGATAATGATATGGTGGTTACATAACAAGTACTTTTTCGGTTAGAAATGTAAAGAACATATAGAGAAGGTTGACATACTGTTTGAGATTTGCACTAAAAATCTCAGGTTAAAAAAAATGTTAGCAATACTAGATAAAAGAAGATTAGCAAAATACTGGAAACCGCTTTAAGTGTGGTGATAAGTATATTTATTTTATCACTCATTATTATAAACATATTACTCTTTTAACAAATTCGAAAATGTCCATAATAAAAAATTAAAGTAAATCCTATCTGTAATCTGATGTTCAAATTTACATCCCCAGTCCAGAATTGTCCTCTCAACTTTAAATTCATTATCCTACTATCTCCAATTAGCTGTCAAAGAAATCTCAAATTAACTGCCCAAACTAAACACTCCTGTTGGTCTCCAACCCTCATCCCAGAAGGTTACTCTCCATTTTATTAAACAGCACCATCATCCACCCAGTTGATGTCTCCTTGTCTAGCCCACTACCCCATCTATTAGAGTGACTTCAAAATACTTAACCTGACAACCATGGTCACTTCATGGACTCATGACTCTTTCCACACTAAGCCCTGTTACACTCGTGCTTCTCTGCTTTCACTCTTGAACCCAGTTCAATTCTTTCTCTACAGAACAAAGCTTATTAGAATATTAACCCGAGCATGCCATTTCTCTGCTTAAAATTCAGTAAATTCCCTAAAACTTAGAATTAAAACATGGCTACACAGTCTTACAGGGCTGGGCTCTCCTATTACTTTCTCCATGCCTTGCTAGTTCCTTCACAGTAATTTTCACCCCCTCAATGTATTGATGTATTTAGTTTTATTTTTCATCCTTCTCACTAGGATGTAGGGCAGGGATATTTTATTCATCTATTCACTATCCCACGTAACACACTCAAATACTTGTAGACAACGTTCAGTGTGATTTAGTAACATCCTACGACCTAAGTCCCCTCTCTCCATAGGATTCATATTCAAAAGACACGACGGGGGGGGGGGTGCTGTCTATAAAACTTACCCAGATCATACAGGAATGCGAAATAACAATGTTTCGCTAATTTCGTGAACACATGCTCCCTGCAAGGATTCTACAAAATTATCAGGAGCCAAACTGGAAACGTATGAAATTCTTTAAATGATCCTTAATTCATCTAGTTCAAAAAATAAGGCCACACTCTAAACCTGACTTTAAAAAAAAAAAAAAGATCTGACACAAAATTCAAAGTTATAACCACAAATGGACACGTAAAATTGAGTGGTTACCGAAATAATCCAATATCCTCAGGGTTTGTTTTTGATTTTGCGATCTATACATAAGACCTTTCAGACTACCAAATTTACGAAAGAAGAGGGATCTGATTATTAATCTCGGATTCGCAACGCGATTTGCAGAGAAAGGCGTGGAATGGGCGGTCCGAGCTACTCGTCAACACGTGCGCAGCAAGCTTCAGCTACCTCTCCTCTCTCCCAGGCCCACGCGGGCACCCTCTCACTCCCCGACCCCGGTTCCCCCGCAGCTCCAGGACCCCCCAGGCACCCGACCTGTCCGAATCCGAGTCCGAGTCCGAAGTCTCTGAGTCTGGGGTCCCCGCCTGCTCTGCAGCGCCCGGGGCGGTGACGCAGTTCCCTCCGGGTGGAGGTTCTGGCCTTGACTGCGGCGCGAATTCAGGGGGCTGCTCCTCTGCAGGCTGAGCCTCCGCGGCCTGTCCGGTGTCCGGAGACGCCTCATCTGACTGCAGTGAAGGCCGTGGCTCTGGGACAGGTACGGAGTCCGGAGACCCCGCCGCCTGACCTTGGCCATCCCCCAAACCGGTGCCATTAAATTTCAGAGTTTCCAGCTGAGCGGCAGCGGCCTCCACTACTTCCATGGCGTCGCACCAGAGACCCAGTCAGGCTCACGTTCGGGGCCCTCAAACAGGCTCACGGCTCGCTAAGAAAAAGACAGAACAACCCTGCGGGTTGTAACCGCACCTGGGCCCCACTTCCCGCGTTTCTCCGGTAACTGCACGCTGAGCAGCCTGGAGACACGCCCCCACCGCTTACACAGCGGCACTTCCGGGGGAGCGTACTACGTAACGTGACGTGATTGCGCTCGTTGGGAGCGGGGCCAGACTTTCGGAAAGGAGACCTCGCGCGGCCCTAAACCCGCCGTTTCGTTATCTCGTTTCGGGGCGTAAAGGGGCTCGGCTTTTCTATTGCTGGATGTGCGCCAATGCTGCTCGACCCGGAGGTGCGAAGGAGGGCTTGTGGGACAGGGGCGATACCTGATTGCACCAGCCTCTGTTCCTAAGAAATTTGAGCCAGGAAGTCTTGGAAAAGACACTTCTAGTAAACTTAATTAAAGTTAAATGAGGCTGAATCGATAGATAGCAAGCACATTAACTATTCATCTCAGAAAAATTACTACAATTATTCCTTGTGTTTCTCCAAAGCAGTCTCAAAAAGAGCAGTAATAGTGGACGTAATGTTGCTGCTTGTTGATGTTATGGTGATGTCTATATGGTAGTTGACACCACTTCATAGAAAGGGTGGGATGAGACTAAAATGAACTAGCTCCCTGGGAAACAATTACTCTAGATCATAAGGAATGTAAGCAAAAAGTTCTTCGGATTGAGGCAGAGATCAGAATTTTATGGTTTCTTTTTAGAACTTGAGTTCGATGCATCAGCCCCTCCAGCAGTAATAAATAATAATTCTCGTTGCCATTTATTAAGCATGCATTATGTGCCAAGGACAGTGCTAAAGATTTTCTCAATTATTCACTGAGAATGTATTCTGTGCACCCCACAGTAGCAGACTTTC
>CM053604.1:117616920-117647165 GCA_028646535.1 Procyon lotor
GCCCTTAAAGAATGTCTCCAAGGAAAGAAATTCTTTAGACATGATTATAGAATTACCTCTTTCCCTGGAGACAGAATTCATGTATACCTGCGCTATAGACTAAATGTTTGTGTGCCCCCCAAATTCATATATTGAATCCTAATCCTTGATGTGATGGAATTAGGAGGTGGAGCCCTTAGAAGGTGATTAAGTCATGAGGGCTTGGATTAAAGACCAGAGAGAATGGCTAGAATGCCTCTGCTTTTCTAGCCACCTGAGATTTAAAAAAGCAATGCAGGGGCGCCTGGGTGGCTCAGTGGGCTAAAGCCTCTGCCTTCGGCTCAGGTCATGGTCTCGGAGTCCTGAGATCGAGCCCCGCATCAGGCTCTCTGCTCAGCAGGGAACCTGCTTCCTCCCCCTCTCTCTGCCTGCCTCTCTGCCTACTTGTGATCTCTCTCTCTCTCTGTATCAAATAAATAAATAAAATCTTTAAAAAAAAAAAGGGCTAGACTCCCTCGAAGGTGGAATTTCAAAGGAAACAGCCAACACTTATTTATAAAAACCTCAAATTTTCCTTACATCGGAAATATGAAAAAGTAGAAAGATAGAGGATTTTATGAGGTGGCTTTGAAGGAGAAAGTTGATGGATGGAAAGTTGGGGATTGTGATTCCCACCCCACCCTCAATCCACCTTCCTTCTTCTCTCTCCTTTTTCCCATCAGCACAGGAATGAACAAAAAAAACTAGAATGATAACAAGCTGGAAAAGAAGGAGAACTAGTAGGACAGAATAAAAGAGAAAAGGAACACCATGTTCTCCTTCCTACTGTCAGGAATCAGGTCAAAAAGGCTTCAGCTTGGGGGAAGTATACACATTTGATGTTGAAATCAAATTTAGAGGTTTGATTATTATGTAAGAAACATTGTTATTTCTGTTTGCCATGTTCAAAGATCATCAGACTTTCACAATGACCAGAAAAGTCAGAGGGACTTTTTCACACAAACAGAAAGATTGCTCCCACTGGCCAGATTTAATGGGACAATGGAAGAAGTAAAGTTTGTTTTTTGGATTATACTGCTTGAGTCCACTGTGTTCAAAATAACAGTTACATAGTCTTGGCTCCAGACTTTCACAACGATTTGGCCTTCCAAACCTAGAAGAACTCCCCCACTGTACCACGCTCTTTTATAGCTAAACCAAACACCCCTCAAAACCTCCCAGAAAGACAGGCTCTGCTGAGAATTGAAGGAAATTCTTTTTTTTTTTTTTTTAAGATTTTATTTATTCATTTTGACAGAGAGAGAGAGGTTACAAGTAGGCAGAGAGGCAGGCAGAGAGAGAGAGGGAAGCAAGCTCCCCGCCGAGCAGACAGTCCAATGTGGGGCTTGATCCCAGGACCCTGAGATCATGACCTGGGCCAAAGGCAGAGGCTTTAACCCATTGAGCCACCCAGGTGCCCCGAGAATTGAAGGAAATTCAAAGAAAGCCACAAACTGCTGCAAAGTGCCCACGTTCTTGGGCCATACCAGAGAACTGGTGTTATTGATCTCATCACTTTCTTGCCTAAAATCCCTCACTTCATACATCAATTTCATTTTTCTTCATTCTTTATTATGCCTTACATTTCCATATGGTCTTATTCCTCTGTCTCAAATCAGTCCTGACACTCAGCTATGGTTCCTGGGTTGATTATGGGCCTGGGGGGACATAGCTGGGGCCCCTAGCCTCCTCAATAACAGTCTAAACTAGGCACTTCTGTGTTTACAATGGAAAAGGCAAGGGATAGGAGTGAGAGACTGTACCATTCCTGGCAAGCCAATTTCCACAGCAAGCTCATGGCTTTAGGTTCAAAGGGGTCTCATAATGTTAACATTTTATTGTGTATTATCAGTTTCACCTCATGTATCTACATATGCATGTGTGTCTGTGCATGTGTCTATAAGATTACAACCCATTTGAAAGTTAGCAGCAGACATGATGCCTCTTTACCCTTAAATATTTCAGTGCGCATTTCCTATAAAGAGGACATTTCATGTGTAAACACAATTATCAATTGTACATAATAACCAGTTGTTTATTTAGAGAATAGGGCAGTTATTTTGAAGAATGTCTCTTAACTAGGGTTTCTCTGATGTCTTCTCATTCTTTGGTTCATGTGATATATTTATTTTGCAAAGATATCACAAAAGCAATGCTGTGTTTCTATTAGCAAATTACATCAGAAGACACACAATTTTGAATTGTGCCATTATAGTGATGTTAATTTTAGGTAAGCTGGGTAAACAGTCAATGGGAGTTCTTTGTACTATTCTTATAACTCTTCTGAAATAGTTAAAAAAAAAAGTCAAAACCTAACTATATATCAATATAATTAAAAAACAAAAAAAAGAAATAAAGCCTTAAAGAAATTTTCCAAAAAAAGGGAGTGGTGTCTGAGACATGTTGAACGGCTCAGCACAAACCATACTCAAACCCAAACTATGAATCTCTTTATTTAACCCTTTGTTTTTCTGGTGAACTCGATATAATTTTTTTGTAGTCCCAGCTCATCAGACTTAGCATTCATTATTGTATACCTATTTATACTTTTGACCCCTTTAAACGTTGTCTCTTTATCCCATCAACACAGCTCAAAGCCACCTGGGCTAATATTGCTTCAGAATCTCTACTTAACCTCAAATAACCTCTAACCCAGGGACACATTCATGTGAGCAGTGCTGCCACCAATTTGGCACAACTATGCTTCAAGGTGTTAAGAAGAAATAATAGGCCCCAAATGGAGTCACTTATGCTAAGCCCAAACCAAAGCTTAATACTTAACCTAATTTTACTTTCAACCTTCTCCAGGAATGTAGTCGTAACTGGTCAATCCAGAATTTTCTGGTCAGCAGTAATGAGATAATCTGCCACAAAAAACCTTCCCGTTCCCCAAAGGAAGATAAATGAATCTGCTCTTTCCTTATGTCTTCCTCCTCTCCCTCTAACAGCCTTCCATCTTGTACAGCTCCTCAGAATTCCTTTCTGCTTGCTAGATGTGATGACACATGATTCATGAATCTTTGATTAAAGCCAGTTAGATCTTGAGATTTATTTGGTTGAATTTTTGTTGTTGAATGGATTTGGTGATGTCAGCTGGATCCCAAATGAACTTCTGATGGCATTCAGGGACAATGAAAAACATAGGCATGGTACTCTGTGAACCCTTTTGAGTTCATGGTCTTTCTTGCTATTTTTGTGGGCCATGGGCAAGTCCCCTTGGTTCTGAGTTCCATTGTCTATACATTGAGCTCCTGACCTTATTGATTTTCGGGTTCAGGGCTTAGGAGACAGCTTGAGCTGTCAGATGATTCCATCTGCAACCTGAGTCCCAAGCCCTTGGTTCCGTCCAAAATTCCCCAGTTGTTTGGAATCCCTTTCTCCAGTTCTGGTCCATAATCCCCATTTACTGAAGTCTGCTAGTTTAATCTATGCTGGGATTTGCTATTAGTATACATAGGCTATTTATTCTCTTGGCTAAGAAATGATAACATCTCTTAGTTCTGCTAGTCTAATAGGGATTTACATGTTTGTTTGCCCTGTTTTGTGTAGATAAAGGCTAGTTGCTAATGGGAATCTTAGGAAGGAAAAAGCCACAAAAATTGGCAGGCAAAAGTCAAACACTTAAAGGCTGTCTTAGAGTGCTTACCAGCTAACTCCAAGATTCCCACGTGGGGATTAGTTGGTCACATAATGGGTTAGATTGACACTAGGCCACCCACCAACCTCAAGATAACTTGCGTGGAATGAGGTGCACTGTGAAACACCACACAACCCCAACCCCGTGACACATCCTCTTGGGTATTAGTTTGGCTTAAGAGTCCCGAAGGCTTAGCTAAAATAACAACAAAAATAATAGTATTCTCAACAAGCTAAGCCCCACCATCTTCTAGCATACCTGCTTAGTTTAGGAACTATGTTCCTGGAAGCTATCAATATCCACAAAAATGGCAAAATTTCACTAAAGACAATCTAGAATTGAATGGCCATTATGGGGAATATTCCTATTAGATAGGATTGTTTACGTAAGAAGTACACTCAAAAGTAAGAGCTCCCGTATCAAACAAACAGAATGGGATTCCTATTTTAATTGGTATATTAGACACTTCCAAAGGCTTCAAGATTCCAAAATAGCTTAATTAAAATAATTCATTACAAAAATAAATAAATAAATAAATAAATAAATAAATAAATAAATATTTCATTGCAAAGACTAATGGAAATTTAAAGACAAAATCATAAACAAAAGTCCGCCAAACTATTAGTTTTACAACTCCAAGGCCAGACACCTAAAATAAAATAACACCTGCCTCTCCAACCCCCAGATCAGTCTCCTAGGGATCCATCCTTAAAATGTTGGCCCAGGAATCCATGTCTCAGTTGTAATCAGCTGGAAAAAAGATAGTGCTTAAAAGACCCATGCAAATTTTTCAACATCAACTCACATGCCTTCAAATTCATTCTTAAAGCTGGGGCTTTATATGGGTACCTCCCAAAGTTGACCTGACTTGGAGAGATTTTCTGATAAACAGCTGTGTTATTCTCTCAAAAGGGAAAACTAAAATTAAAAATGATGAAAACCTTGCCAAATTCTGATAAATACTGGAGCTACAGATGGGATCCTAGGAAAATTGGCAGAAGCAGGTTAAGGGTGAGAATTCTTACCAAAATCAGCCCTCCTGGATCTCTGCTGTAGTACCCAGTAGAAAGAGGAAAATAAAATATCTTTTCACCCTCTTCCAGAACACCTTTTCAGTCCGAGGGGTTGTTCAATACTGTCAGAAATGTTTATTATTTGTTCTGGCTAAAAACCACAAAGTAGCTCTGTGGTCAGAAAATTGGTCTATTACAGAGCCTGATAGAAAATTTCTTTTTTAGGCCTTCTCCCCAAGCTAAAATAAAATTATATACTCAGAGGAAAAGAAAAACTTTCTAAAGCCCTTGTAAAAAAAGATTTATGGGTGGATCAACTTACAAGGTCATTTAAGTTGCAACCCTATTCCTTGAGGAAATGAGAGGAACTGTCTTTATCTTACAAATCTTTTACAGAACTAGAAATGCAACTCTATTGTCTTTTTACCAAGTGCAAAGCTTCCCCTATTTATCTCAAAAGGCTTGTAACTTACATTCTTTCTGATGTCTCTGAGATGTAAATGTTAAGATACCAACTCCAGGGAAATAATTCTTATGGGTAGGGGTGGGGAGGAGAAAAGTCATTTGGAATTTGGGCTGATGGGAAATCTTAAGTGTATGGAAGCTATAAGTCTCCACGTGTGTCTCTAAATATCTATCTATCTATCTATCTATCTATCTATCTATCATCATATGTGTGTGTTGTAGGTGTGTGTTATTTTCTACCTCTGAATGGTATTGCCAAAATTAATTTGTAAAAGAATTCTATTTAATTATAAAATTATATATACAATATATATTGAATATTAATATCAATATATTGAAATCAATATATATATATTCAAGATTTATTTATTTATTTGAGAGAGCTAGAGAAAGAGTGTGAGTCAGGGGAGGGGCAGAGGGAGAGATTTTCCAGTGGACACAGCGCTGAGAGACTGACGTGAGGCTCCATCTCACAACTCATGAGATCATGACCTGAACCAAAACAAAGAGTCGAGGCTCAGCTGACTGAATTAGTTTAAAGAAAATCAAACCCTTATATAAATTAAGCACTCAAAAAAACCTCCCAAAATGATAAAAAGCTAACTCCACTATTTTTCGTGTTCACGCAATCTGGGATGATCTTTGGCAAATAAAAGATAGTTTAAGTTTGATTTAATTAAAATAGGCATGTCTTCAGAGGCACCAGCATTAACTATAATGTGGACATACAAGGTCTACCTAGGTTTGTTAGTCAAATAAGTTCACGTTATCTCTTATAAATTTTGTCAATATAGGGAAAAAAAGAAGAGCTTGGGATGATGGTTGGCCTTGTCTAATGTCTCAAAAAGACTTCATAGGTTTAGAGAGCAAAATGGGGTCTCAAGTCAAGCAGGGGTGGGGGTCAGGCAGTGACACAAGCAGTTAAGGTATGCAGCTACGAGATATCCCTGGGACCAGCATCAGCTGACACCTCAGAAAAGATAACAGGCAGGACCAGAGGAGGTCTGTGGGGACCCAAAAACGATTAAATCAAAAGGGGAAGGTTTAGGCAGCAAACTGTCAGACTCTTTAGACATGACCCCTCTATGTCTGACTACTTAAAAAGGGTGACGGCCCCCCTAGGCTCTGCCCGATTGATCTCCCAACAGAACCGAGATCCTTCCCTGCTTGAAGATCAAAAACAGCAAGTGCTGAGAGCTGACCCAGACCAGACAGAGGCTTTATCTCAACTGCGCTTCCCCAGACTGACTTCCAGTTTAGTTCGTTAACTTCTTAGACCCTTCCGTTATCTTGGTGTGTTTTGTTTTATGTCAGGCTCTGCGTGCTGTGTAAGAGAAACCAAGCTTATTCACACAGTGAATTGTCACTGAGACTGGAGTCCTGAACCTGCTTCATAATTGTGACTTAACTTTGCTTTATGATTGGATGAAGCTGCCATGGTGGAAAGATAAAACGTGTGTTTGTCTTCATAGTGTGCCCCTTAGAGTAGGTAACTGAAACATAATTGTTAAGAAGCAGTGTATTAAATAGATGTAAGTAGGATAGAAAGGTGTTAGGTGAACTTCCCAAATATTTTTGATAACCCGAAACCTTTAAGGTAAATTAAATGATGGATGATCTTTAAACAACTAGATCATTTCAAAATAAGATAAAATATTAGAACATTAATTGTTAAATATAAGCTTCCTTTTGCTAAAAAGGAGAAACTAAAGATATTTGGGCCCATTCATCAACAATCTTGTGCCATCCTAAAAATTTTACATAAAAAATGTTTCTAGGAGTTATAAGAAGTATTTATAAGTTTCCCAAGCTACAGCATGCTGATATAAAAAACATTTCATAACTGTTTTCTTCTTTACTGTCACTAAAAATAAAAGATTTTAGGTTAAAAATTCTAGTATATAAGTAAAGCTACTAAAAAGTAAAAAGGGAAACATCTCCATATGTAAGAAAAATAGGGTGCATGTTTTTGTTTAAAAAAAAAGGTATGAGAAATGGAAACGCAATTTATGTTGAGAGAAAAAAAGTTGTAGAGGTTTATGAACTGGAATCTTTGAAAAGGGATTTTATGTGTGGTCAGGGCTTGTTAAGATTGGAATGAATCTAATTAAGTTAAATTAATTTTGTACCAAAAGTAAGCTGGTGCAAATTAGAATTTGGCTTTCCCTCTGTTAAAAGGACAAAGTTTTCTTGAACTATTATTGGTCTGCTCTTGACAAGCAATTGCAAAAAGGTTTTATCTTTTAAGTAATCTGTCTAACAAAGAAAGATTTTGTGTCTGGTCCAGATAATTTCCTCTGTCTTTATCAAATCTTTTTTTTTAAAATTTTATTTATTTATTTATTTATTTGACAGAGAGAGAGAGAGATCACAAGCAGGCAGAGAGAGGGGGAAGCAGACTCCCCGCTGAGCAGAGAGCCAGATGCGGGGCTTGATCCCAGCACCCTGAGATCATGACCTGAGCCGAAAGTAGAGGCTTTAACCCACTGAGCCACCCAGGCGCCCCTCAAATCTTTGATTACTTAACCAAGCTAGTCTTCTCTATTAAAGGAGCCACTGGCTCCTTTATGTTTTTAAAGAATTTATTTGAGAGAAAGAATCAGCGTGAGAGAGGTGGGAGGAGAGGCAGAGGGAGAATCAGATTCCTGGCAGAGCTGGGAGCCTGATGTGGCTCTGTGTGGGCTGGACAAGGGGCTCGACATGGGGCTTAGTCTCAGCACCATGAGATCATTACCCGAGCTAAATGCAGACGCTTAACCGACTGAGCCACCCAAGTGCCCCTGCTGTGAATTGTCACTGTGGGTAAATGGATAACTAAGCATTGTCTCACAATGACCTATAATCCTATTTGACTAAATATTTTAAAACATTTTGATATTTTCTACAAACTTCCCCCAAATCAACTTCTAAATTCTTTTTTACCTCAAAGTAACTTAAGGATTTTCCAAGGGGTCCTTGGAACACCTCAAAAGATTTGTTTTCTATGCTTATAAAAAATTAGATATTACACTAATCAGGTTTATTTGGTATCTTAAATTACATGAGAAGCATTGTCAAATATGTGGTGCTAAATTTTCTTACATGTGGATACATGTTATTAATATAAATATTACAGAAATTGTATGAAACTGACATGTCCTGGTATGTCATCACTTGTAATTCTAGTGATCATCTTGAAATGTCATGTGTCAGAGAAATAATCAAATTTCTTTGCCAATTGCATTACAATGAATTCTCATCAGATTCTTAACCATAGCTATTTTTAATTCTTTGTCATTTACAGAAAGTTATTGTTTTACCCTGATGCTTTTGCAAAAGTGTTCCTACCAATTGCTTCATCTTCAAGGAGACTCATGGAAAGGACTTTGATAACTCTTCTAGAATACAGGTCTCTAATACCTTTGAGATCATAAAACTGAACTGGATGATTTCCATTACTAATGGAAAAAATGGGATTCAAGCAGAACAAATATTATATGGAGCTGAAGGAATGAACTGAGGAAGATGATTATAATTTTTTATGACTTTTTGCTTAAAATATTGCTTGTTCCTTAATGCATTGTTTTTCTAGACTTAAGAAAACCTCTGTTAAGCTATCGATGACATGCATTAATTCAGTAAATCATTTTGTAAACCTTTGTAAACAAACATGAATCATTTACTTTTTCTCCCTACCTGATTCCTCCAGAAATCAGAAACTTTTGAGTATTCTTTTCATAGCAAAACAGGTAGTTATTTACATAAGTTCAATAAGAACTGGTTTTCCCTATAAGAGGACACAACTGGAAACATTGGTTATATTACTAAGGCTTTGACTGCAATGTCATATTTAAGAGAGGTGAGCATAGACTCAAATATGACCAGACAGTTTTATGAAACTGGTTATTTTTTTTAAGATTTCTTTATTTATTTGTTTGCTATTTATTTATTTATTTATTTATTTATTTATTTATTTATTTAGGACAGGGAGTGCGAGAGAGCCTATGAGTTGAGGGAGAGGCAGAGGAAAGAAATCTCAAGTAGACTCTCCACTAAGCACAGAGTCTGACTTGGGGCTCCAACCCAGGACCCATGAGATCATGACTTGAGCTGAAACCAAGAGTCAGATGCTCACTGGACTGAGCCACCTTGGTGCCCCTAAGGCTGATTTTATATGAAGCCAATAAAGCCCTGTGGAAAAATTGACCTGGTACCATGCTTAAAAGTTTCCAGCAAAGCAATCTTTAAAAATGCTTATATGATTAATCACTATTCTTGCTGCGCTTATTGCGACCAAATAAATAATTTGGCCAAGTTGTATGCAAACAAATTAGTTTTACTGTGATTACCTTTGTTAAAAAATGGGGACAATTATAAACAGAAAAATTAGGTTTGAATCTTTGTAGATAATCAAGTTCTAGTCCTATCAATTGTCTTTGAGGATTTACTATATATCTGTAAATTGGGCTGAATCCTAAATTCTTCTAGTTTCCTCAAATATTTGCTTATGACTCTCCAAACTAACATTTCCAATTTGCTCCCACCCTTCAGATTTGGAATCACTAAGTACAAGACTGACCTTGCTTCTCCTTGGAAGGGATTATACCAGGTCCTCCTCACTACCCAGGTGACAGCCAAACTTTAGGAACTCAAGCTTTAGGTACACATTTTACAGCCCAAATTAACAAGGAAGAGACATAGCCGACATGAATGTAGACTGCTTCTTCCCAAGACTTCAGATCAAGACTTCAAAATTCAGCTAAACATGAAACTCTTTCTTCTCTTTCTTTCCTTTACATGTTCTGGAAAGATAATGTCATCATCCACACATCCCAGGCTTTTGTTTAGGGGGATAACTTTTCAGACTGCTGAATCATCATTGAAAAACTGATCCGTCCATGGTGCCAGAGACATCCCTAGTCTACTTTCCTGTTTCCAGTTAGCCACTCCAAAGTTGGGAAACTTTGCTTCCAGGGTCTGTTCAAAGAAAGGGTAAAAGGCAAGGGTAACCAGAATGAAACTGCTTGTTTCAGACCTTTAAATGTTACTGACCTGCATGACTGTCACTTGCAGTCTTGAGACAAATTCAGACAAGAAATACCAGGAAGAAGCATTCATGATTCAGGATTCACTTCCTTTAGCAGGGTTCTACTTCCCTGGTTAGGAATAAGTGTAAATGGCCCATGATTAGAAACCTTTCCTTAACCCTTGAAAGTATTACAGAATCCACTGCTAAGGTGATAGCTGACCAACAAATGGATTCTCTGGCCAAAGTTTGTTTGTTTGTTTGTTTGTTTGTTTGTTTGTTTTTTAAAGCAAATATTAACATTTTATTTTATCTTATTTTTATTTGAGTATAGTTGACACACACTGCTACATCAGTTTCAAGGCTACATTATAATTCAACAACTGTATGTGATGTGCTATGATCATCACAAATGTAGCTATCATCTGTCACCATATAATATTATTACAATATCATTGAATATATTCCCTGTACTCTACTCTACCTTTTATTCCCATAACTTTTCCTTCCATAACTGGAAGCCTGTACCTTTCATTCCCTTTCCCTCCATTTTGCTCATTACCCTACCCTCCTTACCTCTGGCAATTATCAGTCTGCTCTCTGTATTTATAGATCTGATTTTGCTTCCGATGTTGTTCTTACCAATAGAATAGCCCTTGAAAATCTTTTAGCTGAGCAAAGAGATGTCTGTGCTGTGGCCAATATCACCTGCTACACCTGGATTCACACTTTTGGGGAAGTTGAAACTCAGTTACATATAATCACTGAGCAAGCCAACTGGCTTAAAAAGTAACTCCTTCAGCCGATCTTTCTTTGACTCATCTAATTTTGATTGTTTTGGATCTTGGAGACCATGGCTCGGAACTGCATTTTAAACATTGGGAATTATCCCAGTTATAATAATCATGATCATGTCTCTAATGTGTTGTATCCTCTCAAAAGCTTTTCATGCATGTTTGTAGCCACTAACCAGCAAGCAAATGATCCCCCTAAGACTGGAGTATCAGAAAAGGAACAAAGAGAATGATCAGCTTTAAGATTGTGACCCTGCTATGACCTGTGAACAATATAGGGATTAAGCAAAAATATCATGACCTATAGATAGCACACAAAGAACCAGCAAAAACTTCAGGCTATAGCTGAGAGTGGTGCCAATGCCTCAAAATTTGATTGCATCCCTCAGTTAAGCTGAGAATCTGATCACAAGGGGACAATTGTTAAAAAGGAAAAAATGGCCCCCAAATGGAGTCACCTATGCTAAGCCCACATCACCAATCAAGACTTAATACCTAACCTAATTACAATTTCAGCCTTCTCCAGGAATGTAGTCTTAACTGGTCAGTCTAGAATCTTCCCATCAGCACTAATGCCACATAGACTCTTTCTGTCCCCAAAAGGAAGACAAGCGATCAGTTCTTTCTTTCCTTCTTCCCCCTTCCCCCTGTAGCAGTCTTCTACCTTGTACAGCTTCTCAGAGCTCCTTTCTAGTCGCTAGATGGGATGCTGCTTGATTCTTGAACCATTGAATAGAGCCAATTAGATGTTCAAATTTACTCAGTTGAACTTTTGCTGTTTAACAAAGGGCGGGATCTGAATCAAGTCAGGCACGAAGAGCAGGCACAGGATATAAGAGAAGAAGATGGCATCAATAAACTTTGAGTCAATTTTATCTATCAATTATACCTAAATAAAGCTGAAATTTTAAAAAATAAGAGAAACTGCGTATTTGGGGAACAGCTGTAACCCAAGGTGGATATAAAGGTAATAAACACTTGAAAAATTTCTTTCGTTTCATTTTTGTTTATTTTTAGTCTGTCTGAAGCCAGGGCTTACATTCCTCTTTTCCTAAATTTGAGTTTGCAGGCCAATGTTAAGTATTTCCATTTGTTGCCAATAATTCCATCTCAAAGTCACTAAAATTGATTTTACTCTTCCAAGAAAAAATATTTTCTTTTTTGTAAAGCAATGTGAAAGTTAAACCAAGGTCAGTCAATAGTTGAACAGTTTCATGAACTAGCCAGTTAGAATGTTACAGATGTCATCATTTCCAATTTGGGAAAGAAGCAGTAAAAACAGATGTTTTGTAGTTTGTTTGTGAGCTCAGAGAAAATTGTTTTCACACAAACTTGTTGATATTTACTAATGGTTGAAAAAAGTTCTTATAGGAAATACTTTATTTTCCTCTAGATTCCAAATTAAAAAATATGTCAAAGTCATTTTTTTTTTTAGATTTTTTTTTAATTATTTATTTGTCAGAGAGAGAGAGCACAAGCAGGGAAGCAGCAGGCAGAGGTAGAGGAAGAAGCAGGCTCCCCGCTGAGCAAGGAGCCTGATGTGGGACTCCATCCCAGGACCCTGGGATCACGACCTGAGCCGAAGGCAGCCGCCCAACTGACTGAGGCGCCCAGGCAGTCCTGTCAAAGTCATTTTTGCTCAATTCTCTGAATTAAATAACGACGGCAATCACTAGACTATTTACTGCATGTATCATGGGAAAAGTGAATTTGAATGATGGAGTGAAGAATGATGGAGTGCTTTTACCTAAAAGGTCTTGAAGTCTTTTTGCCAAAGCCACTCTGGTGCACAGAGGAAGGTAGGCAAGAGCATTTCAATGTTTCTCAGGGAATGATTAATTCACTTTTTAGCCCTTCTATATCATACCCAAAGGTGAAAGCAGCAACCCTACTACCTCTATCTAAACTTCTCTGACGTGTGAAGTACCAATTTAAAGATTCTTTGTTTATCACAAACAGCATAAACCAACAATGTAGCCAGCTTCTTTGGGGGTGATGAGTTTAAAACCATTCTGTAATATTTCAAAGTCTTACATTGTGCTTGAATGTGATGAATTCTAGGTAGTGATCTTCAAACTTTTTTTCTGTATGTGCACCAGTTTTGTATTTTTTTATGAGATGGTCAGACAGGCATGCTACAGGAAGACACAAAGGACAGGCTGAGGAAACAGCAAAGTTGATTGTACTTACAGGCTCTACTGACAGAGGCACAGCATGTCATGCAGCCCACGTGGGAAAACCAACCCTGGGATGGTCAGGAGGCAGGAGCAGGAGTGACTGGAAGGTTCAGGCTATAGTCTTTATTGGGGTTTCCATGGGGAAGACAAGGAGGACAGTGTGTGCACAGTCCAGAATTGGTTAATTTGCATACTTTTGGCAGGTTGGGTCCTACAGGAGGGGTGTCCAGTTGCCTGGCACCTGGCCACAGGATGATTAAGGTAGAAAAATATATTGCCTCCAGGGTGTAATGAACCAGATAGAGAAGATCTGGTTTTGGATTGTTTGGTTTGCAAATCAAAGACATGTTCCTGACTGGGCCCTTTGCTACTTCTAAGAATTGACTAGTTCCTGGAAGGGCACTCTCTCCCCAGCCAAACAAGTTTGGGTTTTTTTGTTTTTAAGATGTTAAAACATCAAAATATACAGAAAATTGTAAATATTTACAGTACAGCACATCATCACAAAATGATTTGGGAGTATATGCCCCCAAAATATGCATATTCTTTTACTTGCAAACCAAACCATATGCCTATGCTCCATTAAATATTAAGTGCATTAAAATAGAACTTAGAAAATGATGAATTTTAAATAAAACTTTAGATAAAATAAAGCATACTATTAAATAATTCAAATTTAAAAGCAATGTAATCTTTT
Source organism: Procyon lotor (assembly GCA_028646535.1). Classification (NCBI taxonomy): domain Eukaryota; kingdom Metazoa; phylum Chordata; class Mammalia; order Carnivora; family Procyonidae; genus Procyon; species Procyon lotor. The sequence continues at coordinate 117,630,727 of CM053604.1, forward strand.
AAATTAATGACACAAAAATTTTACTTTTATAAAATACATATCAGTTTTAATAATAACTTAGTTAGTACAGTGTTATTGAATATACTTTATTATTTAAAAGTATTGTGTCAGGGAGCGCCTGGGTGGCTCAGCGGGTTAAAGCCTCTGCCTTCTGCTCAGGTCAGGATCAGGGTCCTGGGATTGAGCCCCACATCGGGCTTTCTGCTCGGCGGGGAGTCTGCTTCCCCTTCTCTCTGCCTACTTGTGATCTCTCTCTCTGTCAAATAAATAAATAATCTTAAAAAAAAAAGAAAGTATTGTGTCGGTATCATGTGATACAACATATTAAAGATGAAGTTCTAAATTAAGGTTTTTTTTTTTTACCTTTTAAATAAGGAAATTTTTAATACAAAAAGAGCATGAATACTAACATGAACTCCTCTATATTCTACATCCATTTCGGTCATCATCAGTTCATAGGCATCTTGGATTATGTATACACGCCCTGACCACTACCTTAGATTATTTTGAAAAAAATTCCAGACACCAAAAAATTCAAAGTATATCACTATGTATTTCTTGAAGAAATGTATTTTTTTAAATAAATCACAACAGCATTAACAAAGAAAAACTAACAAAAAGTCCTTAATATTATCAAATATCCAATCACCATTCACATTTTTTCACTGTGTTTTTACAGCCAATTAAAATTATATTGACACTTGATTTTAATTACTGTGCTAGCTGAAAAAGAGACATTGCAAAACCATAATATAAATGGTATATGTTATACATTTAAGGTAAATTAAATAATGAACAATAGCAGATGTGAAAGCATATTTCAAACAGTGTCCTTGATAGCTTTGAACATTTTTGCCCACCTTCATAAGATTTAATTAGACTGTCATTGTTTTCATCTTGCAGTACATTTGGCAAAAGCCAAAAAGGAACTCCATTGTGTGTAATGCCTCTGTAGTTGTATGTACTAGAGGATTCCAATTCCTCAATGTCCTCTTTTTTTTCCTGCCCTGTGGACTTTAGACTTCCCTAAGTACTCCTCCTGAGAGAGAGGCTGTACTTTACTGCCCTTTCAGCAGTGATCCACTGTTCTTATACTGGAGCACTGTTGGCATGTGGTAAGGTGTTGGGGGGAAGGGAAGCATTCTATAACCTTAGGATTAAATCTGTCTTTGAGCGGACCTAAGACCTTGGACTATTACCTTCCCAGTGTGTCCCCTTTTACATGAGACAGAAAAGCTAGAGGTGACTGAAGCAAAATGCTCTTCTACCACTTGGGATGAGGCTCTGTTAAAGATTTTCCTTGAGGGGCGCCTGGGTGGCTCAGTCGGTTAAGTGTTTGCTTTGGGCTCAGGTCATGATCCCAGAGTCTTGGGATTGAGTCCTGCATAAGGCTCCCTGCTCATCAGGGAATCTGCTTCTCCTCCTTCCTCCACCTCTACCCCCTTCATATGCTCCTCTCTCTCTCTCTCTCTCTCTCTCAAATAAATAAAATCTTAAAAAAAAAAATAAAGATTTTCCTTCAGAGAGTAACTCTTGGTATGGAGAATGCTCTGAGTGTTTCTCACAATGAATAGTCTTTCCTTCCCCTTTTGGAGCCACAAAGAGATTTTTCTCAACTCTTCATCGTGAGAACCAGTTTTGAAAAAAGTCGTAGGCGTTGTTTCTTCAGATATTGCTGTTGTCCCATTTTCTCTCTCCTCTCTGCCTGGATCTCCAATTTTACAAGTGATAGACTATTTTACTATGTCACATGTTTCTTGTACCTTTTTGAAATGTATTTTCTATCTTTTTGTCTTTCATGCTTGAGTTTGGATATTTTTTTTTCCTTTTATTCTCTTTTCATTCTATTATGTCTGGAGATTTTTCTTTTAATGTCAGACATTACTTATGAAAATTTACAGATACTTTAATCTCTAGATGGTATTTTCCCACAGAGAAAACTTACTTTTTCTAGCTAAGGTGCTAGAAATTTTAGGTCACCTTAATCTAATCAGAAATTGAAAGATTCTAATTTGAGTCTCTTTTTGGTTTGGTTCACTCCTGATTCCTAGAATGGAGACTTTGGGGGTCCTAGCATAAAACCTATACTATTTTTACTAGTCTTCCTCTTTCTTCATAGTCCTTAAAACAGTTTTTTTTTCTTACTGGAACTTAATGAGTCTGTCAAAACCTCTGCTTAATATTTTTTTGTAGCCTCAGCAGTTACTTAGGAAAATCTTAGACTTACATTGACAGATCTTGGACTCACTTCTCTGAACTTCCATTCTCTGTGGGATCTTTTGCTTTCACAAATCTTTGCTATTTGGCAGCTTTCCCATGCCTTCAAATACATTTTATTTTGCTTTATTTTATTTTTGTCCAGAACTCCTAGTTCTTAGAATGAGAAAAACTGAAAATACTTTTTTTTTTCCTCAATAGGACCATAGAGAATAAAAACATTTATTTTGTCTTTGTATCTTGGTGATCTGAAATTTCAGTTCCATAACAAAGTTTCAAATAAGATCTGGTCCGGAAATGGTATACATTTTTATTTCTTTGGAAGAATACTGGGATATAAAACAGCTAGCTTTTATAATATATTCTATAAAGTTTCACCAGAAATACCTGGTCAAGGTGGTAGGCACAAAGCTTCTTTTTGTAGTTTTTCTTGTTAAAGTTTCTTGTTAAAGTTCTGGTGGGGTGCCTGGGTAGTTCAGTCAGTTAAGCATCTGCTTTCTGCTCAGGTCGTGATCCCAGGGTCCTGGGATGGAACCCCACATCAGGATCCCTGCTCAGAGGAGAGCTTGCTTCTCTTGCTCCCTCTGCTGCTCCCCCTGCTTGTGCTCTGTCTCTGTTTCTTTGTCAAAAAAAAAAAAAAAAAAAAGACCATTTCAGTCTGAGGCAACAGCATTTTATGGCATATGGGAACTATAGGCTAGCCTGTGGGGTTAAATACAGCTCTCTGGGAAATCTGTGGTTAAGAAAGCTCTGTAGGTGACAATTTTCTCTTGAAAACTCTATAACTAGTTTGTTCCATTTCATGATTTACAAAGACTTTGATAATAGCTTTAATGATTTTACATATTTTAGAGGTCATCCAAGGAGGGAAAATCAAGCTTCCCAAAGTAGCTTTAAGTAGATTTTAAAGTCCCCAAAAGGATGGCTCCTCACCTTCTCTAGTGCCTTTTATGCTTCCTGGATAGTGCAAGTGCTCAATAAGTATTTGCTGTATGTTCGAGTGAATAAATAAATGAAAACAGAAGGCATCCTCTGGATTTTTTGTATTCTCCTGAAAATAAGAAACCTTGAACTGAGCACTATATTCTGTGTTCTCATCCACATCAAGTAGGGCAAAGAAATTGCTTCTGAAATTCTAGAAAATTTTTAACTGGAGGAAAATAGTAAAAACAACAATGTTAAGAATATGAGTAACGCAGTAATAGGTGATAAAAGAACTAGATTGACTATGGTTCAGGTAATTATTTGCCTCAGGGGGCTTAAAATAGTTTCCAAAGATTTGTATATCTTAAATATATGCCAAATTAAACATATAATGTTTTCATAATAGTTTATTCTTTCTCTGAAATCATGACAAGTTATTGCAGTTATTATCTTACTATACTATAAATATGAAGAAAATGCAAGGATGCCCTAAATGTAACTATATTGGAAAAAATACAAATTCGGGAAGCATTTAGTGATTTTTAACCATCGTTCTTCAATCTGGTAAAGATATTCATTGATCAACATGGTATTATTTCTATACCTATGTTTTCTTTTATTTATTGCATTCTATCTGCTTTTCAAAACTTTTTTAAAAGTAATAAAAATAATAATGGATAATTGAATAATGTGCATCTTTGCTAATGACATTTAGAGTACCTGATGGTTTTTGTTTATTTAAATTCAGTAGAGTTTATTTTAATGCAGTTTTTCTTGTTTTATTATATTCAGTAGCAATACTGTGAACTGTTGAACTAGACCAGAGAAGTAGAATGTATTATAAATAGTTTTCTTTTTATTACAACAGATGGTGGTTCTATCCCCAAAAAAGAATCATCTAATTAGATATTCCCTGAACATACAGGGTTTAATGTAAACAGTTACAGTTGTGCTTAGAGAGTATCATTAAAAGCACTATATTTGGCATTGTTGATGTGAGTTCTATTGGTGTCCTCTCCGACAGTTTTATATGTAAAAAAGAAATTACAGAAGTTTACCTTGTGTGTGATCAATCTATTAAATTTACAATTTAAAAATCCTGATACTTTCTTAAGCATTCAAGTTCACGTCAAAATCTTGTTATTCACTTGTAAGACTAGTAAATTTAATAACTACTTTTTAAAAAAAAGATTTATTTTTTGAGAGAAAGAGAGAGTGCATGCATGTGTTTTTTAAAAAAAAGAAAAACAGAAAATAACAAGTTTGTTTTTTTTTTTAAAGATTTTATTTATTTGACAGAGAGAAACACAGCGAGAGATGGAACACAAGCAGTGGGAGTGGGAGTGGGAGAAGCAGGCTTCTTGCCGAGCAGAGAGCCCGATGCGGGGCTCGATCCCACCACCCTGGGATCATGACCTGAGCTGCAGGCAGACGCTTAACGACTGAGCCACCCAGGCGCCCCAGAAAATAACAAGTATTACTGAAAATGTGAAGAAACTGAAACCTTTGTGCTCTGTGGGTGGGAATGTAAAATGGTATAGCCTCTGTGGAAAATAGCACGACGGTTTTCCTAAGATAATAATAAAATTGCCAGGGGCGCCTGGGTGGCTCAGTCGTTAAGCATCTGCCTTCCGCTCAGGTCATGATCCCAGAGTCCTGGAATCGAGCCCCGCATCGGGCTCCCTGCTCGGCAGGAAGCCTGCTTTTCCCGCTACCATTCCCTCTGCTTGTGTTCCCTCTCTCACTGTGTTTCTCTCTGTCAAATAAATAAAATCTTAAAAAAAAAAAAATAATAAAATTGCCATATGACGCAACAATTCTACTTCTAGGTATGTACTCGAAAGAATTGAAAACTGTGTCCTAAGGAGATGGTTGCACTGCAGCATTATCCAAGAGAGCCAAGATATGGAAGCAACCCAAGTGTCCACTGGCAGATGAATGGATAAGCAGAATGTGCTCTATACCCACAGTGAAATACTGCTCAGTCTTAAAAAAAAGAAGGAAGTTCTGACATATGCTACAACACAGATGAGTCTTGAGGACATTTACTAAATGAAATAAGCCAATCACCATAAAAAAAATTATATGATTGCACTTACATGAGGTATTTAGTAAAAATCACAGAGACAGTAAGAGTGGTGGTTGCCAGAGTCCGAGAGGAGAGGGAAATGTGGAGTTATTGTTTAGTGGGTATAGTTTCAGTTTGGGAAGAGGAAAAGAGCTCTGGAGATGGATGGCGATGATAGTTGCACACCATGAATGTACTTAATGGCATTGAACTCCACACTCAAAAATGGTTAGGGCAGCAAATTTATGCTTTGTGTATTTCAGCACAATAAAGAAATTGAGGGAAGAAGGTGACACATGGGGCCTGAAGCAATTTTAAGTAGGATCGCCAGAGAACTGAATTACTTAAGATCAAAGATTTCAGGAGGGCAGCAGATTTGGGTCTGCAGACATTTGACAACTTTGGTCTCATTGTCATCTGAGCCTCCACTAGATCACTGACTGCAAAATTCATATGTGATTGGTCACTGCTTCTCTTTCCTGTTTTCCCTTCTACTCATACAATTCTTGAAATCTCCTCCAGGCTAAAGCTTCAGAGAATTTTGCATTTGTTTAACTTTTAAGGTAGGTAAAGTTTTCTCTTGTGGGGGTGAAGAGTCCTATCCACATTTTTCGAGACCTCTAAACTCTTTTGGTTATTTAAAATGTTATCTGATAGACTTTTGGATATTTCACAGGTTTTGTTTGATTTGTAATTACATTTATGAGATCATTCTCCCTTCAGAAACATATGATTGATTTTCTCTCTGAATGCATGAAATACAATGGCTGGCATTGTATTAATAGATGTTTTTCCTGAGAAAATCTATTTATGGCGTTTATACTCTCAATGACAATATCATTTAGAAAATTATACTTGGAATATATTTAAAATGTTAATAGTCCTGGAAAGTAATTATATTTGATTCATATAAACAAAAGATTGAGAAATTTCACTATTTAATATTGAAGCAAAATCACAATAACAGATTTTTACCTTGATCTGGACGATTTCATTGTAGTGAGCAATACCTGGAACTTGATGTGAAAAACTGCCATGCACAAATTAACTTCATTTAATAACAAGAGTAAGCTGCCAATATGTTTAGGTGGATTTTTAAAGTTTGACAACTGATTTCCTATGTGACTTTAAGAAAAATAGCAGACATACTTGATTAAAATGTGCTGACCACATTTTTTAAAATGACATGATATAGAAACCAAATTGACAAAAATCTAGAGTTGACATTAAATTACTCTGTGTGCGTACAGGTCATGTCATAAACTGATTGAACCTTAAAGTTTTAAATGGAGACATGTAGGGGCGCCTGGGTGGCTCAGGGGGTTAAAGCCTTTGCCTTCCGCTCAGGTCATGATCTCAGGGTCCTGGGATTGAGCCCCGGGATCAAGCCCCACATTTGGCTCTCTGCTCGGCGGGGAGCCTGCTTCCCCCTCTCCCTCTGCCTGCCTCTCTGCCTACTTAGGATCTCTCTCTCTGTGTCAAGTAAATAAATAAAAAAAAAAATCTTAAAAAAAAATGGAGACATGTATTTGTGCAGTAGGCAGAACAAGACCTAAATTGCTCAAAGTTGCCAGGAGAAGGAAGTTGCTGGCCCTGGAAAAGCTTTTCCTAAGACTGGAGAGAGGACCAGGGGATGCGCGTTTTGGGAATAATTCAAACAGGGATGTGACAGGGCCTTCTGAGGGAATAGCTCCTGGTGCTCTGCCACATCGATGCCCCTTTCTTGAATGTGTCAGCCATGCTCCAAACTAAAGCACTCTGCCCTTGCTCTGTCTGGAAAAGACTTTCCTTTGTTTTTAAAATGTCATGTCATTTTTTTTTTTTTTTTTTTGTTCTAATGTAATGTTTTCAGTGAAACTTTCTGTGGCAGACTGTATTTTTTCCAAAAATGACACAGCAATATTTCCAGTCCTACAAGATTTTCCAGAACCCTGCCACTCTCCAGTGAAGAGGCGGAATCTATTTCCCACTTTCTTGAAACTGGGCACGCCTTTGTAACTACCTCAATAAATAGAACGAAGCAAAATTGGCACTGTATGACTTGGAGACTAAGCTACCAAGGGTTTCTGCTCGGTTCTTTCTCTCTTTTGGGATTCAAGTCCTTGGAACACAGCTGCTATTTTGTGAGGCAGCCCAAGCCATGAGGAGAGGCCTTACCATGTGTAAGTTTCAGCATCAACTGCCAATATTTGAATGAGAAAACCTTTAGATGATTCCAGTCCTTGGCCTGCAAGTATTCCAGCTCAGGCATTGAGGAACAGAGATAAGCTATCCCTGTCACTCCCTGTGCAAATTCTTGATTCACAAATCCTTGAGATAATAAGGTTTAGGGTAATTTGTTATGCAGTGAGAGATAACTTGTAGTTGCCAGTAGGGCACCTAGGGTCTGAGGTAACTATTTATTATGGATTCTCTGTCTATGTGAATCATTTGATTAAAAAATATGATACAAAGTCATGAGCGCATGTGAAGTACAGAGATTTATCAGTGAAGAGTTTGTTTGCTGTCCAAACAGTGCCTTTAAAGTTTCTTACTCTAATATCTGACCCATGTTGAAGTCACATCAAGTTAGCAGGTCAGCACTAGCCTGGTGCTCCAATCTCTCAGAATCCCAAGAAAGAAATACTGCACCAGACAGTAGAAGTGATCTACTTATCAGGCCATTCTTTTGGAACTGAGGTCTATCACGGGGACTCTGAAATGATCTCAAAGGCACGAGTCCTGAAGATCTTTGAAGCACACGATTGACTTCATGTATAGCGTAGGAAGTCAGAGAACAGCTTAAGAGGAGAAAGTGGAACCAAGCTCAAGCCCTTTGTTGGTAGGTACTTGGCAATCTCAAGCACTAGAATGGGACTTTGAAAATCTCAGGGAGACTCAAAGTATGAGGGCCTTCAGGCACTGGAACTTGGACAGGGGCTCTGCTTGCCACTCTCTAAGTGTCACATAGAGAATTAGAACGTCTTCCGTGACCTCCTTATTTAAAATTTTCCCCTCAACTCATAGTACTCCTTATCTTTTCCCTGCTTCATCTTTCTACATTGAACCTAAAACCATTTGATAAAAATATTCATCTTTTCAGAAAAAAGTCATGTCTGTTTGCCCTTCTAAATTGTGAGTTCCAGGAAGGTAGTCATTTTGTTTGTTTATTCATACTTGTATCCCAATCATGTCTGGAGCATGGCACATAGACAGTAATAGCAGGTAGTGATATCTGTAAGAAGAAAATAAGGAGTAAAGTCAGAGAGAAAAGTTGGGATAAAGGACTACTTTATATAAGGTGGTCAGGAAAGTTGTCTCTGATGATACAACTTTTGAGGAGAAGACTGAATTAAAGTTATTAATACTGAAAGGTGTTGGGGGAAGATTATTCCAGGGAGAGGGAGTAAAACTATAAAGACCCCAAAGAGCTTGGTGTGCTTGGTGTGTTTAAGGAATAGGTAGATGAAGGTAACAGTGATTAGAGAAATGGAGGACAGTGGAAGGAAATGAAGTTGTGAGATCATCCTCACCCAGAAAATAAAGAGCTTTCAAAGCCAATATAAGAAATTTATAACTTAGAGTGATTCAGTACCATTGGAGGGCTGTGAGCAAGAGGTAGAATGATCAATGGAAAGGGAGTGAGCAGGTAATGAGAAGACTGGCCCAACTGGAAGTCAGAGGACTTTTTAGGGGGATATAAGGGAAACACTTAAATGTAGGCAAAGCAATTATATCTAGGAATGATTGGGACACCTGGGTGCCTCAGTTGGTTAAGCATCTGCTTCGGCTGAGGTCATGATACCAGAGTTCTGGGACTGAGCTCCACATGGAGTTCCTTGCTCAGTGGGAAGTCTGCTTCTCCCTCTGCCTGCCACTCCCCCTGCTTGTGCTCTCTCTCTGACAAATAAATAAATAAAATCTTAAAAAAAATAATTTAATTCATTCACTCATTAATTTAAGAATGTTGGGGAAAGAAAATCATTCAACAAACATTTATCAATTACAGTGTGTTTATTTACAGTATGCTGGGTATTAGAGATATAGAAGATAATAAAAGACAATCAGAGAACTAACATTCAGTGGAAAAAAAAAACAAAAATTAAATATTGGTAAGACCTTGTGCTCTTGTAATAGCCGTTACACATGATTGCAATTTCATTGACTATTTTTCTCACTGGACTAAGCGGAGCCCTAGGTAAAGGACTTTGTCTCCTTCACCTTTCTTTCTTGTCTTTCTTTTTTGTTATCTCCAGCTCTGAATATAATGACTATGACATAATGGACACTATATATGTACTTTATATATGAATGAATAAATATAAAAGCAATGATGAAGCTATCTATGTATGGGTAGTATAAAAACTGAGCTGGTAGTAAGTAGGCTTGGCATTCCAGGAAAATAGAGCTGCTGAGAGAATTCTGAGAACAATCGGTTTAAGGTTCTAGAGTATAAATTGAGATGAGGCAACCTAAATAAATAGGGTTTAAGAAATAGGCATGTGTCATATCAAGGTTGCATTTGTGAGCCACCATAAAATTTATTCTATAGATGATTAGGGAACAGTTTTCAGAAAAGGACTGGTATGCTCAGGCGCATGTGAGGAGGATAGTTGTGACGTAGATTGTGCCAGCCATGAGGAAGTCAGTCATTGGCTGACGTAGATTGTGCCGGCCGTGAGGAAGTCAGTCATTGGCTGATGTAGATTGTGCCGGCCGTGAGGAAATCAGTCATTGGCTGCTTTGACAGAGAGGTGGTAAAATGTTGTGTTGTCTGTTAATCTGGGGTTTTGCAGTGGAGGCAGACCCGAAGGCTGACACAGTGACCTCCATTACCTCCATTACCTACTCCCCCTCTTCTTCTTATACTTGTGTTGGAGCCATTTGACTCCTACCTGCAGTCTCATCCTTCCTTGGGATTTGAGATTAAATCTGTCTACAGTCAGAAGTACTTGAGAACGGAGATCTGAAAGCTCAAAGGACTAAAATCCGGGTCGGCCCTGCTGCTCCTCTCCTTCAGATTCCACACTTTGTATTTGGTCATCTGGCTGTTGCCCTGTTTTTAAAATCAAGATTAAAGCTCTCCCATATGTCCACCAGGACTGGGGCCATGTCTTATTACTAATTGTCTTGATTACAGAGCTACCAGCAGTCTGTGTGATATTTTTATATGAATTAGAAAAAGATATCTTCTCTGGGATAAAAAAGATAAATTTAAGACTACAGGATTGGAAGTTAGTCTTACTAACTCCCTTGTGGGACACTTTTGTGCTGTTTCCAAATTGTATAACTGTACATGTTGGTCCAGCCTGAATCCTGCGTTTTATCACTGAACCTTAGCCTCATGACTTTCATCTTGCTACCAAGCCTCTACTACTGGATTGGCCACTTGCGTGGATCTTTACCCATCATCTTCTTCCTGAAACCCAGCTGAGTAACTTCTGTCTGCTAAGACAGTTTAGGATTCGAGGGGTACGAAATGGTTTTAATTATTAGTTTTATTTTGGAGGAATATTTTTAGTTTTTTCAACTAGGCTTAGAAAATATATTAAGAGTTCAAATTACCTATCTTGCTTTTGTAAGATGTTATTAGAAAATTAACATTTGGTTTTATTGTAAAGTTAATTTTCTTATTTATGATTGGTTAAAATGTCTCCTATTATATTTTCTTAGTGCTGTCTATATTCTTTTTTTTATAATCAGTATTCTTATATGGTATAGATCTCTATTCTGCTTCATTGTCTATATATGTATTGTTTTACCAATGCAATACTGTGTTAATTATTTTAGCTTTAAAAAAAAAAATATATATATATATATATATATATTGGGGTGGGGGTTGGGCGAGCCTGGTGGTGGGTATTGAGGAGTACACGTACTGCATGGAGCACTGGGTGTAGTGCAAAACAATGAATCTTGTAACACTGAAAAAAATAAATAAATAAAATTTAAAAAAAATAAAAAAAATATATATGTATATATTATTATTTTTTTTTAATTTTTAAAAAATATTTTATTTATTTGAAGGAGAGAGAGGGAGACCGAGAGAGCAGGAGTGGGGAGGAGAGGGAGAAGCAGGCTACCTGCTGAGCAGGGAGCCCGATGTAAGTCTTGATCCCTGGACCTGAGATCAGAACCCAAGCCAAAGGCAGACACTTAACTGACTGAGCCATCCAGGTGCCCCTATATTATTCTTTATTTGTACTATTTTTTGTTTGTTTGAAATTCTACTAAATTGATTTTATTATGGCTACAAAATATTTCTTTTAGGTGATGTTTACATGATACATCTCTTTCAATCCTCTTTTCCTTTATTTTTATGTCCTTATATTTTATGTAAACCTATTATAAGTAGCATATAGTTAGCTTTGTTATCGACAAATATAATAAACTTCATCTTTTAATTGGAGAAATTATTTCATTTTTATTTACATTAATAATTGAAATGTTTGGATTTAAGTCTATCACTTTGCTATTTGTTAAGTATTTATCTGCTTACTTTGCATTCCCTTTCTCTCATTTAGGTTACTCAATTGATTTAAGTTATCTCAGCCAGGTTCCTTCAGTAAGAAACAAATATCCTCAGAAATGAGAACTTTTAACAAATATAAATTGATATCCTGAATGAAGCCAGATGTAAAAGGAACAGTCAGAGGTGTAAGGAGGTCAGAATTGGATAAACAAGGGGTAGACAGCTTTTAAAGAGGCACAGTAAGTCTACTCAATCCCTGTGTTGGAGGGGCCTATGTGATAGTTAGAGAAGTATCCAAGGATCAAGAGTGTGGTGAGTTGTTTTTGATTAATTCCTGCAGTCATCAGGTATCTGTATTAGTCACTCTTATTTGCACATAACAACCTCACTGTCGCTATATCATATACCAAGAAGTATTTATTCTCACTCTTGACACCATGTGGATCAGCCTCTATGGCCTTGGTTTCAGAGGTGCTCCACTCAACGAATGTTCATTCTGAGGAGTAGTGGCTACTTTGAGAGAGGTCAGAAGCACTCACTGAATACGTGTAAATAGACAGTGTCTTTTAAGATCCAAATCTGACCTTGTACATGTTCACTTCTACCCACATTCCATTGACTAAAATGAGTCTCATGAAGAAAGCTAACATCAAAAGTACAGGGAAGTGTCCTCCTAAAGAGGTATGAGGTTAAGAAAAAAATATTTGCTGAACAAAAGTTTAATTCATCTTAGTGCCCAGCTAGAAAACGCTTTTAAAGCACCCATTTTTTTTTTTTTGTACTTTTTGCTCATGTAGCAAAAAAATGTCATCCTTGACCTTCTATATACCTCTTATTTTGGTCTCTGTGAACCTTTAAATGAAATCTGGAAAGCAGCTGGGTCTTTTTTTTTTTTTTTTTTAATAAAATCAGCTTACAATAGCCTACCATATATTTAAGAACTTGAAAAAAATTCGTATAAAATATTCAGCTCCTCTCCTCCTCCCACAACAAGGACTTCTGTAGTGTTCTTCAGATGCAATAAACATCTATTTCAGAAAGCAATTTCAGTTAAGTTCCATCAAATGTAATAATCTGTTCTTGGGCTTTAGCATATTTGCAATTACAGTCTGAAATTATACTGTTTTGATATTGGTTCATATAGTGGGCATTAGAATAGTAAACATTTATACCATAGACATAGAATAATATTTTAACCATTTTTTTTAATATAAGCTAAAAATAACAAATTCCTAATGCATTAGAAATATTATATAGAGAATAAGATGAAGGCACTTCCAAGAATGCACTCACATAAATATAATGCATCCTACTGTCTGCTTGCAAAAAAAAAATCACATAAATATAAATTCTTCACACACAAGAGATACACAAATTAAAAATAAGACCAAGACACATATCCAAAAAAGCATAAATAAAACAAATACCTGTAATCTATTGAGTATATGTAGAAAAAACCAAAAGTATAGGAGAAGATAGCAGAATATGGTAGCAGCTCATATGGGTGATGGGAATGTCATCATTACCTAATATTCTCATATTCAAAAGATATTCAGATCAAGGGAATTCATAGTAGGCACTTCAAAAGGAATAAAAGAACTACCAAAAGAGATAGATGATAATACTGAAAATGGCATTGTATTTTTAGAAACTGTGAAAAGGCAAAACAGTCTCAATGAGAGTTTTAATGAGCTTGCTAGACACAGAATGGCAAGGGATCACTGATGCTGGAAAGTCACAGGCAGCAAAGATAGAGCACAACTGAACCACCTGGACAGAAAACAAAGTAAAAAAGAAACTGAGAGACTTGGAAAAAGAAAGAAGGAAAGAAAGACAAAGGAGGGGGTAGGAAGAAAGAAAGAAGGAAAGGCAGGCAGGCAGGAAGGAGGGAAGGAGGGAGGGAAGGATGAAGAAAAGAAGTAAGAGAAAATTATTCTGGGCAATTGCCAGTTTTAACTCTCAAGTGCTCCTATAGGTGTATGTTTTGTTATTGTTTTTATTCTTCAAGAATTTTTCTTTTCTGCTCTTTAAAAAGGCCCTAAAAATATATCTAAAATCTTTATGTGCTGTACTGGGAAGGTTTCTTTGAACATTTAGACTCTTTATTGCCAGAAATAAAAGTCTATTTTTATGAAAATCTTTACCAAGTCTTCAGCAGAAATGAGCCTCTTACATTACCGTACAGTTTCCCAAATCTTTTTGTGGCTGCTGTTCTGAGATGCTCAGTTTCTGTAAATCAAAGTCTTTTCTTTCAAGATAATTTACATACATAAATTTGTAAAATATAATGTAGCACAAAAAATTCTAGAAATTGCTTTCTTGTTCGTTGTTTCTATAGCAGCATCCATTTTTTGAATGAAGTAAGATGCAATCCATGAGCAGCCTAGATTGTGGGCATGATTCACAGGGAACAATACAAGAGATTTGGGGCAGAATATTATTTGATTAATATTCAAATTTTTCCCCCTCCTGTTTAATCTTGAATATCAAATTTATGAAGGACAAACACAAAGTGCAAAGCATAGCTCATCCTCTCTGGCCCCTTAACATCAGAATATGGGAGTCAGTGAGCTTTCTTCTTACTACTACCAGCCTTCTTCAAAAACCATACTTCTTTGAAGGTTATCCATTTTGATTTACCAACTACAAACTTTCTTCATTTCTGTCATAAACCATTTTCTTGGTCATTCTCCAACTATAGAAGACTTGAAATCTTAACCTTTCATCTAGATCATTCTCAGAGTAAATGAATTGGCCTCTCAGTTCTTTGCTCTCATCCTTGATTTTCTTCCTCTGCCCTCATCTTTGCCACCCATTCCCATCATTCTGCCCTATCCTGGGCCTATTACGACAAGAGGCTGCACCACCACAGAAATTTCTGTTTCAAATAGCCCACACTCTGACCTGTTCATCTAGCTCTGGTAGCTTTTACTAGTTCAATTACTTCAAATATCAACTCTGCCCCAATTCTTTGCCCTTTCAACATCACCATTTCTTCCTTTTTTCAATTTCCTCTTTACTTATTGCCGATGGTTATCATATCACTTCAATGCAAACACCTCCAAATAATTCGTGTTCCCTCTGTTATATACACTAGAAAAAAATTCCATCATTGGTTGAATTCAGCTATCTACCTTTGCTCATTACAGAAGAAAAAAATATTTACTCACATAACTTGTGATTGAATATGCTCTAAAAATAGTGAATGTATCCTTCAAACTGGCATTCAAAAGTGCCCATTCATCCTATTATGTTTGGTTAGAAAGCTTCACGTTCACTCTTTCTGCAATGACTATTTTATACCTTCTCTCTTCAAATTCCTAATACCTCTTTCTTCACGCGATACCCTCATGTTTTATTTTATTGTAAAAATACTCAAAACCAAACGTAATCAGTACATCAATAAAGGTGCATCCATCCATATTCATATTGTCTGTATCTTCCATCTTGCTGCAAAAGAATAAGTGTTTTTATTTCCCCAGAAATGTCAACCCTACCATGATTCTCTGTGTCCTGTCTCCACTTCTTTCCCTTCTTTCTCCTAGAGTAATTTCTTCCTAAAGATTAGATCCTTTGTATTCTCTCTAGCACATTTCTTCTACCTTAGCATTACCTTTCCTGACTCCACATTCTTTTTTGCCTTTCATCCTGTCTGTTTGCCCCTTAACTTTATGTATTTTATTTCCTTCTTTCCCTATTATTCATGAATCTACTCAAACCAAGCTTCTATTCCCATCAAATTTACTGATATTGTTTTTGCAAAAGTCCCAAATAGTTTTCCAGTTACTAAATGCAATAGACTATTCATTAATCATCTTGATTGGGCTCTCAGCAGTATTGGAAATCATTGACCACTCTTTGCTCTTTGAAATAATTTATTCTCTGTGTCTAGGATAAATCTATCTTTTGTTTTCTACTTCACAGGGAGCCTCAAGATCTTTTGGCGATTTCAACTTCTGTAACAAACCTCTAATATTGAATTTCTCAAAGCTGAACCTTGATCCTAGTTCTCATCTCTAAATAAGAAGTATCTAGTTGCATAGCTTTAAAAGCATATTAACACGTAATATTAACTTCTACATTTAGATCTCTTCTTCTAACCTCTCCTCTGAACTCTAGACTCCTATTTAACTGCCCACCTGGGATCTCCACCCATGTAATGTATTAGTTGTTATAACACTAGTTACTTTATATATATATATATAAATATATATATATTTATTTATTTATTTATTATATTTATATATATTTATATATTTATATATATATATAAATCTCACAACATTAATTGTTATAGCACATGAAAACATACAAAGTTTTCATATTTTAGGCTTAATGTAAATGGCTTAATATAATAACACAAAATTTATTTCTCATCCATTCACATAAACAGTGCAGTTTGCAGGTTCCTAAAGCATCCTTCCTTCTGGTAATGAGATAGGTCCCAAACTCCTTCTTTATTATGTTTCTACCCTGATCCTTAGATTCAGAAGTTCTTTTTTTTTTTTTTCAAAATTTATTTTTTTTAATTAATTTTTATTAACATATAATGTATTATTTGCCCCAGGGTACATGTCTGTGAATCTTCGGGCTTACACATTTCACAGCACTTAACAGCACATACCCTCCCCAATGTCCACAACCCAGCCACCCTATCCCTACCCACCCCCCCGGCCACCCTTAGTTCATTTCTTGAGTCTAGGAGTCTGTTATGGTTTGTCTCCCTCCCCATCCCTTCCTGTTTCATTTCTCTCCCCCACCCCCCCAAACTCCTGCCTT
>CM053604.1:117647665-117702817 GCA_028646535.1 Procyon lotor
TAGCGAGAGACTGAACTACTGTTTTTAATTTAAAGCATGAAGTTCTCCTAAGCTTTGTTCTAGTTGTTAGTCTACTACAAAATTTAAAAATAAATTTATAGGGGTGGCTGGGTGGCTCAGTGGGTTAAGCATCTGTCTTCAGCTCAGGTCATGATCCCCGGGTCCAGGGATAGAACCCGGCATTGGGATCCCTGCTCCATAGGGAGCCTCCTTCTCTCTGCCACTTCCACTGCTTGTGTGCTCTCTCTCTCTATCAAATAAATAAATAAAATCTTGAAAAATAAATTAAAAGAAAATAAATTTACAGTTAATTTTTTAATATATCTTGAATAAGAAGAAAAATAAGGTATTTTCCCTTACTCATCTGCTTTATTCTTACTCAGAATCAAATTATGTATATATTTCGATATAAATACTGTCAATGTTATTCTACGATTACATAAATAAAGTTTAAAAGATAAAGATATTTGTTGAAACTCTGATAGGGTAATTGATTTCATTATTCCATTTAGTTGAGCTTTTTTTTTTTTTTTTAAAGCAGGCTCCCTGCTAAGCAGAGAGCCCGATGTGGGGCTCAATCCCAGGACCCTGAGATGAGATCATGACCTGAGCCGAAGGCAGAAGCATTAACCCACTGAGCCACCCAGGCACCCCTAGTTTAGCTTTTTAAGTCTAAATTCAATTCAAAGTTCTCTGGGTAGAAAAAGGACATTTTAGAAATACCTAATTAAATTAATCAATGTGAGATATGTAGACTTGTGATTAACAAGATAGGTTTCTTTAAAAAGTAAATGAGACTATATTGTGAGTCCTACATTGTAATTTTACAGCTGAAATATTTCATCAATCTGATTCATTAGGGGAATTCTTAGTAGAACCCTGGGAGAGGAGGAGTACCACCACTTTGCTGCTCATGGCTCAATTATATAGATAAGATGTGCAGTTTAGAAGAGAACAAGGAAGGGGCGCCTGGGTGGCTCAGTCGTTAAGCATCTGCCTTTGGCTCAGGTCATGATCCCAGGGTCCCCACATTGAGCCCCACTTCGAGCCCCACATTGGGCTCCCTTTCAGTGGGAATCCTCTCCCACTCCCCATGCTTGTATTCCATCTCGCGCTGTTTCTGTCAAATAAATAAAGAAGTCTTAAAAAAAAAAAAGGAAAACTAGGGCTTGCTGCCCTCTGATACACATTTTCCCTGTTCTGGCCATGGTTTTGTGAACACTTCAGTAATCCTACTCTTCCATGTCACAGTATTATTTAATGACTCTGGGTTAAATTTATCTGTATTAAGGGATGAGACTGACAGGGATTCAAAACACGATCTATTTGGCATTAAGAGAATCCCAAAGGAACATTGGCTTGGCACCTGCTACTCTTTTCCAAGGACATAATCAAAAGATAGTTGGACAACCCACACCACCCACAGTTCCCAGGTGGCTAACAAATAAATGGATCATTACTGGATAGGCTAGCAGAGTTGCATGATATTTGAAACAAACTGTCCATGACTATTTTTCAGGTTTAGAAACATCTAGGAGCTCATTCGTTGGCATTTATAAAGAAGACTGTGGTTATTTTCAGAGGAAGAAAGTAACCCAACTTGAGGTGGGGGTAAAACAATTTCTATTGTTTTTCTTACTCATGGCCAACCAAATGGCTCATTCTGAAATTTAGAATGATTGTATTCTACTTTATGTAAGTTACATAATTTGGGTAATATTCTTCTAAGTTTAACAGAATTGTGGTTTCAGTAATTAATAGGAATATGTAGTACTTTTTGCTAGAGTCACTATATTTCAATCTGCTTACACATGTATTTGGTGATGGTTTGACAAATTCGACAGGCATAAGTAGTTTTGAAATAACAGAATTAAAAGAGTGAATTAAACTAATTCTTTTAAAATTACTTGGACAAACAGGAGTTGGAATAATCTTCAGTGGATAAACATGGCAGCTTGAAAGTTAAAAACCATAGAGTATTAAAGCAAAAAAAGAATGTAACATAGATACAAAAGTTCCCATTCTCTCTAGGTCTGTTCTACATTCTACAGTTGAATTGTCTTTTAAATTGTAGCTTTATTGTACCATGTATCATATCAGCACTCCATTTCTTTTTATCACCTACTGATTCCTTCATTCACACATAATATTCCATGTATAGATATACCATATTTTGTTTATCCATTCTTCAGCTGATGGACGGTGGGGTTGTTTCCGCCATATGGCTATTATGAATAATGCTACCATGAACATTGTAAGTTTTTGTGTGGGCATATATTCCCATTTTCTTGGCATATACCTACGACTGGATCTTGCTGGATCTTTCACTCTATGCTTAACATTTTAAGAAACCTTTATTTTTCAAAGTGGCCATGTTCTTTTACAGTTCTTTTTTTTTTTTTAGATTTATTTATTTATTTTAGACAGAGGAAATACAATGGGGAGGGGCAAAGGGAGAAGAGGGAAACTCAAGCAGACTCCGCACTGAGCACAGAGCCAGATGAGGGGCTCTATCTCACTACCTGAGATCACGACCTGAGCCAAAACCAGAGTCAGACGTTTAACTTACTGAGCCACCCAAGTGCCCTTTTACATTTCTACCAGCAATATATGAGAGTTCCAATTTTCTACATTCTTGACAATGCTTGTTATTGTTTGTCTTTTTGACTTAGCCATGCTAGGGATGTGGAATGGTATTTCCGTGTGGTTTTGATTTGCATTTCTCTAATGATTAATAGTGGTGAGCATATTTTCATGTGCTTACTGAACATGTGTATATCTTGTTTTTGTAAAAATGCCTATTTAATTCCTTTGCCAGCATTTAATTGATTTGTCTTTCTCTTAATTGACTTTTTTTTTTTTTAAGAGCAGTTTTAGGTTCATAGCAAAATTGAGGGGAAGCTTTCGCACACCCCCTGCCTCCCACACATGCATTGCTTCTCGCATTATCAAGACCTCCTGGGGCGCCTGGGTGGCTCAGTGGGTCAAAGCCTCTGCCTTCGGCTCAGGTCATGATCTCAGGTCCTGGGATCCAGCCCCGCATCGGGCTCTCAGCACAGCAGGGAGCCTGCTTCTTCCTCTCTCTCTGACAGCCTCTCTGCCTACTTGTGATCTCTTTCTCTCTGTCAAGTAAATAAATGAAATCTTTAAAAAAAAGAAAAAAGACCTCCCACCAGAATGATACATTTGTTAAAGTTCACGAACATACATTGACGCATCATAATCACCCAAAGTCTATAGTTTACAATGGGGTTTACTCCTGGTATTGTACTTTCTATGAGGTTTGGATAAATGTATACTAATATGTGTCCATTATTTTCACTGCCCTAAAATTCCTCTGTGCTCCACCTATTCAACCATTCTCCCCACAACCCATGGCAACTATCTATCTTTTCCCTGTCTCCACAGTTTTGCCTTTTCCAGAATGTCATAGAGTTGGAATCATACAGCATATAGCCTTTCAGATTGGCTTCTTTCATTTAGTAATATGCATTTAAGGTTCTCCCACATCTTTTCATGACTTGCTTATTTTTTTCTTTTCAGTATTGGATTATATTCTATTATCTAGATGTGCCACAGTTTATACATTCACCTGCTAAAGGATATCTCTTTTTTCCAAGTTTTGACA
The DNA here is from genome assembly GCA_028646535.1 of Procyon lotor. NCBI lineage: Eukaryota > Metazoa > Chordata > Mammalia > Carnivora > Procyonidae > Procyon > Procyon lotor. Next base: position 117,651,294 of record CM053604.1, read on the forward strand.
GTTATGAATAAAGCTTCTATAAACATCTGTGTGCAGACTTTTGTACAGATATAAGTTTTCAATTATTTGTCTTTTTAGAGTTGTAAGTGTACTTTATGTATTTCAGATGTGAGTTCCTTATCAAGCATGTTTTTTGCAAATTATTTTTTAAGATTTTATTTATTTATTTGACAGAGAGAGATCACAAGTAGGCAGAGAGGCAGGCAGAGAGAGAGGGGGAAGCAGGCTCCCTGCTGAGCAGAGAGCCCGATGTGGGGCTCGATCCCAGGACCCTGAGATCATAACCTGAGCCGAAGGCAGAGGCTTTAACCCACTGAGCAACCCAGGCACCCCTCTACATTGATTTTATATACAAACTTGCTGAACCCATTTATTAGCTTTAACGGTTTCTTTTAGTGGACACTTTGGGATTTTTTGTGTAAAGGTAATGTCATCTGCAAGTAGGCAGTTTTACTTTTTCCTTTCTAATCTAGATGGGTTTTATTACATTTTCTCGCTTAATTGACCTCCACTACAATCTTGAATAGAAGCGAGAGCAGAGATCCTTGTCTTTTTCTCAAACTCAGGATGAATGTATTGAGTCACTCTAGAGTATAATTTTAGCGTGAGTTTTTCATAGATACTCTTTATAAGCTTGAAGGCTTTCCTCTTCTAGTTTACTATGAAAGGTTATTGGATTTTGTCAAGTGCTTTTTCTGCATCTCTTGAGGTAATCATGTGGTGTTTGTCCTTTACTCCATTGTTACGATGGATTACACTGACTGATTTTTATATATTAAAACTTGCATTCCTGGGATAAATCTCACTTAATCATGGTGTTAATTCTTTTTTTTTTTTTTAATTTTTTTTTTTTAAGATTTTATTTATTTGACAGAGAGAAACACAGCGAGAGAAGGAACATAAGCAGAGGGAATGGTAGCGGGAGAAGCAGGCTTCCCGCAGAGCAGGGAGCCTGATGTGGGGCTTGATCCCAGGACTCTGGGATCACGACCTGAGCCGAAGGCAGGCACTTAACAACTGAGCCGCCCAGGCACCCCGGTGTTAATTCTTTTTATATGTTGCTGAACTCGATATACTCGTATTTTGTTAAGTATGTTTACATCTGTGTTCACAAGAGATATTGGTTTGTATTTACATTTATATTTATTATGTTCCGTTAGTCAGCATACGGAACATCATCAGTCTTCGATGTAGTGCTCAATGATTCATTAGTTGCATATAACATGCTGAGCTCACATTTCTATCTTTGATATCAAGATAATTCTGACTTCACAGAATGAGATGTAAAGTGATCCCTCCTCTTTCTCTCTCTCTTTTTTTTTAAGTTGGGAAAGTTTTGGTGTTAACTCTTCTTTAAATGTTTGGTAGAATTCACTTGTGAAGCCATCTGGTCCTGGGATTTTCCTTGTAGAAAATTTTTGATTATTAATTTATTTTTTTATTATAAGTCTACTGAAAGGACTAGATTAGATTTTTAATCTTTAAATTTCAACAGCAGTATTATAATGGATATGAAGAATATGTGACATGTAGAGAGATGCTATATACAAAATTAATAGGGTAAAATGGTAAAAATGACCAAATGGATATTTGATCATTTTTGTCCACCTGTCAGCCAATCTCTTTCTGATTTAAGAGAAATCCTAGAAATGGGAGTCACAATCTTACTTCCAGTACTGAAGTGTAAGGCAACCACAGACTTGAGCTTTGTCAATTCAGTGCTTCTGCCTGGGACTCTGACTCTGGAGGTATTAGTGCAAAGGCATGGAACTAAACATGTGACTACCTTAAGAGTGGTTAGATATGGAGGAATTGAAGAGAGAGGTTACATGATGCTTCTAGACAGTTGAGATAAGTACACAGAGGTGTGATCAGGAAGGGCTAACTCTGTGTGTGTCACAGTTTGGGATTTTGGTCCAAATTACTCTTTTAATTAAGCTTTTCATGAAACATAACAGTTTTCTCATGAGAATTCAATTCTTTCTACTCATAAGGGAGTTTGAGTTATTCAGTATCCCATAAGAACTTTGTAAGAACAGTAATTTAGCAAATAGATATGATTTGGAATAAAGTGTCAATTCTGTCGGGCTAGTTTTAGTAAATTTTACCTTTTCCTATGATAATTATTAGGTTAATTCCTTATATCTTATTCAACTTACACTGCTCCCATGATTCTTTCTAACATTTTCTTTGATTGATCTGATAAATCACAAAATTTTAGACCAAAGTCTAATTTTTTGGCTCAATCCAATGAGTCTTTATTGAACTTTCACCATTGTAGGGATACAATCACAACCAACAGAATCCCTAGCATCAAACACTTTATTATCTTGTAGGTAGAGACATGCATGATTATAAATATAATATTAGAAAATTACCACTTCTGTAAAAGAAGTACAATTGTTATAGTGGAGAAAAATCAGATTTACAGCTATGGATACTTAGAAATAAATCTTGGAAAAGGTGTTATTTGAGTAGGCCTTGATGGATAATAAGATGTTTCTAAATTAGATTTGAGGAAAGAGGCAAACATGATGATTACTGAATGATCAAAGAAAGGAGGCTGTGAGTATGGCCAAAATTTCGGTTGATTTAAGTTTATGACACATGAATAAGAAAACGAATAATTTTTATTTTTTAAAAGATTTTATTTATTCATTTGAGAGAGAGAGAGAGAAACCACAAACAGGGTGGAAGGGAAGAGGGAGAAGGAGAAGCAGGCTCCCCACTGAACGGGGAGCCTGACACAGGGCTCAATGCCAGGACCCTCAGTTAAAAGCAGACACTTAACAAACTGAGCCACCCAGATACCCCCAAATAATTAATGTTTATTGAAGATATACTATGTACCAGACACAGTTATATTATTAAACATATATTAGCTGGTCAGCTTCTTTAATCTTCACAAATCTATGAGGTAGGTACTGTTATTATCTTCACTAGTCCCTTCCCCCCTGCTTTATATATTGGGGAAAAACAGATACACAAATAAGTTAATTGACTTATTTTGGTAGACGGACTCTTAGATGGCTTCCTGTTATCCCCACCTCCTGCTACAAGTGGGTAGGAACTGTGAATTCCTTCTTACCAACAGAGAATGGAAAAAGTGTTGAGGTATAACTTCTGTGGTTAGGTTACATAAGACTCTAACTTTTTTCTTGCTATCACTTTCTATTGATTCTTGCACTGGCTTTGATGATGTAAGCTGCCATATGGAGAGGACCATGTGACCAGGCACTGAGAGTGGCTTGCAGCTAACAGCTAGCAAAAAGCTGATGCCCTCAGTCCAATAACCTATGAAGAAGAGAATCCTATGAACAATGAAGTAAGCTTTGAAGTGCATCCTTTCCCAGACTAGTGTCATGTGAGACCCAGCCCTGTTGACACCTGAGTTTCAGTCTTGTGAAACACCCTGAAGCATAGAACCCAGTTAAATCATGCCCAAAGTTCTTACCCATACAAAAACTGTGAGATTATTTTTTGTGTGTTGGTTTAAGCTGCTCATTTTTGTGGTTATTTGTTATACAGCAAGAGATAACTAACACACTTGCTAAAGGCCATACAAGTAGGAAGTTGATGAGTGAGGATATGAAACTAGGTAGTCTGGCTCTGATTTGGAAAATTTACACTGACAGGTGCAATTTTAAAAGCATTTTATATGCGAATGCTTTTCTTTTTTATATCAGTGGTCACTCCTCTAATATAAGTTACAATTATAAAATTTCTCATCATAAGAGCCAAAATTAGTGGGTGAGATCTGGGAGTCAAGTACTTCTATCTAGTGGAGTTATTGGATATCTATTTGCATCCATTGATAAATAGATATTTTTAAGATTGTCCTGGGTAGGCCCAAGACTTGGACTTTACCTGTTACTGGTATTTAGACAAACAGAAGTTTAATAGAGGCCGTTGCAGCAGTCATTGTGTATGGGAGATTATGGAGTTTCTGATATTGGATTTGCTCTAAGAGAGAATATTATCTAGCACAATCATCCACACTTTAAACATGGGTCTGGAATTGAAGTAAACTGATAGTTAAGAGTATGGCTCAGAGGCAGGTACCAGTTCTAATGGCATCTGCATGCTTTGCACAGGAGGGGACTGGGTAGGACTTGAAGAGCTGTGTGTGTCCCTTGATGGTGAGACCTTGGCATTTTTGCAAACATGCTATGGGACCCCGCTAACTGCAAGACAGAAGATAGGATTTTTCTCTCTTGGCAAGTGTGATGAGAGAGTTTCAGCTCCTCCGAGAGGGGATACTCCTGGGAGAGCGTCTGTGAATATGTCTGTGCCTGAGGCAGGAAGCCCAGTCCACTAAATTGTGGCAAGAACCAGCAAGCAGTATCCATAAACACTTGGGTGAAGGTAGGGATGGAAGACTTTGTGGTCAAGCAGATGATGGGTTGTCAAAACAAAACAAAACAAAACAAAACTACAGGCGCTAAACGGAATCACTTATGCTAGGTGAAACCACCAAACTGGGGTTTCCTATCTAATCTAATTGCAGTTTTGAACTTCCCCAGAAATGCAGTCTTAACCAATCCATCAGGAATTTTCTGGTCAGCACGAATAAGGTAATCTGTCACATGATCCTTTCCATGCCCCAAAGGAAGAAGAGGTAATCCACCTAATAAGACCCTTTTGTCCCCAAAGGAAAGTGACCTCACCCAAATCAATCTTTTTTTTTTTTTTTCCTGTTTGTGGCTTCCTTGTCCTGCCTTTGAAAACCTTTCCCTTTCTGTGGCCCTCCACTTGCTACATGGGATGATCTCTGATTCATGATTCATTTAATAAATTCAATTAAATCCTTAAAATTTGTTCAGTTGAGTTGTTATTTAACAGAGTTTAGGGACTGGAGTGTTCATGTAGGTGTAAGGACTTTTTCCATGTAGGCTGATAAAGCTGGGACATTTAGGTTATACAAAGATTAAAGAAAATAAATAAGCTATGAAATGCCACAGCACACTTACTCATTTGTCCGTGCCTCAAATCTCCTGTGTACAATTGGTGATCACTTTCTGAAGAAACATGTTCTTGAGTATTTTATGCTGCCATGGAGTTATCTGAAAATACTGAATAAAACCACACAAATTATTTTTGAAAATGAATGTGTTTGTTGTGTGAATCTACAGTCATTTCTGATTAAGGGTCTTTTTGGACAAGAAAGAGAGAGAGAGAAACTATTAAAGGCTGAGTAGATATGGAAATATCTCTATTAAGAAGTTTTAAACCCACTGAACCAGACTGAAACTGATGATTTGATCATGATATTTGTCAAATTAATGTCTAAAGGCTATAGTCTGTGAAAGATAGTGCAGTTATGCAAATTTATGCATAAAAATAAAAATCCCATATGTGCCTTGAGGGAGAAGTTTCCAGACAAAATGCTAATGATATGAGATAACAGTATTTAGCATTCCTACAGATTTTAATTCAAAGAACTCCAAATATCTTACAAATTTATTATCTGTTAAGTCAAAGCTGACAATATTATTTCCTTGTTGTAAATTTCAAAAGTGACATTTTAATTGAACAAAAATGTATACATAATAATAAATTCTTTGAAAGGGAAAACACTAGGAAACACCTAAAGTAAGCTTTATATGATTTTGAAATATCTCATTGACCCAAGTGCATTCAATACTAGTTAAAATTGCATGCAAATTTGAATGTTGTAAGCATTTTTTAAATTATTCTATTCCACAGCATTTATATTTTTACTATATAAGCTAATAATGAAAATTTTTTAGACTGTGAATTCTAGGTTATGTGAACAAAATACCTCTGCTGCCTTCAGGAGCTTACAAACTAATGGGGAAAATAAAACTGGTGAATGGCTCTAATATTAACCAGATATTATGTGGTAAAAGGTTCTAAAGGAGGCACCTTGAGCAAACAAAAGAAGACATAATTATCTGTGATTGGCAATGGAAAGGTTAATGAAACCAGATTTTGAAGCATGTGTAGAATTTCCCAAGTCTGTATTAGAGGAAGTAAATTTTAGGGGTAATAAAATAAAGTTAATGAACTGCCAGAATGTGAAGTGTAACAAGTAGAATAGTAGGGGCTAGACTTAAAAGATAGGTTAAAACCAGCCTAAGGCAGGATCGTTTTCTTCAGGTCAAGGTCAGAGTAAAGTGGGACTGTTTTCATCAGGTAATAAGAAATAACCAAAGCACTTTGAACATGATAGTGACAAAATTATGTCTAATTTTTAAGTCCATTTTCACAAGATCAATGTTATAAATCTGAAATAGGAAAGACAGGAATAGAAGCAGATTGTAGGAGAAAATGATAATTTTTGTTTTGGACATGGAATAAAAAGCTGTTAGTATGAAGTCTTAGCAGTGATTACCTTCACCCACACCCCTACCTCTCCCAACTGGTTTCCTTTTATTTATTTATTTGTTTGTTTGTTTGCTTGTTTAATATTTTATTCATTCACTCATTCATTCACTTAGTTATTTATTTTACGATTTATTTATCTGAGGGAGACTTGCACACATGCAAGTGGGGGGGAGGATCAAGGGAGAAGGAGGATGAATCTTAAGCCGACTCTCTACTAAGTGCAGACCTCGAGATCATGACCTGCACCAAAATCTAGAGTCCGATGCTTAACTGAGATAGCCAGTCACCCCTTCCTTTTTTCTTAACTGCAGACATTGAGAACCCCAGAGATAAACTACTTGTCATTTGTATGTCCAAGTCCATACAGTGAATCAATGGTGTTTTGAGGTTCTGATGGGATGTTCCAGTGGAGGATGTTCCAGAAGGAGGCTGGCAATGTGAATACAGACATCACTCTCTGGAGTTGGGACTTAAACTTACAGATTTGGGACTCCTTCTCATAGAATTTAAAAGAATACTTATTGGGGGACGGGGAGGATAGGCAAGAATAAGGGATGAGGATAAAAGATAAATTCTTCAATGAAATGTAGCCATACAAGGTAAGTAAGAAGGCATGATTTCCATCAGTTGGAAACTACTTGGGTGCAGAAGCCCTGAGGAGAGTCTGAACTTGAACCCAGGTACTTTGCTCTTCCTGTAGTTTACCACTTAGGATCTTTGAGGCAAAGGACTCCTTACTGAGTATTTTTAAAAAACATTGTGTGCATTTTCTTATTTAATTCTCACAAAGATTCTATGACCGAGGCACTTTATTTTTCTCACATTGGAGATGAGTGGATTGAGGGATAGGTAGTTTGAGGAGCTTGCTTAAAATCACACAGTGGAATAGCTGAGATTGCAGCCCATGCATTCTGATCTCTGGATCCCATTTTTTTAAACCCCAAGTTCACCTTCGAGTACATGCTTCTGTTCTTTCATTTTCTCCTCAGAGTCATTCTGTTTATGCTTATACCAAGAGATAGGAGCTTTATGTATATGAAAGTTATGAAAGGAAAATAATCAATCTCACCTACTAAAATTTATTTTGTATCCTTTCTATTTTTATGCTAAAAAGATTGTTAATATATTTTATGGGCAGAAAAGCAAACAGGAATAAAATGAGGAAGAACGAGGGAAGCAAAAAAGAAAGAAAAACAAAGAGAATTAGAAAACCAATTGAGAGAAAAGAAAACATATGTAAGGGGAAATCTGTAAGCTAAGTTTATGAAACTCCTCTCATGTGTCAGGAACACTGCATGTTGTGACAGCATCTATTGGTTTCCCACTCAGTCAGCCCCCACTGTCCCTGCTGTCACAGCTTACCCTCTACAATAGAGACTAAGATCACCAGATATTAACTTTTCCAAGTACCCTGACAGCTGTGGCATGGGTATGTGACCCAATCTTGTCTAGAGGGTTAAGATACAAAGAGATATGTGCAGAGAACCCAACCTTCCTGCTCAGCTGTGATTGTACGGGAGATAATGCCTGGCATCTTGGCAGCCATCTTGCAGCCAATAAGGTTCAAACCTAAGGATGACAACCAAAAGAAATAAGGAGAGCCTCAGTTCTTCATGACATTATGGAGCCACTAAAGTAATAACCCCCACACTCCTTGTCTAATAGGATAATGTATACATTCATTGTTTTAGCCTCATTTAATTAAGTATTCTGTTAGTTGCAGCTGAAAGGATCTTAATCTTACTAGTATTCAGTGAATTCACATTCACTGAACGTGAAAACATATGTACATAGCAAATCTACAAAGATTCCACCCAGTGCTGGGAACATTGCCTCTTCAGAGTTGCCCATAGGCATCTTGATCTGACTCTACAAGAAAGGCTTGGAGGAACATGGTTGGCACTGAGATCACTCACATATGATGTCCCTCTTCTCAGTGTTTTGCTCAGTTTTCATGGAGAGAGCAGAAGCCACTGCCTAGGAGGGTTAAAGACCTCTGAGGGATGAGAAACTATGTCACATAAGGTGAGAGTACTGAGATGAGCAGAGATGAGAGCTTTGGGTGAGGGAATCTTTAATAAATTGTACAGAAGGGAAACAATAAATGTTGTTCTGAAGCAGCAAGGACTATGGCTGGTTCACTGACCTTCCTCTTATGAATTTACTTTGGGAAAAAGTCCATTAGAATTTCCATTAATATGTGGATATGAGTGGTTCAAGGGGTGGACGCAGTGGGTACTTTGGTGTGCTGCCCAAATCCCCCTTCAGATCTCAAGGGCTTATTTCCCTGGGTTGTTGCAATTGTTACTGAGACACAGTCCCCAGTTCTCAACCTTCTCAGCAAATTGCCTCCACTAAAGAAAGTGCCAAACCCAATGTTGTGCCCCTTCCCAGCCCAGCCTGCAGGCCATGACTAGTCATCTTGGAGGTAAAAATGTCCTGCTCCTTCACCCCACAGGACAACTCAGAAGGACCATCCCAGCTTCATCAGGGTCAAGTGGGGCCTTTCTTGAAACAACATTGCAGCCTGATGTTTCCTTCTACCCAACCCTATTTCTTTCCACAGATGTTTATCCCAATAATGCTTTGTAGTAAACCACTTGCACACTAATTACAGTCCCAGTGTCTGCTTCCCAGGGAATCCAGGCTGCAACTTCTGGTCTAAAATCAGAGAAGACTTTTCTGAGGACGCCATCTTAAGTTTTGCAGAGCAAATAGGAATAAACCAAAAGAGGGGGCAGGACATGTAAGTCAAAGGCAATGATTCTCAATGGTGGTGATTTTCATACAAACCTGTGCTCCCAAGGGCCATTTGTTAGTATCTGGAGACTTTTCTGGTTGTTAAAACTGGGGGTTGCTACTGACATCTGTCGAGTAGAGGCCAGGAATGTTGCTGCACATCTTACATTATACAGAAAGGCCCTCCACCACAGAGAACTATCCAGTCTAAAATGTTGTGATAGGGAGACAAGAGAAGGGAAGCTGCTAAGTAGACAGTGTAAAGAAAGTTGCTTTTTTTTTTAAAAAAAATATTAGTGGAAAGCCATTGAAAGTTTCTATGCTAAGGACTAAAATGATCAGATTTATGTTTTTAAGAAATCATGCATTCTGATAATAGGTAATGACCTGGGGAAAAAGAAGTTGTCTAAAGATCATGTGGAACATGAAGGTGGCATACTGGTCAAGGAAAGGCCATCCCAAGCTCTTTATCTCCAACCCAACCACCTGTTCTACTAATAAGAGAGCTATTAACAGAGATTCCTCTTTACCTAAGAAACTTACCTGCATAATAAGACAAGCTTTTTTTCTAAACATCCCCTTTCGCCTTTGTGCTAATGGTTTTTCTCTCCTTTATATCCTCAGACACTTAGGCCTCTCCTTGGCTCATACAAGCTTCATGTTGCCTGACTGTCTTTGGAATTCCAATGTCTATGTGGATTCCCCATACGTAAGCTATTAAATTGGATTTTTCTCCTGTTAATCTGTCTCATGTCAGTTTGATTCTAAGTCCAGCTAGAAGGGCCTTGAATGGCATAGAAAATTCTTCCTCCCCAACAGTGGCTTCAATTAGCATGAAGACAGGGAGAAGGAGAAAATATTTGAGAAGTATCTAGAAGGAGGAAGTAATAAAACCTAATCATGGTTACAGAGACAACATGATATCATGTTTATGTACACAGACTCTGGAGTCAGAGGACATGGGTTCAAATTCCAACCTTGTCATTTACTAGTTAGGCAACCTTGAATGGTTTATATTTAATGTCTTTATGCTTTGGTTTTTGGTTAACTCACTGTTATGACTGTGAAGTGAGTTAATTTTGTACAGTGCTTAGGAGTGCCTGGCAAATGATAAATGCTATATAAATCTTAAATAAGTCAAATAAATACAAAGATACATTGTGTCTCCAAGGGTCCTGGCTTTTCTGATTTGTGTAGCTGGTAGACAATTAATTATGTCATTCTCTGAACCGAAGAACTGGAGTGAGAGTCTTTTTGTTTTTTGTTTTTTGTTTTTTCTTGCAGGGTTAAAGGGATGGGTAGGGCTACACACAGGAGAGTGATCAAAACTGTTGAGAAGTCAAAACTCTATTTCTAAGAAGAAATAGATGACTGTTTTAAAAAGTGAATTCTGAATATTTTCTGAAAAAACAAAAAATGAGGTCCATACTAAACAAATCACTTTGCTGTAAACCAGGAATATCAAGTAAATATTGCTTCCCCAACCTTGCATTGCAGCAAATAAGATATTCTAGGCACAATTTTCCCAAGAAGTAATTAAGCAGTGAGTTAATATTGATTCAATTATCTTTTCCTTTTTCTACTTTTAACATTAACTGTTGCTAACTTATCAAACAAATAAATTCTACCTACAATACATCAAGAATTCCATGAACTCTAAAGATAGTTTTAAGTCTCTGAGTTAATAATTATCTTATTCGTATTAAAAGGTAATTGTTTTCTCTTTCCTTCAGATGTATACCCACTTCCTAATATGCAGGCTCAGGATTATAGCAGAACTCATTTAAAAAATAATATTTGTGGATTTTACCCAAGTGTTTGGAAGCAAATCTAAATTTGTAAAGGTATCTTTCCGTGTGGAGACATCAAAGAAAGATACTTTTGAAGTGCAATAATTCAAAATCATAATGCTAAGGACTATATAAATAAACCTGAAATTTTTTTGCACAAAAATGCTGAGAATCTTTATTTTTTCCAATTATTTATTTAGAGCATAATGTTTCAAAACAAGGAGAAAGATTTGCAGGGTTTTGTGCCTAGCAACATTTCTATTTCTTTACTTCTACAAACTAATTTGGTTAATTGCATAGGCTATTAATATGAGTTTTTTTAAAAAAGAAATTAATAGAGGGCTTAGGGAGTTTGTTTTATGTACGGCTATCCTAAAATTAAAAAAAAAAGAAAGCCAGTGATCAATTTGAAGTGTTAATTGCACTGAGGAAAACAGAAATTGTTTTCCTCATATAAAGAGTCTAACTCGAGACTATTGTGAATTTATGCAAGGCGAGAGAAGAGAATTTGCTTCCTAGTTTCCTTTCAGCATAAAGTAGATCATCATTGCATAGGCCATTTACCTATATCCTTATATTTTGCATGGATTTTGAAGCTTAACAAGTGTTTTTATAAATATTATCTTACTTAATACTCAAAAAAATCCAATGATGCATGTATGGTAAAGTACGATGGCTATTTTACTGATATGGGAACCAAGAAATAGACATGAAGGCCACACAGTGTATAGTAGATATAGCATACATCAAAACTTAAGTCTTCTGACTCCAAGACCAGAGCCATTTATTTCACTGCACTGTGATTTCCCTTATGTATGTTTTCTTCACTTGATTCCAGAAACTTGAACCTTCTAAAAGAAGTCAAAGGACCTGATGAAATCACCAACAGCCGTTCTTTTATTTTTGGAAATATCTCAGAACTAAATGTAGTGGTGTCATGGTCCAGGGCCAGTTCAACTCAAAGTCTTCACTCCATTTTCTGATAATCTTTTTTTAAAGTAACAAAGATTTTATTTACATTTTAATTTGTCTTCCAGAGAAAGGCATCTAGCCTGTACATGGATATGCTTAGCCTGTCATGCCATTCATGGTAGAAAACATTGCCTTACTAACTATAGGAATTGAAACACCTGTGCCTCAGGTCTAGGCAGGTTACAGACCTGTCACTTGTGGCCCAAAGTCCCAGGGGTCAGACAGTGATTTTGCAGGACTGAAGTAATTTTTATTTTTAGAGTCATTTGAGGGGCGCCTGGGTAGCTCGGTGGGTTAAAGCTTCTGCCTTCCATTCAGGTCATGATCTCAGGGTCCTGGGATCGAGCCCCACATCGGGCTCTCTGCTCAGCGGGGAGCCTGCTTCCCCCTCTCTCTCTGCCTGCCTCTCTATTTGTGATTTCTCTTCTCTGTTAAATAAATAAATAAAATAAAATCTTTTTTTTTAAAAAAGAGTCATTTGAAAACCTGTCTATTGAGGGCTGGGGCTCTCCTCGTTCAACAGGGCATATCCAAACTGAGTGCAGTGTCTGGAACATAATATGTACTTAGTAAATATTTGTTGAACAAATGAATACATAGTTTTAATCATTCTCAGCAGGCTCCAATGTGCATAAAAGGCTACATGCCCTTTAACTTATAATTATGCAATTATCTATTCAGTCAGTCAAAAGATACTGAGTACTTTTTACATGACAGGCTATTGTAAGTGCTGGGGACACATAAGGGAAAAATTTATTGGATTTATATTCTAGTGGCAAGAAGTCTCCAAGTTAATAACAGAAATAAACAAATACAGAAATAAAACAAAAAATTAAAATGTGGGGCGCCTGGGTGGCTCAGTCGTTAAGTGGCTGCCTTCGGCTCAGGTCGTGATCCCAGGGTCCTGGGATCCAGCCCTGCATCGGGCTCCCTGCTCTGCAGGAAACCTGCTTCTCCTGCTCCCTCTGCTTGTGTTCCCTCTCTCGCTGCGTTTCTCTCTGTCAAATAAATAAACTCTTTAAAAAAAAAAATTAAAATGGTAGATGGTGATAAGAGTCTAGGAAAAAAATAAGTCAAAACCTGGAGATAGGGAGTATTGGATTAGTTCTCATATCACAGGCACAATAGCCAAGAACCATTTCAATTGATGAAACTATTGTTATCTCTGTTTCATATTTTCAGTCACGAAACTGGATATCTTGAAATTCACAGCTGTTTTTATTTTGCAGGCTTGTAATCAAGTGTTGGTTTTTTACTAGATACTGTATACATACATCAGTGTCAGAGAATTTGTCATCTAAGAACTTTAATTTTAAATGCTGCCCCTTGATAATAGTGAAGGTTTTATAGGGTGTACCTGGTACACATTAGATGGATTCCTGGTATCGGGACAGAGTTCCGATTCCAGCTTTTGAAGCTCACAGTACAGACAAACCAGACCAACTGCCTTTCCCCTCTCTCCTTCCCTCCCTTCTTTCCTTCCTTTCTTCCTTTTTCTTTTCCAGTGGGTTTTACCTAGGGCTATGGATCTTCAGAGCAAAGTTAAGTCTCCAGAGCCTCAGGAACAGATCTTGTGCTTAAGAAGAAGCTCTTTCAGTAAAGAGATATGACTGACTGTCAGTTGAATTCTCCAAATTTAAATGACATTATTAACTAAGAACACATTTGACAAAACTAGACATTTTCCTTTTCTTTACCGATGTGTCTAGAAACAGATTTGGTATAATATTATGACATTGAAATGTATGTTGTCAATTATTATTTGTTAAGTGTTATGTGACTATCAGTAATGCAGTTTAATTTTAGGGAAAATCTTTTTTTTAAGGAAAATCTTTTCTTAAAAATTTGTTATTTCTAAGAAAAAAATTATTTTTTTCTGATTTTACTTCTCTCAGATTAAATGCCTTTTTAGACTATTCATAACATAATAAAATGAGCATTTTGAATGTTTTTAATCCCTAATAAGCAGTACTTTAAAGGTTTGTTTTCTAGTTCATTGTTAGTCTTGAGCTGGTTTACTGACTTGCAAATATTACATTTCATTGTTACTTATTTTTCCTTCCAAGACTTTCTAATACTTAATACTATTTATGCCTCCTCTAAAAAAACCAAAAAAACCTCTAAAATACTGTTCAATTTTGCACTAGGGAAAAATTTTTCTTTTCTTAACTCATGGCTCCATAAACCAGGTTTATTTCACTGAAGTCCTGTGATATGAGCTTTTGTATTTAGCAGATGTTCTTTATACCTTGTCGTCATATCTTGTATGATACTTTAATAATACCTGACTTTTTACAAATTGTTTAATTTTTCCATTTTGCTCATATTTTAAAAATTATGTATTATAAAGCAAGGCTTTAGTAAGAGATATGAAATATATCACCTGGCATTAAATAATTTGGTTTACTAAGATCCATCTTAAAATATTACCTGCCAACAGGGTCAGAAAGATGAAATAGATAAAGGGAATCAAAGGGCATACTTACCTTGATGAGCACGAAGTAATATTTAGTATTGTTGAATCACGATAGTATATACCTGAAACTACTATGGTACTGTATGTTAATTATACTTCAATTAAAAAAAAAGAAAAAATACATTGCCTGCCAAATGTGTACTTCATGAGGGCAGGGATCTTTACTTTGTTTAGTACATAAGAGATGTTCAATAAATATTGGTTGAGTAAATTGTATGCTTTCTTTTCAAAAGTAATATGTTTAAAAATTGTTTTCTTGTTGCTATGGACTGAATTGTGTCCTCACAAAATTCAAATGTTAAAGCCCTTGCCTCAGTATCATTGTATTTGGAAATGGGGTTTTTAGGATATAATTAAGGCTAAATGAAGTTCATAAGAGTAGATTCCCAAACCAATAGGATCAGTGGCCTTATAAGAATGGAGGAGAGATCTCTTACCCCTTCCTCCTTAGCTCAGGATGGCATATAAACCTCAACTGCCTGGTGGAGAGACTCATGTCCTTAGGGTTCTCGTACATACCAATTAATTTTTTTCTTTTGTTAATCTGTCTTATATCAACTTAATTATTAGATCAGCAAAAACCTAGAAGGAAGAAAGGAAAAGTTTTCCTCTACAGTTCTTTTATGCTTACAAAGAACTCCTCTAGGTTCTCAGTTCTAAAGCAAATAGAGCTGATCCACAAACACTGGAAATACTTGGGTGATTGATGGAATTTAATTACACCAATGGAGCAAAAAGGCAACCTGAAGCAATAGTAGCTGATGGCTGGTAGGGAAGAGCTAGTCAGACCACGCAGCAGTCTGGGACATGCTGATTTAACAGTGTGAGAAACAGCAGGCACACTATGCAGAGAAGGAACACGGCTGCAAAGAGCAACACCACTCTAGAAAGATGACATCTGAGGCTCTGCTCTGAGAAGGAAAAGTTGCTGGCCATCCAAGAGGCCCTTGTTCCCACACAGCAGAAATTTCAATCAGCAGGGTTATTTCTAGATTAAAAAAAAAAAAAAAATGGCCCTGATCGGCATAAATTGACTTGTACTTGCTGCCTAGTGAATGATAGCGAATGATAGGTTTTTTTCCTGAGACAATGAAAGTTGAGGTTTTTGTTTATTTTTTGTTTGTTTGCTTTTTTAAATAAAGTGGGGAAAGTGAGCAATGTGTAATTAGGTAGATTGCTGAATGGAACCATGATCTTCTACCCTGATCACTTGTAGACTTACATTTTATGATATTTATCAACTTAACCACATCATAACCTCTGCTGCTCTGTGTAAAGTTATAAATGGAGCAGACAATTGGCTTTGCAAATATTGCAGGTCAATCTAAGGCAATTTATCCTGCAAACTGAACTCTAGCATTTAACAAAATAGAACAGTACTGGCAAAACATAACCCCCAAAATAAAATTCTCAAACTTGGCTCTTCCTCTTCTCTGTTCTTCCAATATTCCTACTTAAAAAATAACTGAAATGGTTCTTTCTCCCTGTAGTTTCCCTTAATTTCCCAAGTCAGCATTATTCCTCTCCCCTCAGTGTTCCTATGACACTTAGTTTACATTTCTATTATGATATTTGTTTAATTCTGTCTTAACTCTGCCGTATAAAAAATATACTCTTACAAAAGTAATTATTGACTTATCTATGATAATACCCAAGGCCATCTTCAAGTTTCTAACTCAAGGATATTTTCTCAGGACTTGATCCTATTTATCACTTTGCTTGATATTTTTTACTGTAGTTTTCTTTGCTCTCCATCTAAATTTATCTTATTATAGTAGCCAACAAATGAGTACTTTTTAAAAAGATTTTATTTATTTATTTTAGAGAGAGTGAGAGAGAACATGAGGGGAAGAAGGTCAGAGGGAAAAGTAGACTCCTCATGGAGCTGGGAGCCTGATGTGGGACTCGACAACAGGACTCCGGGATCGTGGCCTGAGCCAAAGGCAGTCACCCAACCAACGGAGCCACCCAGGCACCCACAAATGAGTATTGGTAATAAATGCTTCTGGGGACCATTACCTATGCATATATATCACATTCAAAATTCAAAATTAGGAGTTGTGAGATGTAAAATTGCCCCGGCTAAAAGGGAATGTAGAAAATAAAGCACCTAATTCTACTGGAATTTCATGGACGGTCTCCTAAAAGTGCAACAAGTATAAATCAACATCAGATTCCACAGGAACTAAATTGTAAATAAATAATACTGGTCAGCAAACTGTAATTTGGTCTGTAAGAGCAAAAAGGAAGAAAGAAAAATAAAGGTTTTGAAGGAAGTCAGCACTTCAAATATTTTAATCTGTGTATAATGTTAGTGAAACCATAGAAGCTGTTTTTGGTATAATAAACATCAGTCTCCAACCCTGAGAGGCACTTGACCCAATAAGATGCAAAAATAAGGAAAGAAGATCTAGAATATTATTCCAATTGGCACAAATATTGCCTAAAGGGAATTTTGAAATATGTTTTTATTCTACCTAGCACCATGAATAGCATAAGTAATGGTTTATATTTGGACACCAGTGGTATCATCTGGAAATGTTGGCACTCCATAGTTGAATAATCTGTATACAATTACAACTCAAATAATTTGCAGAAGAGTATGGTGACAGTTAAAATAACACTATGCACTTTGTTATTCCTTCATCAAACATTTATGGTTTCTATCGGGGCGGGTGGGAAATTTTCCTCCATCCTGCAAAGGTTCTTCTGGTTGGTCTAATAATTAAATTGACATAAAACAGATTGACGGGAGAAAATCAAGTTTAATTTCGCACTTTTAGGAACTCTACATACGTGAGACCTCAAAGACAAAAAAAGGTCAAAAGAGGTGCATGTGCCATCCTGAGCTAAGCAATGAGATAGGAGCCTGGGGCTTTGAAGAGGAGGAGGGCAATTCACAGGGCAATTAGATAAAGAGCAGATGTTTGGTCAGTAGATGTTTGCCCTGCCGTACAGATGGGGCATTCGGGTAAAATTTATCTCTGACAATCGCTCATATTCTGAGAAAGATACCCAGTTTAGATTCTCCTAGGTAGTTAAGGGAGGAGCAACAGTTTCTCTTGAGCCTGCAGAGTCTCCATTGTCTCCAGCTCCAGGTCATCCACATGCCAAAATAGCACGTTCTGGGGAGACTTGCTCTGAGCACTTTCCTTTATATCTAGGAACTAAGGGCACCAGTCTGCATAAGATGCAAACCAACAGATAAATACCTATGTTCCTAGAAGGAGTAACAGAAGTGATTGACTTTGATTCTAGGTATAAAGGAAAGACTGAAAAAAAAGGAGCAGCCTGACCTAATTTCAGGAATGATTAGTTTGCTAAATAGGTGGAGCTGGGTGGGGAAGAGAGGTTTTCCAGACAGAGGGAATGAGTACAAAGGCCCAGACGTGTGAATGGATAGGTGTGGCCAGAGAGATCTAAGTAGAAAGAGTTTGGCTAATCACAAAGTTCAGAATTGCAATTAAAAGTTTAAAGATGTAGGCAGGAGGGCCTTGTTTTGAAACTGGACTTTATTCTGCTGGCTAGTGGCTCTCTTTAGTGTGTGTAAGAATCACTTCGGGAGCTTGTTAAACTGTCCCACTCCTGATTTGGTAAGTCTAGGGTTAGATCCAGAAAAATGTTTTTAGCAAAATCCTCAGTGACATTTTTTTTTTAAAGATTTTATTTATTTGACAGAGAGAAACACAGTGAGAGAAGGAACACAAGCAGAGGGAATGGTAATGGGAGAAGCAGGCTTCTTGCCGAGCAGGGAGCCCGAAGAGGGGCTCCATCCCAGGACTCTGGGATCATGAGCTGAGCCGAAGGCAGATGCTTAACGACTGAGCCACCCAGGTCCCCCCCTCAGTGACATTTTTGAAGGTAGTTTTTGTTCATCCCTTGAGGAAAGAGCTATAGCAATTGGAAGAGGTTTAGGCATTCTAACCAGGAGCACAGCATTCCTCAGAATAACTTGGGAGTGGGAAAAAGAAGGAAATTGGATGTCATTGATTTGATCTGATCAGTAAAACCCTCAGTGGGATTCATAAAACTTGGAATCTGAGTTCAGCTCCCTTATTAACTAGCTGTGTTTCTTCAGAGTAGTTAATCTAATTTATCTGATTCTCATTTGCATTTTTTGTTAAAGAGTAATATGATGAGTCTTCCTTGTAAGTAGATAAAAAATAAAACTAAAACGTTTTAAAAATGTTTATGCTTTATGTGACTTTAATGGAAATTTTATGGTTATGAACTATGTAAATGTCACATGCTGATTAGATCAAGGATATGACCCAAATTAGCAGTATTAATGGATACCAGCTAACACTTAATTTTATGTTTTTGAAAACACTGTGTATTTCCTTTTACTCTTAAATATCAATGTGTACTTTAAGAAGTGCATAATTGCTTGTTCTAGTTAAAAATGATATTTTTAATCGACGCAAGGGGTACCTGGGTGGCTCAGTTGGTTAAGCGGCTGCCTTCGACTGGAGTTGTGATCCCAGGGTCCTGGGATCGAGTCCCACATCGGGCTCCTTGCTTGGTGGGGAGCCTCCTTCTCCCTCTGCCTCTGCCTGCCACTCTGCCTGCTTGTGCTCTCTCTCTCTCTGACAAATAAATAAATATAATCTTTTTAAAAAAATTAAAAGTTGAGGCAAGCTTTCTTCCTCATTAATTTTATTATCTGTGTTACATTTATAACTATAAAAGATATTAATTTTAATTATATATGACATTTTAAAAATAACTCCATAGTTTTAGTGCAACAGCTTTTAACGATTTATCAATAATGCATTGGCATATCTCCACGCCATTATCAATATTGCTTACCTTTTCTGAACCTTTGATTCATCTTATAGATTGCCTAGTAGTTTGTAGAACAAAGTTTGACTTCCAGCCTTGTGAATACATATGAAAATCTTAAAGGACTGCTTCTTTCATGCCTGAACAACAAGCTGAAAATTCAGACTTTTCATTTAACATTCCTCTTAATACTCTGATGTAGCAAGATTGACAACTGGATTTGTTTATTTGTTTGCTTGTTTGTTTAACTTGAAATAAGTGATTTAACCTCTCAGGGCCTTAGTTTCTTTTTTCACTTATTTTCAATTAAGTAAATGTCCAGAATTTTTTAAAATCTGCCAACTTAGTTATTTGAACATCATGTTAATGGAATTGAAGTCACAGGTTCTTAAATCATATGAAAGGCATTTTTGTCTTTTTTTTCTCTTTGCTTCAAGTCCAGATTACAACCGGCTAGCCCTGTTGCAATACATCTATTTTGTATCAGAAGAATTAAAAACTTAAAAAAGAACTAAACATGGGGAAATGAATGAAAACACTTTGCCATTTGTTTTGGAATAGCCACTGAAAGTATCCTTCATAATAAGGTTAATTGCTTAGAATTTAAATAGAGTTTCTCAGACCAAAAGAAGAAAGACATGGTCAGAACTTAGCACTCGTATCCTCCTAATAACTTACCTACCACTACAAATTCAAATAGCTAAGACATATTTATGTGCTATTTGCCAAGAACTGCTATAAGCATTTTGAATAAATGACCTCATTTAATTATCTCAAGACTCCTACAAATATGAATGTATCTCCAATTTTTTAGTGGGGGCCACTGGTGCACAGAAGTGTCAGCATCTTTCCTAAGGTAACACCGGTAGGTCTGACTCCAGAGCCAGCCCTTGTCATAACATCTCACTGAACTGGATGAGTCTCTCTTAATTTGGACACACACGAACCAACAGAGTTTGTCATCGATCACAAGCAGTCACTAAGACATTTGCTGATATGTGATATCGTCAGTTTCAGTGACCTCTGCCAAGGTAAGAATAGTGCACTGTGGATTATGTAAAATGAAAACATCATCTCTTCATTTTTTGCACAAAAGCCAGAAGCTTTTTCAAGTCTATATCCATACATGTTGGGACAATTCATTCAGAAGTTCCTTTTAAAAGTGGGCATTTCAATGGATTCGTGTGCAATAAAGGCAAGACCACTGTTCTCACACAAGTGACTGGTGAGTGACTGATGTACCAACAAAAAATCAGGAAACCGGATTTCTTGGCCCAGTGCTGCTACTAACCACCTGTTAGTGGGTTTTTTCTTTTCTTAAGAAAGTGAGTTATCTTTTTTTTCCTTGTTTCTCCTCACCCCATTATCGCATCACAGGACTGGATGAGGAAGCCTCCAATATCTCTTTCAGCTCCAAAATTTTATGATTCTATAATTAGGAATAGAAAGTGTGGCCCATTCCTTGAGTTAAACATGGATAATAGATCATCCTAGGTTTCTGAAAAATATACCCTTAATCTCATGTAACACCTCAGGCTCATGGTATCTCGGGAGAGCTATACCAATCACATTTAGCTGCTTCGCTTATATACTTTATAGCCAGAATTGGTTTGCTTTAGATAACACACTCTTGTGCTGTGTCACTGTTGCTAAGATACAGTTTTGTAAATAAAAGTTATTTTAAATATACATCCTGGTGCATGGAGGAAAGAAAATACGGAAAGCCGTTGGCTAAAAATCTAAACTATCTTTTGAGAGGACGAGACAACGCTTTCAATAAATATTTAAAAGGTCCACTTTTAAGTCGCATCTTAAAATTAGTTTTGCCTTCCAAAATGAAACAGAGTGAAGAGAGGGCGAGGACCCAGAGTGAGAGCAAGCAAGGCTAAGGTCAACAAAGATGATGAGTTATTTTGCAGCTCAGTGATTTGGTCAGTTTGGAAAGACACCAATACTGTTGCTATGTGCCTCTGTGAGGATATTTTGTTCTTGAAGTTTACTTCTCGGTTTCTTTGTCCAAAAGAAGGGAATTTGATTGCTAGCCTTTTAAAAAGATCAAGAAGGGCCTTATCTTAGGAATCGCTGTTGAAGGCTGAAGAGATTCCCACTGGACAGCCCTGTCCCCAAAAGCAGGCTACCTGACAGAGATGACAGCGTAAGTTGTTCCTGATGTGCTGGGCAGTAACAGGCAGAAAGTCCCGTGGCCTACAGATAACACCTCCACCATAAACTAAGTCCCACCGTTCCATACTCACGTCTTAAAGCCCCAGTGATTTCCACTCTCCAGGAGTCCTTTGGAAATGTAGCGTGAGGTATAATCAGTTTTTGGCTCATGCTTTAGAGGGGGATTTCTGTGCAGTTTGCTGTCAACAGGATAAAAGGGTGGTGAGAGACGAGGGGTCTAGAGGACACGTTGGTTGCCAGGCCAGGAAGAGAAAGAGCTGGAAGCATACTATAGGGTTTCAAAGTCAGATTGTGCCTACTTCAACCATTTCAGCGAGGGCCAACCCAGCTGCTGAGTTTATATTTGGTTTTGTGCACGAGGTCTATCCCATTAGCCTATTTCATTTACTTTTTATGATTCTTGGCAAAATTCGTATTACATTCAAATTATCAGGCTTCATTCCTCGGCTGAGCAGACTTGTCCTGTCTCCCAGCTTGTGTATATTCAAGAAGCGGACCTTGATGTTATGTTTATCAGTCAAAAATCCATTAGCATCTGATATACAAATGAATGGATTTAAAGCCTTCCCTGCTATGAAGCGTCCTTAGGTCTTTGTAACATGGACTGATTTGACTGGGAAGGGCCACACTGAGAAAACGCTCTCTCCCTCACTCCCGCGTGTCAGTCATCCACATCAGCATGCCCATCGAGACTGTTCTATAGTCAGGTCAGCACAAACATCTCTTTTCTTCTGCTCCTGGGATCACTGCCTCCTATTCCCGTTACTGTTATTGCTATCATTACATGCTCAGCAGCATCATCAGACTCTACCAGACTAAGAGTCAGTCCTCACAACCCGGACGTTCTATGTTTTAGCCCTCCTGCAACCCCTACCAGCAATGTCAGGCTGAGTACTCAGCACAGCATTAGCCAATCGTCGATAGTTCTTAAATAAATGAAAATGGCACAAGCAGTGGACCATTTCAGTTATTTAAAATACTATCGGAAGGCAATGAACATTCTTAGTATTTCTCTCAGTTTCTTACAAGGGAAAATAGGGCTGAAAATCTTAGCAGTGGGCTGGTTGTTTTTGTGTGTGCTGCTCTGATTAATAAGGAGAGCTTGGTAATTATGATGAGTATTATTTGAATCCATAGGATTTTACTTACCTTTGCCACCCTGGTTTTGTCTCAGTCTGCTTTCTCTTCTTTCCCTTTCATCTGATTCAGGATCACTGACCTTCTTGTCTTTCTGTGTCTTTCCTCTGTCCAGGTTATAAAAATAAATGAATAAAAGAGTAAAGAAATCACCCTGCTAGTAAATAAAAGGTTAACTTGGAAATTGCTAATGTCTGATGCTTGGCTAATATAAGGACTCATATTATATATTTCTCCTGTATGTGTGTCCCTGGGAAAATTCTGGAAGAAAGTGTTGGACTAGGAGATTCAGACAATTTTACAGAAATGGAACCAAAAACAATACAAGTGGCTTTCACTGCCAAAGAAAAATGAAAAATGGAAAGTTTGCCAGAAAGGGACACTAAAAAAGTAGGCAGATATAATAATAACAAACTCAGGAGTTCAAACTTACTGTCTTCAAATAATTCCATGATTCTAAAGGTTTGGAGATGTTATATAGAGCAATTTTCCTAGAATTCATTTTCTTGGTATATGTAGTCAACCACAACCATGGTTGAGATGATGCTCCACAAATTACTAGTCTTGTGGCCTTGGGTTTCGAGCTCTCTAGCACCTAATGGACATAAAATAATGGGTGGTGTTTTTTTTTTAAAGGCTTTTATTTTTTTTTTATTAGAGAGAGAACACAGGCAGAGGGAGAGGAAGAAACAGACTCTCCGCTGAGCAGGGAGCTCCATGTGGGACTTGATCCCAGGACCCTGAGATCATGACCTGAGCTGAAGGCAGAGACTAACTGAGCAACCCAGATGCCCCAATGGGTGGTTTTTTATTCACAATAGAATTAAATGCTTGTTGAGCCCTCCATGTGTCAGGCACTATCTTATTCCCTATACACACCTTACCTTGTTGAATCCTCACATAACCATATGAGGTAGGGAACATCATTTGCACATGTTTTAAATGACATAGCTGAGATACATAGAAGTTAAGTCAGTCGTTCAAGGTTACACAGATGGTAAGTGGGAGAATTGGGATTCAAGCCCAGGCTAAGGGCTTGAGAACCCACACTCTTAACTACTATTCTTTAAATCAATATGTTTGCAAAATCTTAGAAATGGAAGACAATTTAGAATGAGTTTAATACAACCCATCTTTTACATTTGAGGAACATGGGCTTTCCAGAGATTTGGTTGGGGTCGCCAAGTGACAGATTTGGGAGAAGGAGCCAGGTTTCCTATCTTTGCATCCACACCTTGAACTTCACTTTGACCTGGACTATCTGAGTACTTTAAAAAAAGCAAACATAAGAATATTTATTTTGATAAAAGTCTTTTCTATGGTTTAGATAGTTTACAAAGGCTGCTAAAATAAATATAACCTGTCCTGCAGGAATTTCATCTGCAACATCAGAAGAAAAGAGTTGAGGGGTGCCTCGGTGGCTCAGTCATTAAGCATCTGCCTTCGGCTCTGGTCAAGATCCCAGGGTTCTGGGATCAAGCCCCACATCAGGCTGTCTGCCGAGCTTCTCCCTCTCCCACTCTTGCTTCTCCCTCTCCCACTCCTCCTGCTTGTATTCCCTCTTTCACTGTCCCTCTTTGTCAAGTAAATAAATGAGATCTTAAAAAAAATTAAAAAAAGAAGAAAAGAGTTGATAAAGCAGAAGGGAATAAAGAAAAGTGGAAATGAACAGAATTATAGCCGGTTTTTGACTCATTGCTTTATCTCCAAATATGAGAAGATATGGCTGTCCAATTGTTCATCCTTGATCCATCACTTACTAGGATTTCAACTATATAAAACAACAAAAGATTTTTGATGTGCATGGTCTCTTGGGGGTTACTTTCATCAACCACAATCTCTTTTTCTCTCCCCCAAGTGTGGTGGCCTGTGGCCCAAGAAAGTATTGTAATTTAAATCTATATCTATCTCTATCACTTTGTAGTATAGGTTTTCATCCTACTAATGATAAAGGTAGAAAAATAATAGAGATGAGAGTCACACCCTCTAAAAATAGACTATTGAGGTTATGGAGTTGGAACACACACAGGTTGTGGACCTTAGCACAAGGGCTATCGGGGTGTGTGTGTATGTGTGTGTGTGTGTGTGTGTGTACCCTCAGCTCAAAGGCAAATTCAGAAGCAAGTGGTTAATTATTTAATGACTGTAGAAATATAGACCAGCCCAGATATAAAGGTTAACAGGAAAGTTTTCAATCAGAAGTTTATTAGGTAGGAATATATCATAAACTAGACTTAACAAAACCCACTCTACCCTTAGACCACTGAGCAGTGAGTTATAAGGAGAAGAAAAGAAAAGTATAGGTAGGAATGACATTAATCCAGCAAGTCAGACAGAGCAGTCTCCAATTTGCCTCCAGAGATCTGAACAGCTCTTGTCAGAATTGCCCTAATCTGGTGGTTGCTTAAGTATAGGTAAATGGTTCTATCTGACATAGCTAGTTAACATTCAAGATTTTGTTGGGTAAAAAATAGACCTTGTTTTGGTTTAACACACTATTTAAATAATTTCTGATATAGCATTTATTATTTAGGGTATAGGCTAACTGGCTTTAATAAGGACACCCCAAAACGCTTAAAGCACTTTTACACTCACAGATACTGTCTGAGTTAGGGATTGGGATAGGACAGAGTAGAGATGGCTTGCTTTGTTCTAACATGTCTGGGGCCCCAGCCAGGAGGATGGGAAGGTCTGGAGGTGATCCAAATAACCAGCAGCAGGAATTGTCTGCAGGGTTCTTTCCTGACATTTCTGTACCATGGCTGGAAGGATTTGAAGGCTGGGCTTAGCTGCCCCTGTCAACCAGGCCCCTTGACGTGACCTCTCCATGGGTCTTGGGCCTGACAGAGCAAGGTAGTTGGGTTCCAACAGGATTCTTGATATTGAGATTCTGAGAAAACCCAAGTGGAAGCCACGTGGCCTCTTCTGGCCAAGCCTTGGAAGTCACATAGTGTTACTTTTGCCAGAATTCATTGGGGGCAGAAGTCGCAAGTCCTTCAAAGGAAGGAGACATTGGCTACGCTTCTTTATGCCCGATTTTAGAAACTGTCACAAGGTGTTTAAATAAATGAACACTCCAGAGGTGAGCATTCCAGGGCTGGGGATGGCTCTTGTCTTCAACCTGCTATTTCCAAGCTCTCTCCAGCTGTCACCATTTTCTAGGCAACAGAAAGGGAAGAGTGCAAAGCAAGCATCCATAAAGAGATGAGCTGTAAGTGGCATACCTCAGATTCTTTCATACCTCATTGGCCTAAACTTAGTCAAATGGCCTAACACTGGAAAGAGAGCCTGGGAGAATAGCGTGTAGCTATGTGAAGGGATGCATGTGGTCAAGACTGAGGAATTCCAGTGCTAATGGAAGAAGGAAAGAAGGAATACAGGGAGACAGAGGGCCTCTGTCTGCCCCTCTGTACTTCCCTCCTCCTCCAAATCCCACACACTCTCTTCCTTCTATTAATATAATTCTTCCTCTTCCCCAAAAAAGACAACTCAAAATCCCTTCTGTTTTCCCATGCAGCATGAAGTTAGGATTTCTGGGTTTATTCGGTCTTCTCCATCAGGTCTGGGTATGGCTTCTTTTTGGCCCGGCAGACATTAAACAAAAACCCAACAAAATTTGTCCATGCAGAGCCTCCCAGCTGGCTGTGAACAAATAACCTCTAGTCATTATATGATAGAGAAATAAACTATTTTTTTATTCACTGTATTTTTGTTTGTTTCTGTCCAACTAATATAGCATATATCACAAAATCAATTGAATTTCCTGTATTTATTTCGGTTTTATATTTAAAGATGACTCTTTAAACAAAACTATGCATTGCAGCAATTTAGGATTGAGTAAAGTAGAGTCTATTTTGCTTATTTTCAGTTATCTCGCTCAATGATCTCAATAGATGCTACAATACAGAGCACAAAGAAAAGAGCAGATGGCCTGCAAAAAAGAATCAAAGAAAATTTGGCACTCATTGTTACTGTCATTGCCATTTCTTTTGCTTTTAAATCAGAAAAAGCATTATAGCTCATTTTGGGAAGTTTTCCTACAGACTCGGTGAAACCCAGGGATATTCTGCAATCAGATTAGAAGGAAATCCTCTCTCCCTTGCCCACTTCTTGTCCAGACAACTGATGTGAAGCCACCTGAATATTGCATGTGGAATGATTAGGTGAGGACTATGTGCTCACCAACAGACTTCTTCAGCTCCTACTCAACCCTTAACTATTTAAAAATGATTCAGAAAGGGGTACCAGGTAGCAGGTGTAGAAATAAGTTTCTAGGCCCAAGATGGAGCCACTGTTGCCCAGGATGTCATGAGAACAAAATGGAAACTTAGATAACTTTCACATCCCTGTAAATGCTGCACTCAACCGGAAATGCAGTATGCCCAGTCAGCCAATCCCCAAACACCAAGCCAACCTTGGGGCTCTATGCTTATTTCCTTGTTCCTTATTCATTTTCTACTTTCTAATTTTCCCTGTTTCTTTTTCTTGATGCTATAAAATCTCCCCACTTTCTGCTCTGTTTTGCAGTTCTCAGGACCCTTGGGAATGGAGGCTGCCTGCTTCACGAAGTGTTAAATAAAGTTTGTTTTTATCACCTAAACTGTCTTCTTTAATCATTTTTAACACAAGTTATGTCTATTTTTCTGGAAGGGTCCGTGTTCTTTGATTCTGTTCTAAGTCTTGGGATGTTGATTTTGTAATTCTGAGATCAAAATGATACAGTAACATCTCAATTAATTAGATGGTGTGGATAGTCCTGTTAACTAGAGTTAGAGAAAATAAAGCACATTATTTTCAATTGTGACTAAAAAATAATTAAAAAGGTCTTAGTGAACCGGCCTTCCTGTATAGAACCTAGTTCCAGTGACCCTTGCTTTAAACCTACCTGGGGTGTTGGCAGTGGGCAGGGGGTAGGGTTCTACCTAGAGTCTACTTACAGAAAACACAAAGATTCTCCACCATCAACAACTTATTCCAAGAGGAAAAAAAACCATTAAGAGCACAGGCCAAAGTCTGAAAAGAAGAGTGTTTCTGAATACCGTTGTGAGAGTGTCTTTTATTTCAATCTCCATGAACTCACCACTGAGTGCTAGATCAAGGGAGTTGTAATAAAAATGGGCCAAAAAGGGGGAAAAAAAACTGGGAAATGTCAAGCACATGTTTGGGTTTCAAATATGAGATGGGGCTCGCGGCACAGACATAAGCACCCTTCACACTGGGCGTCTGCAGCTGCCGCCTGACCCGCAGGGGACATTCGTGTGAGGACTGCCATAGGATGTCTGGAGGCTTTGAGACCGAAAAGATTATGCTACTTCTCCCACATGGACATTCAAAAAGAATAATAATCCCAAGTTGGTAAATAAATATATGACCATTTAAGTGAGTTATGATTTTGCTAGAAAACTAAGTCAATGAATCTTTTTGAATAGCCAATACATTTCTTAATAAAGTTTTCCTGATGCCTATATTTTGTTAGTGCTCCTTTAAGCATGTCTCTTGGGCAATCCAGGCTGGCTTAAAGGAGAGCACCTGCCGTTAGTATTCTCGGCACAGATACTATCTTACTTAACATAAAGACACCTATCTCAAAAAGCGTTAGCCGAGAGAGAAGACAGAGCCCGGGCAAGTGGGCTCGGGAGAGAAGAAACATGGCAGGTACCACACACAGTCAATGGTACTTGTGTGCCTAGCATACTTGGGCACCTGCTTAAGGTCTCCAAACACTATTCAAGAGGAATTTGTGAGGAGTCTAGAGTTTTGGCAGGGCAGTTTAGAGAATAGAGGAAAATGATTTATAATAACTACGATTCTGTTTTTTACTTTTAGGTTGATGTGATGTAGCTATTTTTTTGTGATAAAAGATCAAGCATATTACAAATAATTGAATCTTGGTGATTCAGTCTTGAGGTACCATTACCAGAAATCTTTGAGCATTGCTTGTATTATAAAATAGCATAGATATATAAAAAAGACATTGGATTACTGTGCAAAGTGCCAAAACATGCCCTGAAAGTTATTTTCTCATATATTCAGTGTTCTGTCACTTTTGTTATTGTTCAGGGCACCCAACACTCTTTCTGTTTTTTGTTAATCACCATTTTAGGACATGTATCAAAATCTCAATTCAATTCAACAAACATGTGTTGAAGACTAACCATATATCAGGCACAATTCAAGGTGCTCAAATATGCAGAATGATGAGCAAATAGTCTCTGTCCTCGAAAGTTTCACATTGAAAAGATACATCAAAAAAAAAAAAGATTAGAAACAAGTATGATTAAATTCCTTCATTTATAAACCTAGTAAATAGAAATGCATCAGTGACGTAGCAGCACATAGAAGTACTTAATGTAATTGGTGGATGTGGGGTTTCAATGAGAAAACATTTCTAAAAGGATAGTGATTGATCTTGCCTGCGGCAAGAATAGAAGTTGACCAGGTGCTTAAGTAGAGGTTGGGAACCACCCAAATTCGCAAATTCTCGAACATTGAACAAAGTCATAGAACATCTGGCTTAGTGAAAGACTGATTATGCCTTGATGTAACTGAATTGAAAAGTGTGTATGGACACTTGGGGAGGTAAGCCAGGAAGGGTAGGAAAAACCTACTTAATCCTGAAGGTATGAGGAATTGCTAAGAAATGAAGCAAATAAGCAGCACGATAGGATTTGCATGTTACGAAATTCATTTGCCAGCTGTTTGGAAAGTAGAATGGAAATGATAACTAAGGCACTATTTGAGAAGACTAATTAGGGAATGATAGGGTTTCAAGTAAGGCTTTCTCACTGAGGTAGAAAAAGAGAAAGTATTTCAGAAGTAATGCTGGGGAAAAGGAGCAAGAAAATTAAGATAATTCTCACCTATTCTTGTAAGTAGTGGCTGTTTCACAAACTGAAACAAGGAAAAGTAAAAGAAAAAGCAGAGTTGGGTTTGTAAGCAAGGTGGAGGCTAGTGGTAGCAGTTTTAGAAAGTAGATTCGTAATGCTTGTGAGAGATCCATGTGAAGATATCAAAGAGGCATTTGGAAATGGAGACTTAAAAGTCTAGGACGGAGAAAAATATATACAATTGAACCCTGAACAACATAGGGATTAGGGGTATTGACCACCCCCCCATGAAGTTGAAAATCCGTGTATAGCTTTTGATTCTCCAAAAACTTCACTAGTAATAGCCTCCTATGGGAAACCTTGCTGATAACAAAAACAGTAGATTTACATGTAGTTTGTATGTTATATGTATTATATACTGTATTTTTATAATAAAGCTAGAAAAAAGAAAATTTTATTAAGAAAATCATAAAGAAGACAAAATACATTTATATTATGTACTGTAAAAAATCCACATATAAATGAACCTACACAAGTCAAACTTGTGTTGTTCAAGGATCAACCATAATTGATCTTGTTGCATCTTACCACAGATCATCTTACATAATACATTTAATCATCTGTTATTAAAGTGTAACATCTCCCTATTCCTTGTTCCATTGAATAGGAAACACCTTATTATCATTTTATAATCTGAGTAAGAACCAAGTAAATGGGATCACAGTAAGAGTCAGTTTTAGAAGTCAAAAATTCAAAGATAGTGGCTGAGAATGAATTCTCTACTACCATATTTAAACATAATACTTCATTAGAAGAGACCCTTTCAATTATTCTATGCATTTCATACGTTGCCAAAAGGCAATATGGGATAAAGTTTAAAAACATATTATCTATCTGGATAGACTCTTTTTTCCTTCTAGTTCTTCCTCCCCTGAGCTGTCTAATCTTGAACAACTCACATAAGTTCCCTGTGTTTCAGTGATCTCATGTGAATTGAGGCTAACGTGGGGACAGCATACAGCACTGGATTCTCATAATAATTAAATGAAATGTCACAGGTTGAGCATTGAAAAGAGGGCCTAGTTTCATTTCTCTCCCCCACCACATCTTCTTTATCCATTCATCTGTAATGAAACACGAAGGGATGGGGAGGGAGACAAACCATAAGAGACTCCTAGACTCAAGAAATGAACTAAGGGTGGCCGGGGGGGTGGTGGGGTAGGGATAGGGTGGCTGGGTTGTGGACAATGGGGAGGGTATGTGCTATTAAGTGCTGTGAAATGCGTAAGCCCGAAGATTCACAGACATGTACCCTGGGGCAAATA
Source organism: Procyon lotor (assembly GCA_028646535.1). Taxonomy (NCBI): domain Eukaryota; kingdom Metazoa; phylum Chordata; class Mammalia; order Carnivora; family Procyonidae; genus Procyon; species Procyon lotor. The sequence continues at coordinate 117,681,874 of CM053604.1, forward strand.
ATACATTATATGTTAATAAAAATTAATTAAAAGAAAAAAGAAAAAAAAAAAAAAGAAAAGAAAAGAGGGCCTGGCATATAGAAAGTATTCAACACGTATTATCTATCATTATCTTAAATGAACAGTAGTTTTTGTTATTCTTCTGACATAAGTTTACCCAGAATGGGGAAGAGTGGTCTCAAATTTCCTTTTATATCTGTATCAACTGAACCCATTATTGGTATATGACATACATAGAAATTGTGCTCATTTCAGAAGGGGTTTGATACAAGGTCAATACATTCATTTTCATTCTAAGGAAATGGAGATCTTTTCTAGCACTAAGGAAAAAAAAAGCACATTCAGTATTTTTAAAATACATTTAGTGTGGGAGAAATTTAGCTGTTTGGCTTTGCTTCCAGTAATCAACCAGCTCATAGTTTCAGTTTTTTTCTAATAATGAAGATGCAATCCAAGTCTTAGTAAACCGACTGTGTGAAGGACAAAAGGGAGAGCTTGTAAAAGCTGGAAATGGAAACAAATGCAATTAATAAGTCTTAATTGCAAAAAACTGAGGGCAATATTTGTTCTTGGGCTTTCTGTGATGCATTCAGAAGCAAAGCAAATTAGCTTGGAGAGTGAATTGCCCTTGTAGAGGAAAGGATATGGGCAGAATCCTGCAGCATCAGAAAGGGAAGGGGAATTTGAGGAAATGAGAGGTTTAAAATATAAAGGACGCCAAGTCAAAAGTGTCAAATCGAAAACAAAAGAACCCCAACCCCTTCCCTGGAAAGAACCTCTAGCCTTGTATCTTATGGTCAATGAAAGAAGCAAGACTGTGAGGAGGTTAATTTAGGAGAAGTACCACTCCCTGCTACATGATGCTCAATTCAGCTTCTGGACTATAAAAATGACCTCATTCTTTCTCCTAACTTTCTAGATATTTATCTGCTTTCCTCTGAAGAGTCAATGGTCCTTTTTTAAAGCTTTGTTTATGTCTTACAGTTTTCTCAAAATAAGAACTGTGTTGAAAATTCTGTATATTAAAATGCACCAAAGCAGCCTCTCACACCAGTTTCTTTTCTGCATACATTTCTAGTATGCATTTGATAGAGTCATTCCTGGTTGAAGTTTCACTTAAAAAAATATGAAAGATAAGCATGGCAAGGTACAAGGTGGAGGATATGGAAGGGTAAGGACCTGAAGACACTAAAGCATATTTCAATTTATCGAACATAGCTTCCTATAGGATGCATAACAATTTGATATATTTTTTTGGAGAAAACAGCATAAGAACAAAGAAAAAAACCAACCAAGTAGTACACTTTGCTTCCAGGAAACCACCCACACTTATCGACTTGGAAGTAAATCCTTAGGGTATTTTTCCAGAAATAGTTTATTCTTCTCCATGTTCACATATTCAGATATCTTTTTCTTTTTTCCCTCTACTTTAGAGGCAAATTGGTAATAAGAGACATACCCGTAGCTTCGCCTATGTTCCAGGGCATTTTTCCCTTGGTAAGACACAAACTTAGTGTTCATCTTTAGCCTCACAGAAAATTGGTCTAAGTGGATTCCAGGAGTGTTGGCTAAGGATGACTCTCATACAGTGGCAACACTGGCTGTCAGGTTGTTACGCCCTCGGGCTGACTAACACACTCTGAATCAGATTCCAAACTCCTGAGGAAGAAAGATTGGGAAGAGCTAAGGTCACCCATCCATCCCGATTTATCCTCTATGGCCAGGCTTGGGAGACTAGGGCCACATAAAAACACGGCGCCTTTGAGGGAAGTGTGGCAATGGGCTGAGGAGAAACCACAAAAATGACCTGCTTCAGATTCTGAGTAGGGTTTATTCACCAACAGAACTAAAAGCAATCAGGGAAAGATACACTTGTGATGTGATTTAAAAAAGCAAAACAAAACAAAAAACAGAGTTGGCAAGTTGTTCTCCAGGGTGGAAGACACAGCAGTATTGTGGCAATGACAAAACGGGAAATCCAAAGGATTTCATCTCAGCTACAGACTGGAGAGCTTGTTCTTTACCCAAGGTCAAAAAAGGCAGAATAGTTCAGATGACACCATTCCTGTCAAAGGGCCACTGAAAAGAAAATGACAGTTGCAGATAACCATGTTCTACCGAGCTTTTCTGTGCTTTTCTAAGAGTGATGTAAGCACATGGGGTCAAAATGAGATGCCATGATAAGTCTTTTCTCTGTATCCAATTATTTCTCGGATGAATGGCACTGTATATATATATATATATATATACATGACACCACCAAAATTTTACATGGTCCTGAATGTTTTATTCTTAATGGCAGATCTACAGTGATGATAGCACAAGTTTTGTTTTAAAAAAGGTGATTGCCATACTTAGCCACAATAATCTGCTATTTGATAACAAAAGCTATACAAAGGAAGGAAGAGAATATTTTACCTAACCATTACTTTTAAATATTCTCAGCAAGTGAAAACCTATAATAATATAGGTGAGCTTATTCTCAAATTTACATTGAATGGTACATGCCTAGCATAGCCAATGCAGTCTTGAAAAAGAGGAATAAAGTTAAGAGGAATCTTGATACCTTATGTTAAGATTTACTATAAAGCAGCAGTCATCAAGACTGTGGTATTGGTGAAGGGATAGGCATCTGAATAACTCAGTAGAATACAGAATCCATAATGGATCCACACTAATATGACCCACATATTTTTGAAAAAGGTGCAAAGCAATTCAGTGGAGGAATAAAAGTTTTTCTAAAAAACAGTGTTGGAACAATTAGACATTCATAAGGGAAAAAAAGGATATTGACTGAAACTTCACACTTTATACAAAAACTAACTCGAAATAAACCACAGACATAAATTTAAAACATAAAAGCACAATTTTTTTAGATAATAAAAGGAGAAAATCTTCAAATGTTAGGGAAAAAATTCTTAGACTTGTCATTAAAAGCACAATCCATAAAAGGAAAAATTGGACCTCATCAAAATTGAAAACTTTGTGCAAAATACCTTCTTAAGAGGATGAAAAGACAAGCCAAGACTAAGAAAAAATATTTGTAGGTCACATATCTGACAAAGAGCTAATATCCAAAATACATAAAGAACTCTTAAAAACCAACAACAAAAGACAAATGATCCAATTAGAAAATGGACAAAGACATGAAAAGGCATTGCACAGTTAAGGATATCCAAGTGACAAATAAGCATGTGAAAAGGTGTTCATCTTCTTTAGCCATTAGGGAAATGCAAATTAAAACCTACACTCTTGTCAGGATGGCTAAAATAAAAATAATGACAATGCCAAATGCTGGTCAGGATGTAGAGAGACTAGATCATTCATACAATGCTGGTGTGAATGTAATACAGCATACTCAATCTGGAAAATAGTGTGGCGGTTTCTTATAAAACTAAACATGTAACTATCATGCAAGCTACCAATTGCACTCTTGGGCATTTACACTGAAGAAATAGAAATTTATGTTTACATGGAAAACCTATACATGAATGTTCAGCAAGTTTATTTATACTGACCAAAAATAGGAAACAACATCCTAAAGTAGGGGAATGGTTAAAGAAACTGTGATACATCGTGCTAGCAAATACTACTCTAAAATAAAAAAGAATGAACTTTAGTACACAAAACTCCCTGATGCATCTCTAGGAAATTATACCGAGTGAAAAAACCTAATCCCAAATGGTTACATATTGCAGGCTTCCATTTCTGTAATATTCTTGAAATAAAAAAAATATTATAGAAATGGAGAACAGATTGTGGCTTCCAGGGGTATGGGTGGGATAGGGGAGAGTGGGAACAAGTAAGTGAAGTTATAAAAGGTACTGTGTGACAGAACTACTCTATATCTTGGCTGTGGTGGTGGTCACACCAACCTACACACACAGTGAAATTATATGTAGAGACAAACATGCACACACACAAACAAATGCATGTAGAACTTTTATTGCATGTAAAAATCTGAGTAAGTTCAATGGATTCATGCAATGTCAATGTTCTGGTTGATACTGTACAATAGTTAAGACAGATACTATGTTGGGGGATATTGAATAAAGGTTATGTGGGACATCTCTGTACTATTTTTTACAGCTGCATGTGAATCTCAATTATCTCAAAAAATGTAAAAAATAAAAAGATAAAACCTGTTTTCTCAGAGGGGATATCTATAGTAATATTCTAGCAGAAGAACACAGAAATGCTTAAGGCACATTTACATGAACCTCAATTATAAATTTATAAACTGGGGGTCTGATACCTAAAGTAAAAGATAATTGTATCTTTGGAGATGCTTAAGTTTTATTTTCATTCAGTAATCTTTCTGACCAAACACTGAATTCTGTTTCCACCATTTATCATTACCACTTGTTCTTTCCACAATAAATGGATACATATTCTGGATACTGATAGTGACTCACAGAATTTCAGGATCTCATACTGGGTAAAGGAGTTGAATTATTTCTTTTTAAAGATTTTATTTATTTGACAGCGAGAAACACAGTGAGAGAGGGAACACAAGCAGAGGGAATGGTAGCGGGAAAAGCAGGCTTCTTGCGGAGCAGGGAGCCCGATGCAGGGCTCGATCCCAGGACCCTGGGATCATGACCTGAGCCAAAGGCAGACGTTTAACAACTGAGCCACCCAGGTGCCCCATGGAGTTGAATTATTTCTTCATGGGGCACCTGGGTGACTCAGTTGGTTAAGCTACTGATTCTTGATTTAAGCTCAGGTCATAATCTTAGGGTCATGGGATTGAGTTCCTCATCGGGCTGCACATTGAGCATGGAGTCCTTTTGTCCCTCTCCTTTTGCTCCTCCTCCTCTTTCACTCTATCAAACAAGTAAATAAATAAGGTCTTAAAAAAAAAAGAATTATTTCTTCATGAATGGGCCTGCTTCTTCATGTGCTCGGGCACTAACTGGATATAGTCTAGGTGGCTTGTGATTTTTGTTTGTTCTTCTAAGTCCTGAAACATTTCAGTATAAATCTAAGTTGGGACATCTCTCAAAACTTCTTAATTATTAGAAAATTATTTTATTCTAGACTGGTGGGGGAGAAATCTTGTCTTAAAATCTCCAGTTTCTTGGTTCCAAAGTGAATCAAGAAAAAGAAATGGAGATTTCAAGTTTCAAGGTAGAGAGTCATTCATTTAATTAGTTTGCATTAGAAACTGAGGAAACCGTCGGAATGAGCACCCAAAGTACTGTGTCTGCGAAACAGGCACGGACAGCCAGAGACAGGAGTGAGATAGCAAAGGATGAGGTTCTGGAGGGCACCAGTTTACACCAGAGCAGGGATCATTCTCCCAGAAGGCTTTGCGCAGAGTTTTGACACTATTAGATACGGATTTCGAAGTGCCTGAAGCTTAGACAATGAATGAAAAAAATCTGAGTACGTGTAGAGGCTTCTACAGTAGTCCTAAGAAAAGAAATGAGACAGGAATAAAGGGACCTGGGCTTCTGTTTTTAAGTTTTTAAGAATTTAGAGACACTTAAGAGGTAATGAAACTTAACAATTCTATTTTCAAATCTAACTCTTTGTGGTTAAGACTCAAATAGAAACAAAGCCTTCCTTTCACTTCTTCCAAGATTTTTGCAGACTTAGTTTGTTCCTGCTTTTTATAAAATTGCACTTATGTGGGACATTTGGCTTAATTTTAAGGACATTTAAAATAGACAGCCCTTTAGAAGATCATTCCTAAAAGTAGTATTTGTGAAATATTCTTGAAGCATGTACATTTTATTTATTACTCTAGGTGATCATTTTCCTTGCACCAGACTAATAAAAAAAGATGTACCTACACCACAAGATTAAAAGTATTTGGGAAACCGCCCTTATTTATCTGTGCTTTTGCTTACAGCAATGTTCTACAGTGAGGAACACTAAGAACCTATCTTATGAAGGTCACTGCTAAACTTATTGTAAGGATGCTGTTGCAATTGTTGTTTCTTATAATGCGCAGTATCCTTTATAAGAGGACCATAGGAGAAATTCCCAATTGGTCTCAGTATAATAAATGAGTTTCCCCTAAAAACTGATTGCTTTTATCTAATGAATACCTAATCACAATCCAAATATTGTTATTGCTAGAGACTTTCATACCTCTTCTATCAAAAGTACAGAAACTGATGGAATAACTATGCAATTATATTACTTTCTACTAAGGAAGAAACTTGAATCTCTTTGGGGAGGGATTTCCAGGGTCCTGAGTACCCAGAGAGTGGGATAGAAAGAGGAGCATGGGCTCCATGTGGGCATGTTCTTTGGCCCATGGACTAGGGCACAGCTGAAAGAGTTCTCATTAGTGAGGGCAAAACCTGGCAACAACCAGCCACTAGAGGCTGAACGGAACGAGTGCTTGAGTCTTACAGGATAAATCATCCGACTGGCATTCTGGAGCACGTACTTTAAGATCAGATCAATACCAACATTTCTGAAATATCTCTTCAGTCACAGGTTTCATGCCTAATATCCACAACCAGGGAAAGCACGGCCAGATACCATTACTAATTCAATCCCCTTAGTGGAAAATAAACAGTTCCTGAAAATCGATAATATTTAAGAGTTTCAAGGGCACCTGGGTGGCTGATTCAGTGAAATGTCTGCCTTTGGCTCAGGTCATGATCCTGGGGTCCTGGAATGGAGTCCTGTGTTGGGCTTCCCGCTCAGTGCAGTGTCTGCTTTTCCCTTTCCCTCTGCCCCCCATTCATGCTCTCTCTCTCTTCCTCTCTTTCTTGATCTCTATCTCAAATAAATAAATACAATCTTTAAAAAAAAGTTAAGAGCTTCAAGATAGACATTCAAAGTGTTTCACTTCTTTGTTTATAAGTCTATTTGGATTCATTGATCTTGGTATTAGAAAATTAACCTTGGTGTACAGCTGGAGTATTTGTATATGCCCCTTAAGAGGCAATTTGTGTTAAAGGTATGGAACAACAGTTATAAATCTCAATAAGGTCAGATGGAAGTTAGTTAAAAAGGTGAGTGGATATATTTAATCCACTGAATGTGAATGCTTAACCTTAGATTCAAAAGCTAAGATCAGTGAGAGGAGAGAAATACTCTCTTCTGAATGGAAAATAATGAATATAATTGAAATACACTAGAAGTGTGTTCAATGAGGTTGTTTTTTTTTTAACTGTAACAAATTTTAGTTGAGTGTTTCACACTATCAAATGCTTCAGACAAAGCAGGAAATACTAGAGCCATGGATGAGCATTTCCGAGTGACCCCAGGAAAAAAAACTAGGGTCAAGTAAGCCAGCCTCCTCAAAAATTTGAGATTAGAGACTCCATTGAGACTGCTGATAAAAGCTAAGGACTCTTTTTCTCTTTTTTAGTACTCTCTCTCTTGAAAAGTATGCCTGCATCAAGATATTTACCCATAATGTACTGAGGGCTCTGCACCCCTAGAGATACTTCCACGGACTTTACCATTTCAAGAAGGCCAGAAGGGATCCTCTGCCTTCCAATATTTTTCATTTCCGGTATCACCATCCTCGTCCAGGCAATTTTATAACACTCCTGATCTATGTTATCCTCTTCCAACCTCTCCTGCTGAGTTAACACTTCCTGTTAAATGTCACTAACCTGTTTAAAATTTGAAATAAATTTCCCTCTACTACCGAACAAAGTACAACCCCCTCACCCCACTATTCAGATCTCTCTATGATTTGATCACAGTTTGTCTTTTCTCCCCATAAATTCTACAGTCCTTCCTGCTTTACTTCTTGCAGGAAGAACTACTTCTAGTTCTATACCTAATAGATCTTTCCCATTCCCATCCAAGTTGTTTTGTTTTTAATACCTTCTTTCCTGTCTCTGCCTATCACGCTTAAGGTTCAGCTCAAACATCAAGTACTCTTTCATGTGGCCCTTAGGTCTTTCCATACTCTCTATATCCCCATGACATTTATAGTCATTCATATGGTGTTTGGTATATATTTATTTATATATATTTATTTATACTGCAATCATTTATATACATAATTTATCACCTTTTAAGACAGTCAACGCTTTGGGTTTAGGATATGTCTTATATACATTTTTAACCCACATTTATCTATTTGATAAATTTTTATTGATACCAATCATGTGCTTGATACCCAGTATAAAATCATTAGCAAAGGATACATGGCCCTTGCTATCATGGAACATGTAGATAGGCAGATAAACCACAGACAATCAATTGGCAATGAAATAAATAATTATAGAATATAAAATTCCATGAAAGAAATAAATGGAGAGTTTAGTCAAAAAAGAACAGAAAGGAAACCCACTGACAATGATCAGGAAAGGCCTTTCCAAGCAAGAGACATTGAACTGAGAACTTCAGATTGAGAGAGAAGCTGCTATAGGAAGATCTTAGGGAATAATACTCCAGGTCAAAGGAAAAGCATGAGCAAAAATCCTAAGATGAGAAAAGGAAAACCTTTAGAATGTTCTAGAAACTAAATGAAGGTCTATGTGACTAAAGCATAGTAAGTGAGAGGAGTTACACTAGATGTGATTGTAGAGAAAAGCAGGGGCCAGATTATTTAGGGTTTTATAGTCCATGATAAGAATTTTAAATTTTATGCTATATGTGGGAAGCACAGGGGAGGCATAATTCAATTTGTATGTAAAAGCCTTTGTAGGCTCTTGTGTGGAAAATGAACTGAAGGTGCAGGAACAACAAAGAATTAAGAAAACTAGTTAGAAGGTTTACTCTCTAATGAAGTCATAGAGATTGATGATGGTGGCAGTGGAGAAAGTGCATAGTGGTGAGATGATTTATGAAGGTAAAATTAATAGACCTTAGAAATGGATTTGAAGTGGAGATGAGATAAAGAGAAGAACTAAGGATAATTTCCAAGCAACTGGATAATTAACAATTAATTCCAGTCTTCTTGAGGAGAACGGAATTTGAGCAATAACTTAGTTTCTGACTTGATCAAAAGTCACTAGAAGATTCTAGAAAGGTGATGGCTTGAAGATGACTCTGCTGACCTCCATCCAACTCTGGTCTAAATACTAACATGAAACCTGAGAGGAGCAGCTGGAGCCTCACTGCAGGTCAGAGAGTAAAAGCCAAGTCCAGGTGATCATAGTTCCTGCTGGTATAGCCTATCCCTTCTGGGTTGGGCAAGAACCTTGAGATTGGAAGTTCTTGGAGAAGACCAAAATGCTCAAGAAAACTATAAACTGTCTCCAAAACAAGGGGAGGATTGTTTCTGAAAAGAACTGTGGTTCTACCTGACCTCAACAGAGAGAAGCAGAGTAGAGTGTTGGTAAGAGTCCTCCTTGCCTTTGAGTCTGGATGGAGAGGAGTGGATGGATGTTAGAGTACAGAAACAGCAACGTGGTCTATAGTGAATCTTGCAACACACATATTCCATCTTGAATTCATAATGTGCCATATGATAAATAAAGGTTTTCTAAATAGAAAAGAATATCTAGAATTGCAATCACCTCAGCTAAGACCTAGCATATCTAAAATTAAAAGTATTAAGCCACTTTAGAAAGACCTCAACAACTACATTGTCAGTATCCTCATGTTACATATGGAGAAACTAAGGCACACAGAGAGTAAATCGCTTGCCCAAAGTCACATAGCAGCCAAGTGGTGGAGGTGATTTTTAATTCCCTCCCTCCACTGTGTGAGGCAAACAAAATCTGGCTACAAATGGTTTACAGTGATAAAGATGCTCCAGGTTTGGTGGCCACAGAAAGAAAATCATTTTATCTTATTGAGCCTGCAGTTTATCATCTATAAAATGTGGTGTGTGGGTCAGATGACTCTTACGGTCTTTTCCAACTCCAAGCTTCCAACTCCAACCACATATCAGTGTCCTTAAATAAATGAACATCATGAATTTGACATCAGAATCATGATCCATTTAGACTTAAATTTAATAAATTAAAAATTTCTTTTTTACCTTCTCAGTGGAAACAAAATTTAGTCATAATATATAGCATTGAAAAGCATTATATCAGCACTGATAGTCTTTAATTAAACCAATACAGAGAATTTTTTTTCTGTAATTTGAGGTTAATGCAGTTTTTTCAATAAATAATATCAGGCAAAGTAAAAGATGAGCCAATGTGAAGGTTTACGTAGCTAAATTTACAAATAATGGCCTAAATTAATGGAAAAATACATTTGGTGCTTAGTGAATTCCTTGTAATATTGATATTGGAAATGAGTCTATCTTGAATTTTTGATAGTGCCTGACAGGCTAAATAAAAAATAAACTTGTAACAGCAGAAGGAAAAGACAAGGATTATGATATTAATGAGTCATGAAATGAGCAATGAGTGTGCATTTTTTATTAGTTAACTTCCTCAAGAGTTAGTGTTTTTAAAAACTTTTTATTTGGAAATAATTATAGATTCATTGGAAGTTGCCTTTCACCACATTTTCTCCAAGGTTACATCTTGTATAATTATTATGCTATATTAAAATTAGAAATTTGACATCGGTACAATGTGTGTGTATTGTTCTATGTCATGAGTTTGTTTTAAACCTTAGGAAAAAATCCTTCATTTTTTCATAATTAATGTGCCTTCCCAACTATACCTGTGGCTGAAATTTTCACTTGGGCTTGACATTTTAACAGGATAAAGCCTGTTCTTGAATAAGGAGCTCACTGCCTGATCTTGCCATAGGTTAGCACTGCTTAAGATCTTCTCAGCATTAACTAAAGTATATCCTCATTTGTCCAAAAGCCAGATTTTATCCAATCTTTACAGGTAACATTGCTCCAAAGAAAAGAAATAGTTGAAGAGTTCTCTTAAAATATTTTTTTAACGGTAAAATTAGTCCTGGCGAATGTTTCTGCCTGAAGACGGAGCTGGTGTTTTGAATTCTATGTACTCTAAATTTACAATTTTTTTCCCTCTAGCTGCTCTGTGATCTTATCTGCTTTAGGATTGTTTGGGGTAATTTTCTCTGTACAGCCTGATCTTCTGACAAGTATATTATCAGCTCAATTTACCATTATTGTTGGTCTTTGAGTCTGGTGGAAAAGGCAGTGCCTGAGTTCCCCAACACACAGAGAGGGTTACTGGCCCTCAGCTCCCTCCACTGTGTGATGTGATGTGGAAGGACTATGTTGCAGGAAGGGCAGACTGGAGCTCTAAACCCGACAATAGCATCGTCTAGATTATGCTTACTTAGATCTTGCGCAGCTTCCATTTCCCCATCTCTAAGACTTCTGAGACACTTTGTTTTTCTTCTTCTTTTTCAGATTTGTTTATTTATTTTAGAGAGAGAATGCACGGAGTTAGGGGCGAGGTGGTTGCTGAAAAATCTCAAGCCAACTCTGAGCTCTACACAGAGCTGATCACTGCTGGGGGAATTGATCACTGGGCTTGATCCCACAACTCTGAGATCATGATCTGAATTGAAACCAAGAGTTGGAGGCTTAACTGACTATGGCACCCAGGTGCCCCTAATAATCACTTTCTACGTTTAATTCAAGAATTCTGTGATTTCTCCCATTTAGCTAGGTCATGCATATTCAATTCTGTAGCCAGCAGTCCCTAGTGTAGAATGTAATCAGCAGGAACATAGTTTTAATTCTTTGAAAGGATACAGTTGATACGCTTGAGACATCAGTGATAGCTTGGATGATGGGTCAATGAGTCTTTTCCACCGTGACAGTCTGGCTTGGCCACAGCCTTGACCATTGCACACGAGGAAGCCTCTGCCAGTCTCAGAGCTGTGCCAGGACACGAGCAGCACCAAATTGAAATTCCTCTGCTCAGTCGCCAAAAATCTATGATAATGGATAATGTGTGGTGCAATAAGAACAGGATATTTGGAGCCAGTCCTTGGTTTGAATCCCAACCCACCTCTTGCTAGCTATATTTATAGTTATATAGGTGGATCAGGACTGAAGGAGGGCCAGGGTGGGTGAAATCTGGACAGAATTCTAAGAATAAGCACAGAGCTAGTTTTATCCCCTCCTTCATTTCAAACTGCCTTCTGGCAAAGAGATGCTCCTGGACCCAGAGGTGTGATTTCCAGCCAAGCAGAAGTCAAAGCACTAAGTAAATCCTGCCCTTAAAAAGTGCAGTCAAGAGAAGGTAGGATGATCTCACAACAGGTCAGTATAAGCCATGAGCACAAATGAAGATTAGAACTCTTAGACCTTTAGATTTGGAAAAAGGGTACTAATGACCTAGTCCTCAGTATCCTACTACCTCTTGACCAGTGGTTGTTGACTCTCTGCTTCGATATACCCAACTGAGGGTAATTCACCACCTCCCAGAGTAAACATTTTAATTTTCTGCCTTCCTAATGGGCTTCTTCTTCTTCTTTTTTTTTTTCCTAATGGCCTTCTTAATTCAGTCCTTCCTAATTAAGAACTGTCCTCAGTTTTCTTGTATTTTTTTTATGCAATGTACTGAACAGGGAGTAAAAAGGAATATGGAAGAAAAAAACAACAGCAGCTGTTGCTGAACCTAGACCTAAACGTTTAACAGTAATTTCATTGTTTTTTTTCATAGGAATGATTTAAACTCAGAATCCATTAATTGCTATGGATAAGCAATTTTTGGTGAGCACTGCCTTTAGGCTTATTTTGAATTTTATCACTTTAGAGAGAACTAGCTTATATTTCTCAAAATTTTACATTATTGTGACCAAGTTTTGGAAAGATTCCAGAATGGTTTCTTTTTTTATATCTATTTCAACTACATGGTTTGATGCTTTCCCCGAGCTCTTGTTTTAAGTGCAAAATTGTTCCCATAGCTCTGGTAATGCTCCTTAAATTTCTCGTTAAAAACAAAGTAAAAAAGCATACTATATTAAAAAAAACTTAACTTTGACAAAAATGGCCAATCTTAGATGGAACCAGAGCTATAATGGCTGTTTCATATTTGTAGCCTCCCAAATGGTTAAAAGGAATCCTTTTCTTCTTTTCTCAAAATGGAGGGTTCCTTTGTATCCTTCTATGTTTCCTTAAATAGATAGGGATTATGTAGAAGAACAAAATAGAACCATTAAAAATGAAGGGACTTTGTTTCAAAAGAATAATTTGAGTTTTCTGCAACCACACTGCCATTATATTTTAATCTCTAATACATAATTAGCAGAAACTTGCTTCACTACTCGGCTCTTCAGACTTTGCACTTCAGAAAAAACAAACATGGGGCGCCTGGGTGGCTCAGTCGTTAAGCGTCTGCCTTCGGCTCAGGTCATGATCCCAGGGTCTTGGGATCGAGCCCCGCATCTGGCTCCTTGCTCGGCAGGGAGCCTGCTTCTCCCGCTGCCATTCCCTCTGCTTGTGTTCCCTCTCTCACTGTGTTTCTCACTGTCAAATAAATAAAATCTTTAAAAAAAAAAGAAAAAACAAACATTATTAATTCCTCCACATATGCGGGTAGAGGAAAGGGTTCCAATGAAGTCAAGGGGCCTAGCTCTTAAGGAATCATCTATCTAGGAAATAAAGATATTTTAAGAGGAATATTTATACATACTAACTTAAACAGTGAGGATTACCATAAAGTGATAAAAACAAAGAGAGAGATTCTACTAGTTAAATATGGCTTTCTAATAAAACTTACTAATCCTGGAGCATGAGAACAGAGCAGTGTTGAAAGGGAAGGCTCCAGAATCAGGCAGTCATGAATTTGGATTCTGGCTTCACTGTTACTACCAATAGGATGCTGAGCAAGTTATTTGTAGTTAATCTAAACCTATAATTATATGCTTAAAGATAAGGCTAACACAAATATTTTACCTTATTAAATCCTTGTGATGAATAGTGATATAACCCACAAAAATCACATCCTATAATACCTAACTTATAGCACTGCTTAGTAACTATAAGCACTATTACATTATTGTTTAACCCTGGATTCTAGAAATATTTATTGCATTTGCTGTATTCCAAATCCTGCGCAAAGTACTGAGGATATAAGAATTTGAAATTCTTTCCTTTATTGGTTCTCAAAATCTAGTAGAGAGGAAAGAAGGAAAGACAAATGGCAGTATAATGTGGACAGTGCAGTGACACAGAAATGCGGGAACATAGTCTAAAAGGGTCAAGACAGACATCACATGTAAGACATGGCGCTTATAGATAGCCTTATCACTGGAAGTCTGTTCATTGACTCAGACTTCTGCAAACGGCTTTTGATCCTTTATCAGTTATGCCAGACTCTCCATGGGTAAGGTTTCTAGGAATAAATTATGTGCTTCTAAAATCTGCCATAATTTCTTTAGCTGTTAAGGATGCTGTCTGGGCACCATTCCAGTGATTATCATTGAACAGGAGCATTCAAGACCTTTCCAGAAGGGTCAGGGGTCTACTGGGATCCTTGACTGATGGGAGCCAATACATAATCTTATATCACATAATGGTTTCAGTGTGGCCTCTGGAATCAGGCTCCTAGAATTGACTTCTGCCTCTTTTACGAGCCCTGGTTTGTGGTGTGCAAAATACTCTATTTCCCTAAGCCTCGGTGTTTTCCCCTATAGAATGGGGAGCATAATATTGCTTATTTTGTGACATTTTGTGAGAATTAAAGGAGCTAATATATATAACGCACTTGACAGATGTTAAGTGATAAATGGAACACCTCTGTTTATAATTTAGTTCTATTTCCCTGGATAGTGAAGGGTAAAGGATTCTGTGAGTGTCAAATTAGATAAGGACTAGTTTCCATTTACATTGTTGTGATAGCTCTGTTTTCTCTGTGCTTGTTCATAATGTTCTCATTTAATGTGTAAATACATTTTAGTCCTGACACGGTGTGCTCCTGGTTTTATGACCAAATCTGTTGCTATGCTTGCTCATGGTTTTATTTTTTATATTTTAATAAGAATTCATTGGTTTACCTTTTTATCAGATTCTTGTGAGGATCAGCCAGAGCTAAATAGCAACGCTTTGCTGATACCCAAGACAATAAAGAGACGAGCACGGCCTTGGCAGGAAGATATGTCACCCACGGAAATATGAATAATAGATTCCGGACAAAGGAATTGGTGGGAGTGACATTCATACTAAAATAAACACGCTGATTAATTAAAATTTTGCTCAGTATGCTTTGCTTGTAGGCACTTCATTGTTCGTTTTACCAGCAGCCAAGCTATATTGTCATTCTCTGATTTCCAGAGATTAAAACATTGTCTGAAATGTTTTATTGTAACTGAAAAAAAGCAGCTCCAGACTCACCACCCATTCCCTACCACATGACAATAAAAACACCCAAAGCCTCACATTTGGTGGGTTCCAACAATCAGATATGTGTACTCCATTTCAGCAGTAAACCGAACTTGGATGATTCACCTATGTCAATTTCTAACCCCCTATTCTCATGATGCCCAAATTTGATGGTATGCATATGAGGTTTTCTGCTTGTGTGAGATTTTTAGAGCTTTTTCAAAATTTTGAAATATAACACACATACAGAAAATCGCATAAAGCTTAATTGGAGAGCAAAATGAGTAATTATAAAGACAATGCCCAGAATGAGAAATAAAACCCGCTGCCCTTTGAGTTCTCCACGTCACGGTGTCTCCTCTAGATGCCATTCCTTCCCTGTCTGCTCGAGGTGACCATGGCCCTGATTTCACAGTAAAGCTTTATCGTTTCCCCAAATATGTGTGTGTCCCTGAAAGTATAGCTTATTTCGGCGTTTTTGGAACCTCATATGAATTGTATCATACAAAATGTATTATTTTTGTTTGGTTTCATTTATTTAATATTGTCTGTGGAAAGTTTGGAATTGGACCAGAGTTTACTTAATTTTGTTCCTATAAGATATTCCAGTATGTGAATATACCATGATTATCCATTCTATTCTCTTTGGATATTTGGCTTCTTTCTACTTCAGAATGAATAATTGAGAGCAATGATGCTATAGACATTCTTTTACAGGTATAGTATTCCGGTCCATATGGGCAAGAGATTTGATGAGTTCTATCCTAGGGCTGAAATTGTAGGATGATGAAGTATGCATTTTTTTTCTCAACTTTACTAGATAATTCCAAATTGTTTTCCAAAGTGGTTGTACCCATTTACACCCTATCAGCAGTGTATGCAACTCCCACTATTCACATTTTGGTCAATTTTATGGGCGTGTAATGATATTTTATTGTGGTTTTAATTCAACTTTTCCTGATTACTAATGACATTGAACCCCTCTTATATGTTTAGCAACAATTTGGATATATTTTTTTCATGAAGTTTACATATTTTTCCCACATTTTTTATTGAGTTTTTTTTCCTTTTTTCTCAATAGTATTTTTAATAAGTCTGGATGCCATTACTTTGGAGGTTCCCTCCTCCATTTTTATTGATACATAATTGAGAAATAAATATATCTAACATTTAAAGTATACAATATGATGATTTGATAAATGTATACATTGTTAATAGACTCCCCCACTGAATTAATTAACACATCCATCACCTCACATATTTACCCTTTTTTTAAGATTTTATTCATTTATTTGGGAGAGAGAGAGGGAGACAGAAAGAGCATGAGGAGGGGGAGGGGCAGAGGGAGAGGGAGAGGCAGACTCCCTGCTGAGCGTAGAACCCAATTCAAGGCTTGATCCTAGCACCCTGAGATGATGACCAGATCTGAAGTTAGCCACTTTAACCTACTGACCCACCCAGGCACCCCTACCTTTTTTTGGAGGGAGGGGCAAAAAACGTAAGTTCTACTTTCTTAACAAATTTTAATTATATGATACAGTGTTATCAATTATAGTCACAATATTATACATTAGATGTTCAGACTTAATTCATCTTATAACTGAAAGTATGTGCCCTTTTATTAACCTCTTTCTGAATTCCCCTCCCCCCCTATTTCCTGGCAACCACTTTTCTACTCTCTGTTTTTATGAATTCTTTCTTTTTTAGATTCCCCACGTGAGTGACAATATGAAGAATTTGTCTTTCTCTGGCTTACTTCACTTGGCATATAATGCCCTCCAGGTTTATCCATGTAGTTGCAAATGACAGGATTTCCTTCTTTTTCAAAGCTAAAAAATATTCCTGTGTGTGTGTGTTTGTGTGTGTGTGTGTATGCCACATTTAAAAAATTCATTTATCTGGGTAGGGGGCAAGATGGTGGAGGAGTGGGGGACCCTATTTCAACCAGTCCGCTGAATTAGTTGGTTATCTACCAGACCATTCTGAACACCCATGAAATCAGCCTGAGGTGTAAGAAGACATATCTGGATCTATACCAACAAGCAAGATGTTGGAAATAGACTTCCAGGTAACAGTTATGCAGACAATAGCTAGGTTGGCGAAAACCATTAATGACAATGTAGATTCTCTAAAGGCAGAAGTGAGGGCTGATCTGGTGGAACTTAAAAATGCTATCAACAAGATCCAATCTAATGTGGATACTCTAACAGCTAGGGTAAACAAGGCAGAAGAATGAATTAGTGATCTAGAAGACAAACTGATAGAAAAGAAGGATCAGGAGGAGACCTGGAATAAACAGCTTAGAATCCATGAAAACAGAATTAGAGAAATAAGTGATGCCATGAAATGTTCCAATGTCAGAATTATTGGAATCCCTGAGGATGGAGAAAGAGAGGGGACTAAGATATATTTGAGCCAATTCTAGCTGAGAATTTCCCTAATCTGGGAAATGAAACAGGTATTCATGTCCTAGAGGCAAAGAGAACACCTCCCCAAAATCAAGGAGAATAAACCAATGTCCAGGCATCTTAAAATCAAAGAAACCATCTTAAGGGCAGTTAGGGGGAAAAGATTGCTTTATGTACAGAAGGAGGAACATTAGAATAATGTCAGACCTGTCCACAGAGACCTGGCAAGACAGAAAGGGTTGGCAAGACATATTCAGGGTACTAAATGAGAAGAACATGCCGCCAAAAATACTTTATCTGTCAAGGTTGTCCTGTAGAATAGATGGAAAGATAAAGAACTTCCAGGACCGGCAGAGACTGAAAGAATATGTGATCACTAAGCCAGCCCTGCAAGAAATATTAAGAGGGGTTTTATAAAAGGAGAAAGACCCCAAGAGTGATAGGGAACAAAATTTACACAATCTATAGAAAGAAGGACATCACAGGCAACATGATGAAAATAAAATCATATCTTTCAATAATTGCTCTCAATGTGAACAGCTTAACTGCTCCCATAAAATGGCACATTAAAAGACAAGACCCATTCATATCCTGTCTACAAGAGACTCATTGTGAACCTAAAGATACATCTAGACTAAAAGTGAGGGGATGGAGAACCATCGTTCATGCCAACAGACCACAAAAGAAAGCTGGGGTAGCAATTTTCATATCAGACAAATTAGATTTTAAGCTAAAGACTGTAGTCAGAGATACAGTAGAGATGACATCATTCTTTTTTTTTTAATTTTAATTTTATTTTTTCAGTGTTCCAAGATTCATTGTTCATGCACCACACCTAGTGCTCCATGCAATTTATGTGCCCTCCTCAATACCCACCACCAGGCTCACCCAACTCCCACCCTACTCCCCTCCAAACCCCTCAGTTTGTATTTTTTACAATTTTTTATTAACATATAATATGTTATTTGCCCCAGGGTATGTCTGCGAATCATCAGGCTTACATATTTCACAGCACTTATCATAGCATATACCCTCCCTAATGTCCATAACCCAGCCACCCTATCCCTAGCCCCCCTAGACCCCAGCCACCCTCAGTTTGTTTCGTGAGTTTAGGATTCTCTTATGGTTTGTCTCCTTCCTGATCCCATCTCGTTTTATTTCCCTTCCCCACCCCCCATGACCCCCTGCCCTGCCTCTCAAATTCTTCATATCAGAGAGATCATGTGATAATTGTCTTTCTCTGACTGACTTATATCGCTTAGCATAATACCCTCTAGCTCCAAGAGATGATATCATTCTTAAAGGGTCTATCCAACAGGAATATCTAACAATTGTAAATATCTATGTCCCCAACATGGGAATAGCTAACTACATAAGCCAACTGTTAACCAAAATTAGACATATTGATAATAATACATTAATTGTAGGATACCTTAACACTCCACTCTCAGCAATAGACAGATCATCTAAGCAGAAAATCAACAAAGAAACAAGAGCTTTGAATGACACATTGGACCAGATGGACCTCATAGATATATACAGAACATTTCACCCTAAAACAACAGAATACTCATTCTTCTCAAGCTCTCATGGAACTTTCTCCAGAATAGACACATAGTAGGTCACAAATCAGGTCTCAACCAATACCAAAAGACTGAAATTATTTCCTGCAAATTCTCAAACCACAATGATTTGAAACTGGAACTCAATTAAAAAAAAAAGAGTTTGGAAGAAATTCAAACATTTGGAAGCTAAAGACCATCCTGCTCAAGAATGTTTGGGTCAGGGGGCCTGGGTGGCTCAGTGGATTAAAGCCTCTGCCTTCAGCTCAGGTCATGATCTCAGGGTCCTGGGATCGAGCCCCGCATCAGGCTCTCTCCTCAGTGGGGAGCCTGCTTCGCGCTCTCTCTCGGCCTGCCTCTTTGCCTACTTGTGATCTATCTCTCTGTCAAATAAATAAAACCTTAAAAAAAAAAAAAAAGAAGAATTCTTCTGCAAGGAAAACTAAAAAAAAAAAAAAAAAAAGAATGTTTGGGTCAACCAGGAAATTCATGGAAACCAATGAGAATGAAAACACAATGGTAAAAAAAAATCTATGGGATACGGCAAAGGTGGTCCTAAGGGGGAAATGCATAGCCATCCAAGACTCACTCCAAAAAATTGAAATATCCTGAATACACAACTATCTTTCCTCCTTAAAGATCTGGAGAATCAACAACAAATTAAGCCTAACCCATGCAAAAGAAGGGAAATAATTAAGATTAGAGCAGAGATAAATGAATTAGAAACCAGAAATACAGTAGAACATATCAATGAAACTAGAAGTTGGTTCTTTGATAGAATTAATAAGATAGATAAACCACTGGCCAGACTTGTCTAAAAGAAAAGAGAAAGGACTCAAATTAATAAGATATAGAATGAAAGGGGAGAGATCACGGCTAACACCAAATAATCAGAAATTATTATCAACAGATATATGCCAACAAGTTAAACAACCTAGAAGAAATGGATGCATTCCTGGAAACCTATAAACTTCCAAGACTGAAACAGGAAGAAATTGACAACTTGAACAGACCAATAATCAATTTTCATTCTCACCAACAAGGGTTCCCTTTTCGCCATATCTTCACCAACACTTGTTATCTCTTGTCCTTTCAACAACAACCATTCTAACAGATGTGAGGTGATATCTCATTGAGGTTTTGACTTATATTTCCCTGATGATTAGTGTCACTGAATATCTTTTCATGTACCTTTTGGCCATTGGAATGCCTTCTTTGGAAAAATGGGCTTAATTCCTTAAATACGTAAGTCTTTTGCCCAGTTTTAAATTGGGTTATTTGTTTTTTGTTATTTTTATGGTATGGAGTTGCATGAGTGCCTTATATATTTTGAACATTAACCCTTTGTGAGATACATAGTCTACAAATATTTCCTCCCATTCCATATGTTGCCTTTTCATTTTGTTGCATGCAGAAGCTGTGCAGAAACTTTTTAGTTTGATGCAGTCCCACTTGTTTATCTTTGTTTTTTTCTTAATTTAAATTCAATTAACTAACATATAGTACATCTAGTTTCACAAGTAGTGTTCAATAATTTATCAGTTACATATAACACCCACTTTTCTTTTTTTTTTATTATTAATTTTTATTAACATATAATGTATTATTTGCCCCAGGGTACATGTCTGTGAATCTTCGGGCTTACACATTTCACAGCACTTAACAGCACATACCCTCCCCATTGTCCACAACCCAGCCAACCTATCCCTACCCCACCACCCCCCCAGCCACCCTTAGTTCATTTCTTGAGTCTAGGAGTCTCTTATGGTTTGTCTCCCTCCCCATCCCTTCCTGTTTCATTTCTCTCCCCCACCCCCCCAAACTCC